>BNST01000484.1:0-16599 GCA_019650275.1 Xylocarpus granatum | reverse complement strand
TAGACCTTATCCCATTGTTTCCTAATCCTACGAGGATTCTTGGTCTTTCTTGAATTCTACTTAGACTAGAATTCCTACTTTGACTATGTCTTTCTTTAGTTAAGTCTTTATGATCAAGCAAATCTTTCTGAAAACTTGATTTAGGTTGAAAAACTCCTACAGAGGTAAACTGAAGTACTAGGCAGAAGTTGAGGTGCTGATAAGTCCTAGGTGTAGGTGAAAACTTGCGAAGTCTATTAAATGACCAGTAACGAAGAAGAGGTACTTCATAGGCTTGACTATTTAAACTTAGAAACAGGAGTATATCAAAGGATGAGGACTGTAGATAAATTGAACATAGTTTGTTTTTCTAATGAAAATTTTAAACATAAATTTCACTCTGAAGATCTACAACTAAATACTATTTCTGATGTAGTTTATCATATTTTACACAACCAGATAGCCATAAGTCAATCCCAGGATATTATATTTAAATCTTGTTTAAATATATTACAAAAACAAAGAACTAAGATAGATAGTTTAATAGAAAATATTAAGATAATACAAGATAATTTAGAAATAGGAAAAACTAGTAAAGTACCTAAAAAAGTAGAAGATAAAGTATTGAGAAAACTAGAAGAATTAGAGGTAAGTATAAAAGAATTAGATAAAAAGATGATAATTTTAAATGAAAAATTAAAAACTTTAACAGGATGAGTTTAGAAAAAAACCCTTTTTATTTAAATAGTTTAGAAGTTACGGAAAATGAAATAGTTTAGGATTTAGTAATGATCAAAATAGTTTAGTAATGATCAAAATAGTTTAGGATCTATAGCAGGAATACCATATAAGACTATAATTAGACAAAATAATACAATAATGAATCTCCTCTCCTCTAGCTGCTGAACTTCTTCTTGCCATTTCCTTCTAGGATTAGACTTCCATATGGCATGTCCTTCCATTCCAAGACTCCTCATTGACGTGATCATCTTGCTGAAGTCAAACCTGCCATGACGTCCTGCTGCTGCTGGAGTTCTTCTTCATGCGATTGTCCTTCTTCTGCTGGAACTCCTGTTGGTGTGAATGTCTTTCATTAATTAGGATTAAGTCAAATACTGGCCGGGCTTCATTGCTGGGCTGCACACTTGCTGTTGCCATGCTTGTTGTACACGTTTTCTGGCCCATGCTCTCCTTTGCCGCCCCATTTTCTGCCCATTGCCTTTCCTGCATGCTTAGGTTCTCAACAGTATGGCAGTGTGTGGGACAAACTTCAGGGATCAACTGGAACATCCCCGTGGGCGAAGCAGCGGCATGGGGCGTGTTTGGCAGTGCATGCGATGAACTTATAGGAGTGACCAGAAAATCATCATGGGCTCAGCAGGGGAATTGGACATGCTCTGCAGTGCTTGGGATGAACTTCTGGGATCAACTGGAACATCCCTACGGGCATGGCAGAGGCTTTGGGCCCATTAGCCAGTGCACGAGAAAAACTTCCGGCAGCAACTGTAACATCCATGTGGATGTAGCAATGGCATCAGACACATTCAATAGTGTACAGGTCAAACTTTTGGGAGCGACCGCAGCATTGCCACGGAGGCAGGAGGGATGTTGGGCATTCTCAGCAGTGCAGGGGATGATCTTCTGGGAGTGACCAGAACATCCCTACTGGTGCGACAGAGGCGTTGGGTGCATTTGGCAATGCACGGGATGAACTTCTGGAAGTGACTGGAACTTCCCTGCGGGTGCAGCAGCGGCATGGGACGTGTTCGGCAGTGCGTGTGATGAACTTTTTGGAGTGACCAGAAAATCACCACGGGCTTGGGAGAGGCATCGGACGTGTTCTGGAGTGCTCACGATGAACTTTTGGGAGCAACTGGAGCATCGCTGTGGGTGCGGCTGTGGCTTTGGGCCCATCAGGCAGTGCGCACAAAAAACTTCCAGCAGCAATGGCATCAGACACATTCAACAGTGCATGGTTCAAACTTTTGGGAGCGACGGAAACATTCCCGCGGAGGCAGGAGGAGCATCAGGCATGCTTGGCAGTGCTGGGACGATCTTCCGAGAGTGACCGGAACATCCCTATGGATGCGGCAGAGGCGTCGGGTGCATTTGGCAATGCAAGGGATGAACTTCCGGCAGCAACCCAATCATTCCCGTGGACACGGCAGCGGCGTCGGATACATTTGGCAGTGTGTAGGATGAACTTGCGGGAGCAACCGGAACATCCCTGTGGGTGTGGCAGAGGCTTTGGACATGTTGGGCAGTGTGCAGGATGAACTTGCAGGAGTGACCGGAACCTCCCTGTGGGTGCGGAAGAATCTTTGGATGCATTAGACAGTGTGCAGGACAAACATCCGGGTGATACCAAAACATCCCCGTGGGCACGGCAGAGCATCGGGCACGTTGGGAAGTGTGCGGGGCGAACTTCTGAGAGGGACCGGAAGCTCCCCGCTGAGCGTGTGTTAAGAACCTAAGTATGCAAAAAGTGCAATGGGAAGAAAATGAGGCAGCAAAGGAGAGCATGGGCAAGAAAATGTGCACAACAAGCATGGCAACAGCAAGTGTGCAGCCCAGCAGCGAGGCCCAGCTATTATTTGACTTAATCCTAATCAATAAAGGACATTCACACCAACAGGAGTTCCAGTAGAAGAAGAATAATCACATCAAGAAGAGTTCCAGCAGTAGGAGGACATCTATGCCAAGCAGAGTTCTAGCAGCAGCAGGACATCCATGCCAAGGAGAATTCAGCAGCAGCAGGACATCCATGCCAAGAAGAATTCCAACAATAGCAGGAGATCTACGCCAAGAAGAGTTCTATCAGCAGCAAGACACACATGATGAATTCCAGTAGCAATAGGATAGTCACAACAAGAAGAATTCTAAGGGCAGAAGGATATTGCATTGAGAGTCCTAGTCCTAGAAGGATAAGCCAAGAGAAAGTCCAGCACTGTAGAATACAAGATAAGGTAGGAATTCTAGTCTAAGTATGAATTCAAGAAAGACCAAGAATCCTAGTAGGATTAGGAAACAGTGGGATAAGGTCTATCTTGATAATGTTTTAGTTGACTTAGAAAAGCTTGTTAACTTAGGAAAAGATATCCTAAGTGGATAAGGAACCTAAGTACTAGTTAAATTAGGATAAGACTGTCTTAAGACTATAAATACAACCCATTATTTGTGAGGAGGAGATATGCTCCAAATTTTTGTTATTTTCTCATTCAATAATCAAGAATCAAGGTCAGCATTCTTGCTTACTTTCTTGTTTATGTTTTCGGTTATCTTTTAAGAGTTATCTTGAGATAACTTGGGCTTAAGATAAGGTTAAGAGTTGTCTTTTCTTTGCTTAAGAGCTAAGGTTGAAGTTAAGAGTTGTCTTCTTCAACCAAGGCAAGTTGTGATAGGTTTAAGAGTTGTCTTGCCTATCCAACATATCTTTATATATATTAGTTAACCTAAAGGACAGCTTAGGGGACGTAAATATAAGAAAAGAAAAGTTTGGGAAAAGTTGGCAGTGCATAGGGTGGGATCAGGAACTTCTAGTAGGATTAGAAAAGTGGGTGCGAGATAGCAGAAGAGGGTTCTTGTTTGTAGGCAAGAACCCAACAAGATTGGTGCAAAAATAGGAGTACCAATTTTTTTCCCAAACTTTTCTACACCTTAGGGGTCAGCACGCCTATTGAAAACCTTCATAACTTGCTATCCCGTTTGATTAGTTGGGTAGTGCGCGTGAAAAAATTCTGACAGCAACTGTAACATCCATGCGGATGTGGCAATGGCATCAGACACGTTCAACAGTGCATGGGGCAAACTTTTGGGAGCAGCCAGAACATTCCCCCAGAGTCGGGATGGGCGTCAGGTGCATTCAGCAGTGCAGAGGATGAACTTCTAGGATCTTCTGAAACATACCCATGGGCAGAACATCCTTGCGGGACTAGCAGCAGTGTCTGTTGTGTTTGGCAGTGCATGCAGTGAACTTTTCGGAGCGATTGGAAAATCCCCACAGGCTTGGCTGAGGTGTCAGACAAGTTTATTAGTGCTCGGGATGAACATCCAGAGAGACTGGAACATCCCTGTGGGCGTGGCAGAGCCTTCGGGCACGTTGGGCAGAGCATGGGAAAAACTTCCGGCAGCGACTGGAGCATCCACATGGATGCGGCAATGGTGTCGGATGCATTCAGCAGTGTGTGGGATGAACTTTCTGGAGCAACTGGAACATCCCCGCGGAGGCAGCAGAGGCATTGGGTGCATTTGGCAGTGCAGGGGATGAACTTCTGGGAGCAACCGGAATATCCCCACGGGCAAGGCAGAGGCATTGGATGCAATCTGCAGTGTTCCGGATGAACTTCCCAGAGCGACCGGAACAACCCTGTGGGCTCGGCAGCGGCGTCATTTGTATTCAGCAGTATACAGTGCAAACTTCTGGGAGTGACAGAACATCCCTACAGGCAAGGTTGTGGGTTGGGTGCATGCAGCAGTGTGCAGGACAAACTTCCGGGAGCGACCGGAACATCCCCACGGGCTCGGCAGAGGTTTTGGGCATGTTGGACAGTGCACAGGACGAACTTCTGGGAGCGACTGAAACATCCCCACGGGCGCGGCGAAGGCTTTCCTCTCAAGAAAGGAGGAAAAGGTGCACAAGTATTTATCCCGAGCACTGCCGAACGCATCCGACACCTCTGCTGAGCCAGCAGTGATTTTCCGGTTGCTCCCGGAAGTTTGTCCTGAGCACGGCTGAATGTTTTCGACACCTATGCATCGCCTACAGATAAGTTCCGGTCACTCTTGGAAGTTTGTCCCCGAAGTTCTTCCCGTGAATTGCAAAACACACCCGATGCGTCTGGCACGCCAGTGGTGATGTTTTGGCCGCTCCCAAAAGTTCATCCCATGCACTGAAGAACACGCTTGATGCCTCTACTGCACCCATGGTAATGTTCCAGTCGCTCCCCTAAGTTTGTACCGTGCACTACAGAATGTGCCTGATGCCTTTGCTGCACCTGCGGGGATATTCTGGTTGCTCCTGGAAGTTCATCCTCCACACTGCCCAACGCACCTGATGCCACTGCCACGCCGGCCAGGATGTTTTGGTCACTCCCGGAAGTTCATCCCTTGCACTGCTGAACGCACCTGATGTCACTACTGAACCCGCCCAACACCTCTCTGCACCCACAGGGATGTTCCGGTTGCTACCGGAAGTTAGTCCTGTGAGGACTGAATGTGCCCAACACCGCTGCTGCACCTGTGGGGATGCTCCGGTCAGTCCCAAAAGTTCTTTCTGTGCACTGCTGAACACGCGCAATGCGCTGCTGCACCTGCGAGGATGTTCCAGTCACTCCCAGATGTTCATCTCAGGCACTGCTCGAATGAGTTCAATGCTGCTGCTGTGCCCATGGGAATGTTCGGTCACTCCCAGAAGTTCATCCCTGCAGACTGCCGAACACGCCCTGACGCCTCTGCCATGCACGCGGGGATGTTCTGGTCACTCTTGGAAGTTTCGTCCCTTCACACTACCAAATGCGCCCGATGCCTCTCCCACGCCTGCTGGGATGTTCCAGTCGCTCCTAAAAGTTCGTCCTGCACACTGATGAATGCAGCCTGCGGTGATGTTCTGGTCGCTCCCTAGAAGTTCATCCTGTGCACTGCCGAATGCACCCGATGGCTCTGCCACGGCCACAGGGGATGTTCCAGTCACTCCTGGTAGCTCATCCCGTGCACTGCCCAATGTGTCTGACGCTGCTGCTGCACCCACATGGTTGTTCAGGTTGCTCCTGGAAGATCGTCCTGAGCACTGCCAAACTCACCTGATGCCTCTGCCGAGCCTGAGGGGTTTTCCAGTCACTCCTGGAAGTTCGTGCCAAGCACTGCCGAATGTGCCAAACCCCACTGCCACACCGCAGGGATGTTCTGGTCGCTCCCTGGTAGTTTGTCCCATGCACTGCCGAATGCGTCCGACGTCTCTGCTGCACCCATGGGGTCCCATTGCTCCCAGAAGTTCACCCCATGCACTACCGAATGCGCCCGACGACTCTGCCATGCATGCAGGGATGTTCTGGTCACTCCCAGAAGTTCATCCCTTCACACTGCAGAACACGCCCGATGCCTCTCCCGCATGCCGCTGGGATGTTCCAGTCGCTCCTGAAAGTTCATCCCACACACTGACAAACGCGCCCAATGCAACTGCCTGATGGCTCTGCCATGGCCGTGGGGATGTTCTAGTCACTCCTAGTAGCTCATCCCGTGCACTGCCCAATGTGTCTGATGCCACTGCTGCACCCGCATGGTTGTTCAGGTTGCTCTCGGAAGATCATCCTGAGCACTGCTAAACTCACCTGATGCCTCTGCCGAGCTTGAGGGAATTTTCCAGTCACTCTCGGAAGTTCGTGCCAAGCACTGCCGAACATGCCAAACCCCACTGCCACACTCGCAGGGATGTTCTAGTCGCTCCTGGTAGTTTGTCCCGTGCACTACCGAATTGTTGGGTTCCCGATTTTTTTCCCCAACTTTTCTACACCTTAGGGGTCAGCACGCCTACTGAAATCCTTCCTAACTTACTGTCCCTGTTTGATTCTTGAGTTCCTTTCTTATTTTATATCCCCAAAGCTGTCCTTCGGGTTAACTAATATATATAAAGATATGTTGGATAGGCAAGACAACTCTTAAACCTATCACAACTTGCCTTGGTTGAAGAAGACAACTCTTAACTTCAACCTTAGCTCTTAAGCAAGGAAGACAACTCTTAACCTTAACTTAAGCCCAAGTTATCTGAAGACAACTCTTAAAAGATAACCAAAATATAAACAAGAATGTGAGCAAGAATGCTTACCTTTGATTCTTGATTAATGAATGAGAAAATAACAAAATTCGTAGCTTATGTCCTCCTCACAAATAATGGGCTGTATTTATAGTCCTAAGACAGCCTTATCCTAATTTAACTAGTACTTAGGTTCCTTATCCACTTAGGATATGTTTTCCTAAGTCAACAAGCTTTTCTAAGTCAACAAAACATTATTAAGATAGACCTTATCCTTTGTGTCCTAATCCTACTAGGATTCTTGGTCTTTCTTGAATTCCTACCTAGACTAGAATTCCTACTTTATCTTGTTTTCTACAGCAGCTGGACTTCCTCTTGACTTATCCTTCTAGGACTAGGACTCTCAATAAGTATCCTTCTGCCCTTAGAATTCTTCTTGGCATAGATGTCCTGCTGCTGCTGGAATTCTCCTTGGCATGGATGTCCTGCTGCTGCTGGAATTCTCCTTGGCATGGATATCCTGCTGCTGCTGGAACTCTGCTTGGCGTAGATGTCCTTCATTAATTGGGATTAAGTCAAATACTGGTTGGGCTTCACTACTGGGCTGCATACTTTCTGTTGCCATTCTTGTTATGCACATTTTCTGGCCCATGCTCTCCTTTGTTGCCCCATTTTCTGCCCATTGCCTTTCCTGCATACTTAGGTTCTCAACACGAATGCATTCGATGTCTCTGCTGCACCTGTTGGGTCTCATACTCCCAAAAGTTCACCCCACGACTGCCAAACATGCCCGAAGTCTCTGCCGTGCATGCAGGGATGTTCCAGTCACTCCCGGAAGTTCATCCCTTCACACTTCTGAACACGCCAGATGCCTCTCCCGCATGCTGCTGGGATGTTCCAGTCGCTCCTGAAAGTTCATCCCGCACACTAACAAACGGGCCCAGTGCAACTGCCTCACCTGCAGTGATGTTTTGGTCGCTCCCAGAAGTTCATCCCAAACAGCCTACTGACATTTTCCTGTCACTCCTGGAAGTTCTTTTCACACACTGCTGAATGCATGCAATGCCGCTGCCACACCAGCGAGGATGTTCCAGTCACTCCTGGATGTTCGTCTCCGGCACTGTCGAACAAGTTCGATGCCACTACTGTGACTGCAGGAATGTTCTGCCGTGCCCGCAGGGATATTCCAGTTGCTCTTGCAAGTTCGTCTAGCGCACTGTCAAATGCGCACACACTCAATGCTGCTGCAGCATCCACGGGGATGTTCCAGTTGCTCTCAGAAGTTCATACCGCACACTGCCCAATGCACCAGAAGCCTCCGCTGTGCCTGGGGGATGTTCCAGTACCTCCCAGAAGTTCATCCCATGCACAGCAGATCGTGTTCGAGCCCTCTGCCGCGCATGCAGGGATGTTCCAGTCGCTCCCAGATGTTCGTCCTGCTCTCCGCCCAATGCGCTTGAAGCGTCTGCCGCACTCAGGGGGATTGTTGGGGTCCTGATTTTTTTTCCCAACTTTTCTACAACTTAGGGGTCAGCACGCCTACTGGAATCCTTCCTAACTTGCTGTCCCATTTGATTCTTGAGTTCTTTTCTTATTTTATATCCCCTAAGTTGTCCTTCGGGTTAACTAATATATATAAAGATATGTTGGATAGGCAAGACAACTCTTAAACCTCTCACAACTTGGCTTGGTTGAAGAAGACAACTCTTAACTTCAAGTTGCAACCAACCAACAAGTGCGCACAACCAGCATGCACGCAGCAAGCAATGAAGCACGGTCAGGTTCTGACTCAGTCCTAATCAATGGCGGAAAGGAAAGCCAAGGAGAATTCCAGCAGCAGCAGGAAACGCATGATGAATTCCAGTAACAATAGGATAGTTGCGACAAGAAGAATTCTAAGGGCAGAAGGATAATTATTGAGAGTCCTAGCCCTAGAATGATAAGTCAAGAGGAAGTCCAGCTGCTGTAGAAAACAAGATAAAGTAGGAATTTTAGTCTAAGTAGGAATTCAAGAAAGACCAAGAATCCTAGTAGGATTAGGACACAAAGGATAAGGTCTATCTTGATAATGTTTTATTTGACTTAGAAAAGCTTGTTGACTTAGGAAAACATATCCTAAGTGGATAAGGAACCTAAGTACTAGTTAAATTAGGATAAGGCTGTCTTAGGACTATAAATACAGCCCATTATTTGTGAGGAGCTCATAAGCTACGAATTTTGTTATTTTCTCATTCAATAATCAAGAATCAAGGTTAGCATTCTTGCTTACTTTCTTGTTTATATTTCGGTTATCTTTTAAGAGTTGTCTTGAGATAACTTGGGCTTAAGTCAAGGTTAAGAGTTGTCTTCCTTGCTTAAGAGCTAAGGTTGAAGTTAAGAGTTGTCTTCTTCAACCAAGGCAAGTTGTGATAGGTTTAAGAGTTGTCTTGCCTATCCAACATATCTTTATATATATTAGTTAACCCGAAGGACAGCTTAGGGGATATAAAATAAGAAAAGAACTCAAGAATCAAACGGGACAGCAAGTTAGGAAGGATTCCAGTAGGCGTGCTGACCCCTAAGGTGTAGAAAAGTTGGGGAAAAAAATCGGGACCCCAACAAATTGGTGCTTTCGTTGAGAAATCAGCACAAACACCTCTACAAATTAGTGCTCTAGTAGAGACAGCAGCACAGACATTAGTCAATTGCAAGGCATCGAGGTTACCATGTCATCTCGGCAGCATTCACCCGCACCACAGGAACAAACTGGAGAAGATTTCTCAGCCACCAACCGCGGAAGAATCCTTGCCTTGGAGAGAAACCAGAATGCGATCAATGACCAGGTAGGTGATATCAAACACCAACTATCATCTATCATTCATTCTCTCGAACAATTGAAAAGAGACACACCCCGAATGGCCGGAAAACAAGTCCAAACCGAGTCAAGCAGAAACAGCCACCTACTACAAACGTCTAGGAGGCTTCAATCTAAAATCACACGGCACCAAGTGCATGAGGAAGATTCTGACCAGGAGCAGTTTCCCTCTCAAGAAAGGGGGAAAAGGCGCACAAGTTTGGGAAGCAGGAGGGAGACTTCACCAAACGAACACCTGCCCCATGATCACTACAATGATTATAGCGACAATGAGGAGGTGCTGGACAGGAGGCCTACATCATGGCAACCAAGAAGGGTACGAAATCACCCTGAGGCAGAATCATGGCACACCACAAGGAGGGAAGATTGGCACTACGACAGCCCAAGCCATTACTCACGGCCTAAGGTAAAAATCGAGTTCCCTACCTTTGAGAAAGGAGATCCAACTGAATGGATCTCCAAGGCTGAATTTTACTTTGAAAAACAAGGTATTGAAAGAGGTGAAAGGGTTGAGTTTGCATCCTATCACCTATGTGGGAGAGCCAACCAATGGTGGCGTTGGCTTAAGGCCACCTATGGCCGAGAAGGGAGAAGGATAGGCTGGACAAGGTTCACACAAGAGTTAGTGAACAGATTTGGCCCATCCAGCATGACAAACTATGAGGGACAGCTTGCCAAGATAAGGCAAGAAGGATCTCTAGAAAGTTACCTTGAAGAATTCGAAAGGTTAGCCGAATTGGTAGGACATTGGCCAGATAGTGCACTAATTGGCACTTTTCTAGATGGCCTTGTACCTTGGCTAAGCCGAGAAGTGAAGATGAGGGATCCAAACTCTCTCACTCAGTGCATTCGATTGGCGAGACTCATCAACGATGGGAGAAGCATCACCCGCAGCACAACCAAGGTCATCAAACCCTCGGACAAACTAAGTAAAGCACCCTCATCAAGTAGGACAGAGGCCCCAAAAACAAAGGACCCTCTCAAACTATCCACCGAAGAAATCAACAGGAGGATCGAAAGAGGCCTATGTTTTAGGTGCAACGATAAGTGGCAAGTTGGCCACAAGTGCAAGAAAGGACTATTCAACATCATTGAAGTAGTAAGTGATGAAGAACACGAGGAAAACAGCGAGGAAGAACAAGACAGCCGCATGGACAGCGAGGAGGAAGCAGAGTCAGAACACTCCCCAGATCATGCGGAAGAAGGCGAAATCAATTTGCATGCAGTAGGGGCAACCACCAAGCCTACTGCCATGAGGTTATTCGCAACCATTAATGGAAAAAACGTTTTAGTGTTGATAGATAGCGGAGCTACTCATAACTTTATCAACTCAAAATTGGTCAAAACACTTCAGCTACGTCCGAAAAAGATTGCACCCTTTGAGGTAAGAGTGGCAAGCGGACAGAAGCTCAAGTGCGCACAATTAATCCAGCCAGTAGCCATGCAGATTCAAGGAGTCAAAATAGAGGCGGAACTGCATGTGTTAGCCTTGGCAGGTCTCGATGTGGTTTTAGGCAATGCTTGGCTTAAAACCATAGGCAAGATAATGTTCGACTATGAATCCATGGCCATGCACTTCCAATGGAAGGGAAGGGACTGCACATGGAAGGCATCCACCACCAATGCAGCGCATCATTGTGAGGTAAGTACCCTTGAACGATTATACAGAAAAAGGGCACAATGTTTTGCGATTCTATTGGCCACAAAAGAGGAAAACACAGCCGAACATCCTACACATGAAGACATACCAAGAGGAGTAAGAGATCTTTTGGAGCAATTCAGAGATGTCTTAGGAGAGCCACAAGGACTACCACCCTCAAGACATTACGACCATGCCATCCCATTAATCGACGAAACCAAGGCGATTAATGTAGCACCTTACCGGTATGCACACTTCCAAAAGAACGAGATCGAAAGACAAGTGGAGGAGATGCTACAGCAAGGTATTATTCAGACCTAGCACCTCACCCTTTTCTTCTCCTGTTCTACTTGTTAGAAAGAAAGACGGAACTTGGAGGTTTTGCACCGATTATCGGGCACTCAACCAAGCAACTATCAAGGATCGTTTTTCGATCCCAACAATTGATGATATGCTGGACGAGTTACATGGAGCAAAGCTGTTCACCAAGCTGGATCTCAAGGCCGGATATCATCAAGTACGCATGAAAGAAGAGGACGTGCAGAAGACAGCATTTCGGACTCATAGTGGACACTACGAGTACCTAGTCATGCCGTTTGGACTATGCAACGCACCCTCCACCTTTCAAGCGGCCATGAACGACATCTTCAAACCTTACTTGCGCAGGTTTGTTTTAGTTTTCTTCGATGACATTTTGGTCTATTCTAGGAACCATAATGATCACATAGAACACTTAGCAAAAGTGCTAGAAGTGTTAAGAAGAAATCGTTTTGTCATCAAGCCATCCAAGTGCACATTCATGCAAGAGGAGCTTGAATACCTCGGTCACATTATATCAGAAGAAGGAGTGAAGGTAGACCAACGAAAAATAGGAGCCATGCAAACATGGCCAACTCCAAAGAATGTCACAGAACTTAGAGGATTTCTAGGTTTGACAGGCTACTATCGCCGATTTGTTCACAAATACGGTGCCATAGCAAAACCACTAACGGATTTGCTAAAGAAAGACGGATTCCTATGGACAGAGAAGAGTGAAGACGCATTCAAGTTGTTGAAGCAAGCTATGTGTGAGACAACAGTGTTAGCACTGCCTGACTTCAACCAAACTTTCGAGCTTCACACTGACGCATGTCAAGATGGAATAGGTGCTGTCCTGAGTCAAGCTGGAAGACCTATTGCATACATGAGCAGAGTCTTAGGGCCCATGAAAAAGGAATGGTCAGTATACATGAAGGAGATGTTAGCCATCATCCATGCAGTCAAGGTATGGCGACCTTACCTTCTTGGGAGGAAATTCCTGATCATTACAGATCAACAACCCTTGAGAAGCCAGCAACGTTTCCCTAATTTCCACCTTGAGGACAAGGTGAATCTCCAAGAAAGGGGGATTGTTGAGGACCTTAGGAGGCAGAGGGTGCGTGAGAGAATGCGCGCAAGTCGCCAGGCAGCAAGAGAGGCAGCAACCAACCAGCAAGTGTGCACAACCAGCATGCACGCAGCAAGCAATGAAGCACGGCCAGGTTCTGACTCAGTCCTAATCAATGGCGGAAAGGAAAGCCAAGGAGAATTCCAGCAGCAGCAGGAAATGCATGATGAATTCCAGTAACAATAGAATAGTTGCAACAAGAAGAATTCTAAGGGCAGAAGGATAATTATTGAGAGTCCTAGTCCTAGAAGGATAAGTCAAGAGGAAGTCCAGCTGCTGTAGAAAACAAGATAAAGTAGGAATTCTAGTCTAAGTAGGAATTCAAGAAAGACCAAAAAATCCTAGTAGGATTAGGACACAAAGGATAAGGTCTATCTTGATAATGTTTTATTTGACTTAGAAAAGGTTGTTGACTTAGGAAAACATATCCTAAGTGGATAAGGAACCTAAGTACTAGTTAAATTAGGATAAGGCTGTCTTAGGACTATAAATACAGCCCATTATTTGTGAGGAGCTCATAAGCTACGAATTTTGTTATTTTCTCATTCAATAATCAAGAATCAAGGTTCGCATTCTTGCTTACTTTCTTGTTTATATTTCGGTTATCTTTTAAGAGTTGTCTTCCTTGCTTAAGAGCTAAGGTTGAAGTTAAGAGTTGTCTTCTTCAACCAAGGCAAGTTGTGATAGGTTTAAGAGTTGTCTTGCCTATCCAACATATCTTTATATATATTAGTTAACCCGAAGGACAGCTTAGGGGTATATAAAATAAGAAAGGAACTCAAGAATCAAACAGGACAATAAGTTAGGAAGGATTTCAGTAGGCGTGCTGACCCCTAAGGTGTAGAAAAGTTGGGGAAAAAATCGGGTCCCCAACAAGAATGCACCCGACGTAGCTGCCGTGCCCGCGGGGTTGTTCCTGTCGATCTCCGAAGTTTGTCCCGCACAGTGCCTAATGTGCTCGATGCTCTGCCGCACCCGTGGTGATGTTCTAGTCACAACCAGAAGTTCCTCCCGCACACTGCCCAATGCACCTGACGCCACTGCCGCGCTGGTTAGGTTGCTCTGGTTGCTCCCAGAAGTTTGTCCTGCACACTGCAAAATAGCCCGACGCCGCTGCCGTGCTTGCAGCAATGTTCCGGTCGCTGGTGGCAGTTTGTCCCGTGCACAGCCCAACATGCCTAAAGACTCTGCCATGCCTGTGGGGATGTTCCGGTGGCTCTAGGTAGTTTGTACCATGCACTGCCCAATGTGTCCGACGTCACTGCCATGCCTGCGGGGATGTTCTGGTTGCTCCCGAATGCTTGTCCTACACACTACCAAACATATCCGATGCCGGTGCTGTGCTGGCAGGAATGTTTCGATCACTCCAGGATATTGTCTTGTGCACTTTCCAATGCACCCAAAGCATCTGTTGTGCCTGCGTGGATGTTCCGGTCGGTCCTGGAAGTTCATGCCACACACTGAAGAATGTACCTGACACCACTGCAGTGAATGTACCTGACACCACTGCAGTGCTTGCGGGAATGTTCTGGTCGCTCCCAGAAGTTCATCCTGTGCACTGCCTAACGTACCTTATGCCTCTGCTGCACCTGCGGGGATGTTCTGTTCGCTCACAGAGGTTTGTTCCATGCACTGCTGAATATGCCCGATGCCCCTGCCGCACTTGCGGGTTTGTTCCGGTCACTTCATAAGTTTGTCCCATGCACTGCCAAATGTGCCTCAAGCCTCTGCCGTGCCTGCTGGGATGTTCTCGTTGCTGTCGGAAGTTCGTCCTGTGCAGTGCTGAACGTTTCTGACACCGAGGCCATGCCCATGGGGATGTTCCAGTCGCACCCAGAAGTTCGTCCCCCACACTGCACAACGTGCCCAAAGCCTCTACCATGCATGCAGGGATGTTCTGGTCATTCCAGGAAGTTTGTCTTACGCACTGCCGAACATGGCCAATGCCACTGTCGTGCCCGCAGGAATGTTCTGGTCGCTCCTGGAAGTTCGTCCCACGGACTGCCTAATGCAGTTGATGCCTCTGGTAACCCTGCAGAGATTTTCCAGTTGCTCCCAGAAGTTCATCCTATGCATTGCTGAATGTGCCCGACACCTATGCCATGCCTGCGGGGCTGTTCCAGTCGCTCCCATAAGTTAGTCCCCCACACTGACCAACATGTCCGAAGCCTCTTCTGCTCTTGCAGTGATATTCCGGTCACCCCAGGAAGTTCGTCCTGCACACTGCCACACGTGTCTGAAACCACTGCTGTGCCCCTGGGTTGTTCTGGTCACCCTCGGAAATTCATCCCGCACATTCCTAACATGCCTGAATCTCAGACATGCGCACTGGGATGTTCTGGTCGCTCCCAAAAGTTCATCTTGTGCACTGACAAATGCACCTAAAGGCTTTGCCACACCCACAGGGATGTTCCGGTTGCTCCCAAAAGTTCATGAAGTTCATCATACGCATTGTCGAATGTGCCTGACACCTATGCCGTGCCTGCGGGGTTGCTCCAGTTGCTCCCATAAGTTAGTCCCCCACACTGACCAACACGTCTGAAGCCTCTTCCGCTCCCGTGGGGATATTCTGAGTCACCCCAGGAAGTTTGTCCTGCACACTGCCACATGTGTCTGACACCGCTGCCACGCCCATGGGAATGTTCTGGTCACACACAAAAGTTCATCCCGCGCACTGCCAAATGCGCCCCACGCCTCTGATATGCCTGCCGAGATGTTCTGGTTGCTCTTCTAAGTTTGCCCCATGCAATGCCGAATGTGGTCGACGCCTCTGCCGTGCCCGAAGAGATGTTCCAGTCGCTCCCCAAAGTTTGTCCTGCTCACTGCCAAATGCGCCAGATGCCTCTGCCGCACTGGGAAGTTCCGATCTCTCCTAGAAGCTTATCATGTGCAGTGCCAAATGTGTCCGACACAGCTGCCACGACCACGGGAATATTTTGGTCACTCCCAGAAGTTCGTCTTGCACACGACACCTCTGCTGTGCCTGGGCATCAGGCGCATTTGGTAGCTTGCAGGACAAACTTCTGGGGGGGCACCAGAACATCTCCGAAGGCACAGCAGAGTCATTGTGTATGTTTGGGCGTGCGCGGGATAAACTTCTGGGAGCAACCAGAAAATCCCTGTGGGCTCAGTAGAGGCACCGGACGTGTTCGACTATGCTCAGGACAAACTTCTGGGAGCAACTGGAACATCCCCACGAGTGTGGCACAGGCTTTTGGGGCATTGGGTAGTGCAGGGATGAACTTCCAGGAGTGACCGGAACATCCCTGCAGGTGCAGCAGCAGCGTTGGACACGTTTTTCAGTGCACATGATGAACTTCCAAGCATGGCAGAGGCTTCGGGCGCATTGGGCAGTTTGCGGGACAAAATTCTTGGAACCTCTGGAACATCCCTGCAGGGTGCAGTAGTGAGCGAGCGGAACATTGCCATGGGTCCAACAGCAGTGTCAGGCACGTTCGATAGTGCGTGGGATGAACTTTCGCAAGCGATCGGAGCATCCCTGCAGGTGTGGCAGAGGCATCTGGCACATTCGGCCGTGCATGAGACGAACTCCCAAGAGCGACCAGAACATCCCTGTGGGCCTGGCAGTGGCATTGGACACATTCAGCAGTGCACAGGATGAACTTCTGGGTGCCACAAGAAGATCCACGTGGGCGCAGCAGCAGCATTGGACGTGCTCTACAGTGCACGGGACGAACTTCCAGGAGTGACTGGAACATCCCCACTGGCGCTTCAGAGGCTTCAGGTGCATTGGGCAGTGCATGGGATAAACTTCAGGGAGCAACAGAAAAATCCCAGCAGGCTCGGCATAGGCATTGGACGCATTTGGCAGTGCTTGGGATGAACTTCCAGGAGTAACCAGAACATCTCCACACGAGCGGCAGAGGCAGTGGGTGCGTTCTGCTGTGCACAGGATGAACTTTTGGAAGCGACCGGATCATCCCTGCAGGCTT
>BNST01000483.1:0-12366 GCA_019650275.1 Xylocarpus granatum | reverse complement strand
CAGGTATAACAAACAGATGGTCGTTACATCGAGAAAGTCGTGGTCTGGGCGACATGCCCGTTATACTAGTCGAAACTGCTAACTCGCACAGCAGCCCCTGACAATTGAGCAAGCCAATATCCTTTCTCTCCAGCCGGTATAAGCCCTTTGGACGTTCCGTACTGCCTGTATGCCGTGTTGCTCGCAAACCTTATCATTCTTTCGATTTTGAGAAGATACTACCTGAAACTAAGTAGCTGTTATATATCCTTGATTTCTTGTTCCGGGCTCTCATGCATATATAATTGACGTAGGCTAGCTCGTCAACCTTGAATTCACCTGGTCTTGTGGGCTTGGGTGCATGTATTTCTGCGGTGTGCGAGTCGTCTCCCACAAAGGTGCACCTAGGCTGAACAAGCACTGGACCCCCTGCTGCCCCCTGCCGGGGAGGGGGTAAGACGGACGAGCTTTTGCCACCCTTGGTCATTATAAAATGTAGCCTGGGTATTGGGCCCTTGGTCCCCGGGTTCGGCCTTGGGTCCCAAGGCACTTAGGCCAAAATTAGGACCTGGGTTCCCGGGCACCTAGGCTGAAATGGCCCTGGGTCACCGAGAACCCATGCCGAAAAGACCTTTGGGTGCGTGATATTCACGCGCTCTGTGGTCATTGGAAAATTCGGCCTGGGTATTGGGCCCTTGGTCCCCGGGTTCGGCCTTGGGTCCCCGGGCACTTAGGCAGAAATTAGGACCTGGGATCCTGGGCACCCAGGCCGGAATGGCCCTGGGTCGCCGACAACCCAGGCCGAAAAGAACTTTGGATGCGTGATATTCACGCGCTCTGGGGTCATTATAAAATGTAGCCTGGGTATTGGGCCCTTGGTCCCCGGGTTCGGCCTTGGGTCCCAAGGCACTTAGGCCAAAATTAGGACCTGGGTTCCCGGGCACCTAGGCTGAAATGGCCCTGGGTCACCGAGAACCCATGCCGAAAAGACCTTTGGGTGCGTGATATTCACGCGCTCTGTGGTCATTGGAAAATTCGGCCTGGGTATTGGGCCCTTGGTCCCCGGGTTCGGCCTTGGGTCCCCGGGCACTTAGGCAGAAATTAGGACCTGGGATCCTGGGCACCCAGGCCGGAATGGCCCTGGGTCGCCGACAACCCAGGCCGAAAAGAACTTTGGATGCGTGATATTCACGCGCTCTGGGGTCATTATAAAATGTAGCCTGGGTATTGGGCCCTTGGTCCCCGGGTTCGGCCTTGGGTCCCAAGGCACTTAGGCCAAAATTAGGACCTGGGTTCCCGGGCACCTAGGCTGAAATGGCCCTGGGTCACCGAGAACCCATGCCGAAAAGACCTTTGGGTGCGTGATATTCACGCGCTCTGTGGTCATTGGAAAATTCGGCCTGGGTATTGGGCCCTTGGTCCCCGGGTTCGGCCTTGGGTCCCCGGGCACTTAGGCAGAAATTAGGACCTGGGATCCTGGGCACCCAGGCCGGAATGGCCCTGGGTCGCCGACAACCCAGGCCGAAAAGAACTTTGGATGCGTGATATTCACGCGCTCTGGGGTCATTATAAAATGTAGCCTGGGTATTGGGCCCTTGGTCCCCGGGTTCGGCCTTGGGTCCCAAGGCACTTAGGCCAAAATTAGGACCTGGGTTCCCGGGCACCTAGGCTGAAATGGCCCTGGGTCACCGAGAACCCATGCCGAAAAGACCTTTGGGTGCGTGATATTCACGCGCTCTGTGGTCATTGGAAAATTCGGCCTGGGTATTGGGCCCTTGGTCCCCGGGTTCGGCCTTGGGTCCCCGGGCACTTAGGCAGAAATTAGGACCTGGGATCCTGGGCACCCAGGCCGGAATGGCCCTGGGTCGCCGACAACCCAGGCCGAAAAGAACTTTGGATGCGTGATATTCACGCGCTCTGGGGTCATTATAAAATGTAGCCTGGGTATTGGGCCCTTGGTCCCCGGGTTCGGCCTTGGGTCCCAAGGCACTTAGGCCAAAATTAGGACCTGGGTTCCCGGGCACCTAGGCTGAAATGGCCCTGGGTCACCGAGAACCCATGCCGAAAAGACCTTTGGGTGCGTGATATTCACGCGCTCTGTGGTCATTGGAAAATTCGGCCTGGGTATTGGGCCCTTGGTCCCCGGGTTCGGCCTTGGGTCCCCGGGCACTTAGGCAGAAATTAGGACCTGGGATCCTGGGCACCCAGGCCGGAATGGCCTGGGTCGCCGACAACCCAGGCCGAAAAGAACTTTGGATGCGTGATATTCACGCGCTCTGGGGTCATTATAAAATGTAGCCTGGGTATTGGGCCCTTGGTCCCCGGGTTCGGCCTTGGGTCCCAAGGCACTTAGGCCAAAATTAGGACCTGGGTTCCCGGGCACCTAGGCTGAAATGGCCCTGGGTCACCGAGAACCCATGCCGAAAAGACCTTTGGGTGCGTGATATTCACGCGCTCTGTGGTCATTGGAAAATTCGGCCTGGGTATTGGGCCCTTGGTCCCCGGTTCGGCCTTGGGTCCCCGGGCACTTAGGCAGAAATTAGGACCTGGGATCCCGGGCACCCAGGCCGGAATGGCCCTGGGTCGCCGAAAACCCAGGCCGAAAAGAACTTTGGATGCGTGATATTCACGCGCTCTGGGGTCATTATAAAATGTAGCCTGGGTATTGGGCCCTTGGTCCCCGGGTTCGGCCTTGGGTCCCAAGGCACTTAGGCCAAAATTAGGACCTGGGTTCCCGGGCACCTAGGCTGAAATGGCCCTGGGTCACCGAGAACCCAGGCCGAAAAGAACTTTGGGATGCGTGATATTCACGCGCTCTGGGGTCATTATAAAATGTAGCCTGGGTATTGGGCCCTTGGTCCCCGGGTTCGGCCTTGGGTCCCAAGGCACTTAGGCCAAAATTAGGACCTGGGTTCCCGGGCACCCTAGGCTGAAATGGCCCTGGGTCACCGAGAACCCATGCCGAAAAGACCTTTGGGTGCGTGATATTCACGCGCTCTGTGGTCATTGGAAAATTCGGCCTGGGTATTGGGCCCTTGGTCCCCGGGTTCGGCCTTGGGTCCCCGGGCACTTAGGCAGAAATTAGGACCTGGGATCCCGGGCACCCAGGCCGGAATGGCCCTGGGTCGCCGACAACCCAGGCCGAAAAGAACTTTGGATGCGTGATATTCACGCGCTCTGGGGTCATTATAAAATGTAGCCTGGGTATTGGGCCCTTGGTCCCCGGGTTCGGCCTTGGGTCCCAAGGCACTTAGGCCAAAATTAGGACCTGGGTTCCCGGGCACCTAGGCTGAAATGGCCCTGGGTCACCGAGAACCCATGCCGAAAAGACCTTTGGGTGCGTGATATTCACGCGCTCTGTGGTCATTGGAAAATTCGGCCTGGGTATTGGGCCCTTGGTCCCCGGGTTCGGCCTTGGGTCCCCGGGCACTTAGGCAGAAATTAGGACCTGGGATCCTGGGCACCCAGGCCGGAATGGCCCTGGGTCGCCGACAACCCAGGCCGAAAAGAACTTTGGATGCGTGATATTCACGCGCTCTGGGGTCATTATAAAATGTAGCCTGGGTATTGGGCCCTTGGTCCCCGGGTTCGGCCTTGGGTCCCAAGGCACTTAGGCCAAAATTAGGACCTGGGTTCCCGGGCACCTAGGCTGAAATGGCCCTGGGTCACCGAGAACCCATGCCGAAAAGACCTTTGGGTGCGTGATATTCACGCGCTCTGTGGTCATTGGAAAATTCGGCCTGGGTATTGGGCCCTTGGTCCCCGGGTTCGGCCTTGGGTCCCGGGCACTTAGGCCAGAAATTAGGACCTGGGATCCTGGGCACCCAGGCCGGAATGGCCCTGGGTCGCCGACAACCCAGGCCGAAAAGAACTTTGGATGCGTGATATTCACGCGCTCTGGGGTCATTATAAAATGTAGCCTGGGTATTGGGCCCTTGGTCCCCGGGTTCGGCCTTGGGTCCCAAGGCACTTAGGCCAAAATTAGGACCTGGGTTCCCGGGCACCTAGGCTGAAATGGCCCTGGGTCACCGAGAACCCATGCCGAAAAGACCTTTGGGTGCGTGATATTCACGCGCTCTGTGGTCATTGGAAAATTCGCCTGGGTATTGGGCCCTTGGTCCCCGGGTTCGGCCTTGGGTCCCCGGGCACTTAGGCAGAAATTAGGACCTGGGATCCTGGGCACCCAGGCCGGAATGGCCCTGGGTCGCCGACAACCCAGGCCGAAAAGAACTTTGGATGCGTGATATTCACGCGCTCTGGGGTCATTATAAAATGTAGCCTGGGTATTGGGCCCTTGGTCCCCGGGTTCGGCCTTGGGTCCCCAGGCACTTAGGCAGAAATTAGGACCTGGGTTCCCGGGCACCCTAGGCCGAAATGGCCCTGGGTCGCCGAGAACCCAGGCCGAAAAGAACTTTGGGTGCGTGATATTCACGCGCTCTGGGGTCATTGGAAAATGTAGCCTGGGTATTGGGCCCTTGGTCCCCGGGTTCGGCCTTGGGTCCCAAGGCACTTAGGCCAAAATTAGGACCTGGGTTCCCGGGCACCTAGGCTGAAATGGCCCTGGGTCACCGAGAACCCATGCCGAAAAGACCTTTGGGTGCGTGATATTCACGCGCTCTGTGGTCATTGGAAAATTCGGCCTGGGTATTGGGCCCTTGGTCCCCGGGTTCGGCCTTGGGTCCCCAGGCACTTAGGCAGAAATTAGGACCTGGGATCCTGGGCACCCAGGCCGGAATGGCCCTGGGTCGCCGAGAACCCAGGCCGAAAAGAACTTTGGATGCGTGATATTCACGCGCTCTGGGGTCATTATAAAATGTAGCCTGGGTATTGGGCCCTTGGTCCCCGGGTTCGGCCTTGGGTCCCCAGGCACTTAGGCCAAAATTAGGACCTGGGTTCCCTGGGCACCTAGGCTGAAATGGCCCTGGGTCGCCGAGAACCCATGCCGAAAAGACCTTTGGGTGCGTGATATTCACGCGCTCTGGGTCATTGGAAAATTGGCCTGGGTATTGGGCCCTTGGTCCCCGGGTTCGGCCTTGGGTCCCAAGGCACTTAGGCCAAAATTAGGACCTGGGTTCCCGGGCACCTAGGCTGAAATGGCCCTGGGTCGCCGAGAACCCAGGCCGAAAAGACCTTTGGGTGCGTGATATTCACGCGCTCTGTGGTCATTGGAAAATTCGGCCTGGGTATTGGGCCCTTGGTCCCCGGGTTCGGCCTTGGGTCCCGGGCACTTAGGCAGAAATTAGGACCTGGGATCCTGGGCACCCAGGCCGGAATGGCGCTGGGTCGCCGACAACCCAGGCCGAAAAGAACTTTGGATGCGTGATATTCACGCGCTCTGGGGTCATTATAAAATGTAGCCTGGGTATTGGGCCCTTGGTCCCCGGGTTCGGCCTTGGGTCCCCAGGGCACTTAGGCCAAAATTAGGACCTGGGTTCCCGGGCACCCTAGGCCGAAATGGCCCTGGGTCGCCGACAACCCAGGCCGAAAAAGACTTTGGGTGCGTGATATTCACGCGCTCTGGGGTCATTGGAAAATTCGCCTGGGTATTGGGCCCTTGGTCCCCGGGTTCGGCCTTGGGTCCCCGGGCACTTAGGCAGAAATTAGGACCTGGGATCCTGGGCACCCAGGCCGGAATGGCCCTGGGTCGCCGACAACCCAGGCCGAAAAGAACTTTGGATGCGTGATATTCACGCGCTCTGGGGTCATTATAAAATGTAGCCTGGGTATTGGGCCCTTGGTCCCCGGGTTCGGCCTTGGGTCCCAAGGCACTTAGGCCAAAATTAGGACCTGGGTTCCCGGGCACCTAGGCTGAAATGGCCCTGGGTCACCGAGAACCCATGCCGAAAAGACCTTTGGGTGCGTGATATTCACGCGCTCTGTGGTCATTGGAAAATTCGGCCTGGGTATTGGGCCCTTGGTCCCCGGGTTCGGCCTTGGGTCCCCGGGCACTTAGGCAGAAATTAGGACCTGGGATCCTGGGCACCCAGGCCGGAATGGCCCTGGGTCGCCGACAACCCAGGCCGAAAAGAACTTTGGATGCGTGATATTCACGCGCTCTGGGGTCATTATAAAATGTAGCCTGGGTATTGGGCCCTTGGTCCCCGGGTTCGGCCTTGGGTCCCAAGGCACTTAGGCCAAAATTAGGACCTGGGTTCCCGGGCACCTAGGCTGAAATGGCCCTGGGTCACCGAGAACCCATGCCGAAAAGACCTTTGGGTGCGTGATATTCACGCGCTCTGTGGTCATTGGAAAATTTGGCCTGGGTATTGGGCCCTTGGTCCCCGGGTTCGGCCTTGGGTCCCAGGCACTTAGGCAGAAATTAGGACCTGGGATCCCGGGCACCCTAGGCTGAAATGGCCCTGGGTCGCCGACAACCCAGGCCGAAAAGAACTTTGGGTGCGTGATATTCACGCGCTCTGTGGTCATTGGAAAATTCGGCCTGGGTATTGGGCCCTTGGTCCCCGGGTTCGGCCTTGGGTCCCCGGGCACTTAGGCAGAAATTAGGACCTGGGATCCCTGGGCACCCAGGCCGAAATGGCCCTGGGTCGCCGACAACCCAGGCCGAAAAGAACTTTGGATGCGTGATATTCACGCGCTCTGTGGGTCATTATAAAATGTAGCCTGGGTATTGGGCCCTTGGTCCCCGGGTTCGGCCTTGGGTCCCCAGGGCACTTAGGCAAAATTAGGACCTGGGATCCTGGGCACCCAGGCCGAAATGGCCCTGGGTCGCCGACAACCCAGGCCGAAAAGAACTTTGGGATGCGTGATATTCACGCGCTCTGGGGTCATTATAAAATGTAGCCTGGGTATTGGGCCCTTGGTCCCCGGGTTCGGCCTTGGGTCCCCGGGCACTTAGGCAGAAATTAGGACCTGGGATCCCGGGCACCCAGGCCGGAATGGCCCTGGGTCGCCGACAACCCAGGCCGAAAAGAACTTTGGATGCGTGATATTCACGCGCTCTGGGGTCATTATAAAATGTAGCCTGGGTATTGGGCCCTTGGTCCCCGGGTTCGGCCTTGGGTCCCAAGGCACTTAGGCCAAAATTAGGACCTGGGTTCCCGGGCACCTAGGCTGAAATGGCCCTGGGTCACCGAGAACCCAGCCGAAAAGACCTTTGGGTGCGTGATATTCACGCGCTCTGTGGTCATTGGAAAATTCGGCCTGGGTATTGGGCCCTTGGTCCCCGGGTTCGGCCTTGGGTCCCCGGGCACTTAGGCAGAAATTAGGACCTGGGATCCTGGGCACCCAGGCCGGAATGGCCTGGGTCGCCGACAACCCAGGCCGAAAAGAACTTTGGATGCGTGATATTCACGCGCTCTGGGGTCATTATAAAATGTAGCCTGGGTATTGGGCCCTTGGTCCCCGGGTTCGGCCTTGGGTCCCCAGGCACTTAGGCAGAAATTAGGACCTGGGTTCCCGGGCACCTAGGCTGAAATGGCCCTGGGTCGCCGACAACCCAGGCCGAAAAGAACTTTGGGTGCGTGATATTCACGCGCTCTGGGGTCATTGGAAAATTTGGCCTGGGTATTGGGCCCTTGGTCCCCGGGTTCGGCCTTGGGTCCCCAAGGCACTTAGGCCAAAATTAGGACCTGGGTTCCCGGGCACCTAGGCTGAAATGGCCCTGGGTCACCGAGAACCCAGGCCGAAAAGACCTTTGGGTGCGTGATATTCACGCGCTCTGTGGTCATTGGAAAATTCGGCCTGGGTATTGGGCCCTTGGTCCCCGGGTTCGGCCTTGGGTCCCCGGGCACTTAGGCAGAAATTAGGACCTGGGATCCCTGGGCACCCAGGCCGGAATGGCCCTGGGTCGCCGACAACCCAGGCCGAAAAGAACTTTGGGATGCGTGATATTCACGCGCTCTGGGTCATTATAAAATGTAGCCTGGGTATTGGGCCCTTGGTCCCCGGGTTCGGCCTTGGGTCCCCAGGCACTTAGGCCAAAATTAGGACCTGGGTTCCCGGGCACCCTAGGCTGAAATGGCCCTGGGTCACCGAGAACCCAGGCCGAAAAGAACTTTGGGTGCGTGATATTCACGCGCTCTGTGGGTCATTGGAAAATTCAGCCTGGGTATTGGGCCCTTGGTCCCCGGGTTCGGCCTTGGGTCCCCGGGCACTTAGGCAGAAATTAGGACCTGGGATCCCTGGGCACCCAGGCCGGAATGGCCCTGGGTCGCCGACAACCCAGGCCGAAAAGAACTTTGGATGCGTGATATTCACGCGCTCTGGGGTCATTATAAAATGTAGCCTGGGTATTGGGCCCTTGGTCCCCGGGTTCGGCCTTGGGTCCCAAGGCACTTAGGCCAAAATTAGGACCTGGGTTCCCGGGCACCTAGGCTGAAATGGCCCTGGGTCACCGAGAACCCATGCCGAAAAGACCTTTGGGTGCGTGATATTCACGCGCTCTGTGGTCATTGGAAAATTCGGCCTGGGTATTGGGCCCTTGGTCCCCGGGTTCGGCCTTGGGTCCCCGGGCACTTAGGCAGAAATTAGGACCTGGGATCCTGGGCACCCAGGCCGGAATGGCCCTGGGTCGCCGACAACCCAGGCCGAAAAGAACTTTGGATGCGTGATATTCACGCGCTCTGGGGTCATTATAAAATGTAGCCTGGGTATTGGGCCCTTGGTCCCCGGGTTCGGCCTTGGGTCCCAGGCACTTAGGCAAAATTAGGACCTGGGTTCCCGGGCACCTAGGCTGAAATGGCCCTGGGTCACCGAGAACCCATGCCGAAAAGACCTTTGGGTGCGTGATATTCACGCGCTCTGTGGTCATTGGAAAATTCGGCCTGGGTATTGGGCCCTTGGTCCCCGGGTTCGGCCTTGGGTCCCCGGGCACTTAGGCAGAAATTAGGACCTGGGATCCTGGGCACCCAGGCCGGAATGGCCCTGGGTCGCCGACAACCCAGGCCGAAAAGAACTTTGGATGCGTGATATTCACGCGCTCTGGGGTCATTATAAAATGTAGCCTGGGTATTGGGCCCTTGGTCCCCGGGTTCGGCCTTGGGTCCCAAGGCACTTAGGCCAAAATTAGGACCTGGGTTCCCGGGCACCTAGGCTGAAATGGCCCTGGGTCACCGAGAACCCATGCCGAAAAGACCTTTGGGTGCGTGATATTCACGCGCTCTGTGGTCATTGGAAAATTCGGCCTGGGTATTGGGCCCTTGGTCCCCGGGTTCGGCCTTGGGTCCCCGGGCACTTAGGCAGAAATTAGGACCTGGGATCCTGGGCACCCAGGCCGGAATGGCCCTGGGTCGCCGACAACCCAGGCCGAAAAGAACTTTGGATGCGTGATATTCACGCGCTCTGGGGTCATTATAAAATGTAGCCTGGGTATTGGGCCCTTGGTCCCCGGGTTCGGCCTTGGGTCCCAAGGCACTTAGGCCAAAATTAGGACCTGGGTTCCCGGGCACCTAGGCTGAAATGGCCCTGGGTCACCGAGAACCCATGCCGAAAAGACCTTTGGGTGCGTGATATTCACGCGCTCTGTGGTCATTGGAAAATTCGGCCTGGGTATTGGGCCCTTGGTCCCCGGGTTCGGCCTTGGGTCCCCGGGCACTTAGGCAGAAATTAGGACCTGGGATCCTGGGCACCCAGGCCGGAATGGCCCTGGGTCGCCGACAACCCAGGCCGAAAAGAACTTTGGATGCGTGATATTCACGCGCTCTGGGGTCATTATAAAATGTAGCCTGGGTATTGGGCCCTTGGTCCCCGGGTTCGGCCTTGGGTCCCAAGGCACTTAGGCCAAAATTAGGACCTGGGTTCCCGGGCACCTAGGCTGAAATGGCCCTGGGTCACCGAGAACCCATGCCGAAAAGACCTTTGGGTGCGTGATATTCACGCGCTCTGTGGTCATTGGAAAATTCGGCCTGGGTATTGGGCCCTTGGTCCCCGGGTTCGGCCTTGGGTCCCCGGGCACTTAGGCAGAAATTAGGACCTGGGATCCTGGGCACCCAGGCCGGAATGGCCCTGGGTCGCCGACAACCCAGGCCGAAAAGAACTTTGGATGCGTGATATTCACGCGCTCTGGGGTCATTATAAAATGTAGCCTGGGTATTGGGCCCTTGGTCCCCGGGTTCGGCCTTGGGTCCCAAGGCACTTAGGCCAAAATTAGGACCTGGGTTCCCGGGCACCTAGGCTGAAATGGCCCTGGGTCACCGAGAACCCATGCCGAAAAGACCTTTGGGTGCGTGATATTCACGCGCTCTGTGGTCATTGGAAAATTCGCCTGGGTATTGGGCCCTTGGTCCCCGGGTTCGGCCTTGGGTCCCCGGGCACTTAGGCAGAAATTAGGACCTGGGATCCTGGGCACCCAGGCCGGAATGGCCCTGGGTCGCCGACAACCCAGGCCGAAAAGAACTTTGGATGCGTGATATTCACGCGCTCTGGGGTCATTATAAAATGTAGCCTGGGTATTGGGCCCTTGGTCCCCGGGTTCGGCCTTGGGTCCCAAGGCACTTAGGCCAAAATTAGGACCTGGGTTCCCGGGCACCTAGGCTGAAATGGCCCTGGGTCACCGAGAACCCATGCCGAAAAGACCTTTGGGTGCGTGATATTCACGCGCTCTGTGGTCATTGGAAAATTCGGCCTGGGTATTGGGCCCTTGGTCCCCGGGTTCGGCCTTGGGTCCCCGGGCACTTAGGCAGAAATTAGGACCTGGGATCCTGGGCACCCAGGCCGGAATGGCCCTGGGTCGCCGACAACCCAGGCCGAAAAGAACTTTGGATGCGTGATATTCACGCGCTCTGGGGTCATTATAAAATGTAGCCTGGGTATTGGGCCCTTGGTCCCCGGGTTCGGCCTTGGGTCCCAAGGCACTTAGGCCAAAATTAGGACCTGGGTTCCCGGGCACCTAGGCTGAAATGGCCCTGGGTCACCGAGAACCCATGCCGAAAAGACCTTTGGGTGCGTGATATTCACGCGCTTTGTGGTCATAGGAAAATTCAGCCTGGTATTGGGCCCTTGGTCTCCGGTTTCGGCTTTGGTTCCCGAGCACTGAGGCAGAAATTTGGACTTTGCCTGGGCTCAAAGAGAAAAAAAAAAAAACAAAAAAAAGGATCTCCAGCGTTCAACATAACAGTAAAACTTTTTCCGATAGGGAGACAGAGGAAGATAGGTTGCCAATACACTCACGCCCAAAAAAAAAAGCCAAGAAGCACACCAATGTAGTAGGACTACGCTTGGTTTCTGCGCCTCCACACCATACCACCCCCAAAAAAATGGGCTGTTCAGGGTGAGAAGCCGGTCCTAGGAGCCGAAGAAGAACTTTTGGTGTATGCGTGATTAGTTCCGACGGGGGCACTGAGGGGGGTTTTCTGTGTGGTGGGTCATGCTACTGATAAATGTAGCTTCTGTGCAGAATGGAAAAGTGGTTGGGGACACCCTAAACATCGTAGCCCCTGGAAAGTAGGATAGGATAGGCGAAAGTATTCCCCTGATAGAAGAGAGGGCGAAGAGTGGAAGGTGATCTGAGAACAGAAGCCAGGCCCTTCAACAGGCCAAATAGGACCAGGGTCTCCCACGGAGAAACCGCAAAGAGCTAGAAATGCCCTGAAGGCATCAACAAGCACCAAAGAGTATCTGTCCCAGCGAGCAAACACAACACAATAAAACTAGCACATCCAAAGAAAATTCCTATTTGCGCCGAAAAAGTGCGTGATATTCACGGCGACCTCAGGCCCAGTGGGTCGTGGGGCATGGTCAAGCACGTTTTTTTTGTGATATAGATTTTTCATAGTTCAGGGGGGGGAACTCCTAACAAGAGTTAGACTAAAAAAGTGTGGAATTGGGACCAAATTATGCAACTGCGGCGCTTTTTGGGCGGAGGGCATATAGGATATGGTGTAACGCCACAGTCCTACCACATGGGAGCGATATCTTTCAAAAGAGAAATAATCAAAACAAACAAACAAATTCAACCTTAAAAGACGAACATAAATCCGCAAACAAAACCAAACAAGAAAAGACAACTTTCATCAAAAACTAGCTGTTATTTTGTCCTGAAGTAGTTAGCTCGAAATGGGATTGTCTTACCAGGAGGGCTTGAATCAGGCTGTCACAAAGTCAATCAAAGAGTATTAAATTATTTGGTTTTCATCTTCACCCTGATTCTCTCCATCTTCAAGAATCCTCCGTACCCAACCCCCGTGTGTAGCACGGGAATCATGCACTGCTTTCGTCATTCCATGGGACGAACCTGTCAGGTATGGACGAGACCAAAACCACTCCCTAAGGAGTGCACAACACCATAGGCATTGGAACTAGTGGATCGTTTGTCAACTCACTTGGAGGAACAACTTCCGGAGAGCATGCCAAGAACAATCCTTTTTTCGCGGAACGGCTGCTGCGGGGGGTCAAGTGTGGTTTGGCAGTGTGCAAAAGAAAGATGTTCCG
>BNST01000481.1:0-39845 GCA_019650275.1 Xylocarpus granatum | reverse complement strand
TATATGCTCCGAATTTTGTATATTTCTCATTCATTAATCAAGAATCAAGGTTAGCATTCTTGCTTCCATTCTTGTTTATATTTTGGTTATCTTTTAAGAGTTGTCTTGAGATAACTTTGGCTTAAGACAAGGTGAAGAGTTGTCTTCCTTGCTTAAGAGCTAAGGTTGAAGTCAAGAGTTGTCTTCTTCAACCAAGGCAAGTTGTGATAGGTTTAAGAGTTGTCTTGCCTATCCAACATATCCTTTATATATAAGTTAATCCTGAAAGGACAGCTTAGGGGACATAAATCTAAGAAAAGAACTCAAGAATCAAACGGGACAGCAAGTTAGGAAGGTTTTTGGTAGGCGTGCTGACCCTTAAGGTGTAGAAAAGTTGGGGAAAAAAATCGGGATACCAACAAATTGGTGCTTTCATTGAGAGATCAGCACAATCACCATCCAGTTGAGAAGTAGCACAATCACCCCAACAAATTTGCTCTTGTTAAGAGATCAGCACAGACACCAGTCAATTGCAAGGCATCACAGTTACCATGTCATCTAGGCAGCATTCACCCGCACCACAGGAACAGACTGGGGAAGATTTCTCAGTCACCAACTGCGGAAGAATCCTTGCCTTGGAGAGGAACCTATCACCTATGTGGGGGAGCCAAGCAATGGTGGCGTTGGCTTAAGGCCACCTATGGCCGAGAAGGAAGAAGGATAGGCTGGACAATGTTCACACAAGAGTTAGTGAACAGATTTGGCCCATCTAGCATGACTAACTACGAGGGACAGCTTGCCAAGATTAGGCAAGAGGGATCTCTAGAAAGTTACCTTGAAGAATTCGAGAGGTTGGCCGAATTGGTAGGACATTGGCCAGATAGTGCACTAATTGGCACTTTTCTAGAAGAACCCTCTGCCGCGCCAATGGGGATGTTCCGGTAGGTCCGAGAAGTTCGTCCCGTGTACAGCCGAACGTATCCAATGCCGCTGCCATGACTGCAGGATGTTCCGGTCGCTCTCAGAAGATCGTCCCATGCACTGCCGAAACGTGTCCGAATACAGCGCCGTGCGTGCAGGGATGTTCCGGTCACTTCCGGAAGTTTGTCCTGGCACTGCCGAACATGCCTGATGCCTCTACTGCACTCGCGGGGATATTTCAGTGCCCTCCCTCGAAAGTTTGTCCCGCACACTGCCGAATGTGCCCGAACCCTCCACCATGCCTGCGGGAATGTACTGGTAGGTCCGGGAGGTTCGTCCCGTGCACTGTCGAATGTGTCCGACACCGCTGCTGCACCCGTGGGATTTTCCAGTCACTCCTGGAAGTTCGACCTGCACACTGCCGAATGCACCCGATGCCTCTGCAGTGCATGCGAAGATGTTCTGGTTGCTGCCTGAAGTTCGTCCCCCGCACTGCCGAAAGCATTCAAAGCTGGCACCACGCGCACAGGGATGTTCCAGTCCCTCCCAGAAGCTCGTCCTGCACACTTCTAAAACGCGTCCAATGCCGCTGCCATACCAAAGGGGATATTCCAGTCGCTCTTGGAACTTCATCCCACACACGGCCGAACATGTCCAAAGCCTCTACCGCGCCTGTGGAGATGTTCCTGTCACCCCCGAAAGTTTGTCCCGTGCACTGCCGAATTGTTGGGGTCCCGATTTTTTTCCCCAACTTTTCTACACCTTAGGGGTCAGCATGCCTACTGAAAATCCTTCCTAACTTGCTGTCCCGTTTGATTCTTGAGTTCTTTTCTTATTTTATATCCCCTAAGCTGTCCTTCGGGTTAACTAATATATATAAAGATATGTTGGATAGGCAAGACAACTCTTAAACCTATCACAACTTGCCTTGGTTGAAGAAGACAACTCTTAACTTCAACCTTAGCTCTTAAGCAAGGAAGACAACTCTTAACCTTGACTTAAGCCCAAGTTATCTCAAGACAACTCTTAAAAGATAACTGAAATATAAACAAGAATGGAAGCAAGAATGCTTACCTTTGATTCTTGATTAATGAATGAGAAAATAACAAAATTCGTAGCTTATCAGCTCCTCACAAATAATGGGCTGTATTTATAGTCCTAAGACAGCCTTATCCTAATTTAACTAGTACTTAGGTTCCTTATCCACTTAGGATATGTTTTCCTAAGTCAACAAGCTTTTCTAAGTCAAATAAAATATTATCAAGATAGACCATATCCTTTGTGTCTTAATCCTACTAGGATTCTTGGTCTTTCTTGAATTCCTACCTAGACTAGAATTCCTACTTTATCTTGTTTTCTACAGCAGCTGGACTTCCTCTTGGCTTATCCTTCTAGGACTAGGACTTTGAATGCATATCCTTCTGCCCTTAGAATTCTTCTTGTCGCGACTATCCTATTGCTACTGGAACTCATCATGAGTATCCTACATTAATTAGGATTAAGTCAAATATTGGTTGGACTTCACTGCTGGGCTGCATACTTTCTGCTGCCACTCTTGTTATGCACATTTTCTGGCCATGCTCTCCTTTGTCGCCCCATTTTCTGCCCATTGCCTTTCCTTCATACTTAGGTTCGCAACACGAGTACGTCCAACGCCGCTGCGGTGCCCGAAGGGAATTTTCAGTAGCTGTTGGAAGTTCGTCCCAGGAACTGCTGAATGCTTCTGATGCCTCTGCCGCTCCCGGAGGGATGTTCCGGTCACTCCTGGAAGTTCGCTCCATGCACTACCAAATGTGCCCGAAGCGTCTGCCGTGCCCTCAAGTATGTTCTGGTAAGTTCAAGAAATTAATCCCATGCATTGCCGAACGTATTTAACGCCACTGCCTCGCCCATGGAGATGCTCTGGTCACTCTCGCAACTTCATCCCATGCACAGCCGAACACGCCCTAAGCATCTGCCACACCTGCAGAGATGTTCCCATCACCTCCGGAAGTTGTCCCGAGCACTGCCGAACGCGTCTGATGCCGCTGCCGCGCCCGTGGGGAATTTTTGTTAGCTCCCGAAGTTCGTCCCGAGCACTGCAGAACACGTCTGACGACTCTGCTGCACCCGTGGGGATGTTCCAGCACTACTGGAAGTTTGTCTCGTGCACTACTGAATGTGCCCGAAGCCTCTGCCATGCCCTCAGGTATGTTCCGGTAGGTCCAGGGAAGTTCATCTAGTGCACTGCCGAACGTATTTGATGCCGCTGCCATGCCCGCGGGGATGATCCGGTCGCTCCCAGATGTTCGTCCCACACACTGCCGAACAGCATGATGCCTCTGCCGTGCCCACAAGAATGTTCTGGTCGCTCCCAAAAGTTCATCCCAGAACTGACAAACTTGCACAATGCCACTGCCGCACCCTGCAGGGATAATTTGGTCATCCCGGTAGTTCATCCCATGCACTGCAGAACATGTTTGATGCCGTTGCCACACCCTGCAGGGATGCTCCAGCCACTCCCGGAAGTTCATCCCGCTCACAGCCGAGCACGCCCTGTAGCCTCTGCCATGCCTGCAGGGATGTTCCAGTCACTCCTAGTACTGGCGAACGTGTTTGATGCCTCTGCCAAGCCCTGCAGGTATATTCCAGTCGCTCCCAGAAGTTCGTCCCATGCACTGCAAACGCGCCCGGCGCCACTGCTGAGCCCGCAGGGATGTTCCAGTCGCTCCTGCAAGTTTATCCCATGGACTGTCGCATGCGCCCGACACCTCTAACGCGCCCGTGGGGATGTTCCGGTCGCACCCAGAAGTCAGCCCTGCACACTACCGAACACACCCGATGCATCTGCAGTTCCCACAGGGATGTTTTGGTCGCTATCGGAAGTTCATGCTGCACACTGCTCAACGTAGCCGAAGTCCTTGCCATCACGGAGTGTTCAGTCATCAGAAGTTCGTCCTGTGCACTGCCCAACACACCCGAAGCCTCAGACTCTCCCGAGGGGATGTTCTGGTCCCTCTCGGAAGTTTGTTCCATGCACTGCTGATTTGTTGAGAACCTAAGCATGCAGGAAAGGCAATGGGTAAAAAATGGGGCAGCAAAGGAGAGCATGGGCCAGAAAATGTGCACAACAAGCCTGGCAAAAGCAAGTGTGCAGCCCGACAGTGAGGCCTGGGCGTTCCTAATCAATGAAGGACATTCATGCCAACAAGAGTTCCAGCAGAAGAAGGATATTTGCATCAAGAAGAACTCCAGCAGCAGTAAGACGTTTATGCCAAGCAGAGTTCTAGCAGCAGCAGGACATCCACACAAGCACTGCAGCGGGTTAGGGCACGTTCGTCAGTGTGCGGGACAAACTTCTACGATTGACTGGAACATCCACGCAGGCACGGCAGATGCTTCGGGCGCATTGGGAAGTAAACAAGATGAATATCCTGGAGTGATCGAAACCTTCCTACGGGCGCAGCACCGGCATCGCATACGTTCGGTAGTGCCTAGGACGAGCATCCGGGAGCGACTGGAACATCCCCGCGAGGCATGGCAGTGACGTCGGACACATTGGGCAGTGCATGGGAAGAGCTTCCTTGAGCCACCAGAACATCCCTGCAGGCGCGGCAGAGTCTTCAGACGCATTGGGCTGTGCATGGGAGAAACTGCCACGAGCAACCGGAACATTGCCGCAGGCACGGTGGCGGCATCAAGCTATTTTGCAGTGCACAGGATGAACTTCCAGAGCAACCGGAACAACCTGGCCGGCGTGGCAGTGGCATCAGGTGCATTGGGCAGTGCACGGGACAAACTTCTGGGAGTGACCGGAACATCACCATGGGTGCAGCAGAGGCATCGAGCGCGTTAGGCAGTGTGCGGGATGAACTTCGGAGAGCGACAGGAACAACCCCGCGGGCATGGCACCTATGCCAGGCGCATTTGGCTGTGCATGGGACGTACTTCTGGGAGTGACCTGAACATCCCTATGGGCATGGCAGAGATGTCAGGCGCATTCAGCAGCATGCGGGATAAACTTTCGAGAGCTACCGGAACATCCCCCCGGGCGTGGCAGGCACTTCGGTGCATTGGGTGGAGCGCGGAACGAACTTTTGGGAGTGATTGGAACATCCCCGTACATGCGGCAGAAGCCTCGAGCATGATCTGCAGTGCGTGGGAGAACTTCCGGGAGGTATTGGAACATCCCCCCTGGCACGGCCGAGGCTTCCAGCGAATTAGGCAGTGGGCGGTACGAACTTCCAGGATGAACTGGAATATCCCTGCAGGCACGACAGAGGCATTGGCCGCATTCGATAGTGCTAGGGATGAGCATCTGGGAGCGACCGGAAACATCCCTGTGGGAGCAAAAGAGGCATCAGGCACGTTCGGCAGTGCGCGGTACAAAATGCCAGGAGCAACCAGCTTATCGCCGCGGGCATGGCAACGGCGTCAGACACATTGAGCCATGCATGGGATGAACTTCTGGGAGTGACCGAAAGATCCCCGCGGGCGTGGCAGAGCCGTCAGGCACATTTGGCAGTTCGTGGGACAAAATTCCGGGAGTGACAGCAGCATCAGGCGCGTTTAGCAATGCACGGGACAAACTTTCGGGAGTGACTGGAACATCCACGCTGGTGCGGCAGAGGCTTCAGGTGCATTGGGAAGTGCATGGCATGAACTTCCAGGAGTGATCGGAATATCCCTGCAGGCTTGGCAGAGGCATCGACCACATTCGGCAGTGCTTGAGACGAACATCCTGGAGTGACCGGAACATCCCTGCAGGTGCAGCAGAGGCATCAGGCACGTTCATGTTGAGGAACTTAGGAGGCAAAGGGAGTGTGAGCAGCATAGGAGGATGCAAGAGAGGCGCCAAGCAGCAAGAGAGGCAGCTACGGGCCAGAACGTGTGCACAACAAGCTTGGACACGGCATGCATCTAGCCCAGCAGTGAAGCCCGGCCAGAATCTGACCTTGTTCAAATTGAACAAGGACATCTAAGCTGAGAAGGACTCCAGCCACAGTTGGACACGCATGGAGAAGTTCTAGCTAAAGAAGGACGTCTAAGGCAAGAAGAATTCCAGCAGCAGCAGGACGTGCATGATGAGTTCCAGTAGCAATGGGATACTCATGGCCAAGGAGAATTCTATGGGCAGATGGATACGCATTGAGAGTCCTAGTCCTAGAAGGATACACAAAGAGAAAGTCCAGCAGCTGTTGGAAACAAGATAGGATAGGACTTCTAGTCTAGGTAGAGTTTTACAATCAAGAAAGTTAAGAATCCTAGTAGGATTAGGATACCTTTGGATAAGGTCAATCTTGATAAGGTTCTAGTTGTCTTAGGAAACACTATTGACTTAAGAAACCTCTTGATTTGTTGCCACTGCCTATTAAAGAGAGAATTTGCTTTGATGGAAACAAAAAGGCTGAGTTTGTTAAATCTCTACATGAGAGTGTGAAGAAACAAATTGAAAAGAAAAATGAAGAATACGCATGATTAGCAAACAAAAGGAGAACAAGAATTCAATTTGCACCAGGAGATTTAGTTTGGATTCACCTACGCAAGGAAAGGTTTCCAATACAAAGAAAATCAAAACAAATGCCAAGGGCTGATGGTCCTTTTAGAGTTGTTGACAAGGTGAATGATAATGCTTATAAGATCGAATTGCCCAGAGATTATAATGTTTATACTACATTCAATGTCAGAGACCTTTCTCCTTACTTAGAAGATGATTTCAAAGACACCGAGGAGAAGGATTTGAGGGCAAATCCAATTCAACAAGGGGAAGATGATGTGCTCAATCATGGAAATGAAGTTGCTGCCATCCAAGAAAGATTAATCCTCATCGACAAAGGATATCCATACCAAGGAGAATTCCAGTAGCAGCAGGAAATGTCACTAGGCAAGGAGTTTGAAATCAAGTAGGGTTTTACAAGTAAAATTTTAAGTAGGATTAGGAACCCAATATACTAGGCTTATCCTCAACGAAATCTAGATGACTTAGTAGTCCTTATTTACTTAAGAATCCTTATCATAGATGAATTAGGCATTTTAGTATAAGTTAGACATGGAAAGGCTGTCATCACTATAAATACAACATTATTACTTGTAATTAAACAGTTAGGAATAAGCAAAATTTTGCTTAGTTGCATCCAAATTCTTATCTAAACTTATCTAAACAAATTCTTTGTTTAGTGGCGAATTATCTATCGATTCTTATCACTCTTCCTTCTTTCTATCTTAGAGTGTGGCGAATCAACCTAGTAATCTTGTTTGTAGCGATCTAATCTTATCAAACATGATTAACTAGTCTTAATTTCTTTATTTTGATTCTTGATATTGATTTAAATTCTTTTTTTCTCTTCTTAAACTTTTCATAAGCTATCCCTATCACATTCCCACTTCAAATTCGTACATAACCCTTCAGCTTCCTTAAAAAACCTCTACAGACCCAATAACTTACTCCAATTACGAATTTTCATCCACCCAACAACTATACCATATCCCAGCACCTCTTTCCATCCATAAAACCCTAAAAAAAAATACCCATTAGATCTTGATTCATTATTGAAGATCCTTGAGGAATATTTGCTGCCGCACCTGCAGTGATGTTTTGGTCCCTCCCAGAAGTTTGTCCCATGCACTTCCCAACGAGTCGGAAGCCTCTGCCATGCTTGGGGGGATGTTCCGCCAACTCATGTCTCAATTTGATCATAGGTGTCTCCTTAGTGATGACAAAGGAGAAACCATCATGATCACTGTTCACACTCAAAGGCAGGATACCCCTACATCAACCTTTACGCCAAAACTGCTCCAATGGGATCAAATCACTATCCCAGAAACTTGGAAATTTAGGAACCCACAGGTTCCTAGAAACATCAAAAAACATGTTCTCAAAGAAGTAGAAGAGACCAGTAATGGCCATATTCTACTTAGGTTCAATTCTTTTAGACAACCAAGACCTTTTGCATCAATAATAGATTTCCAAACTGTTAGACAATTTTTTCAAACCCTTCTTCATCAAAACCATACAAGGTAGATGAAGTAAAAACTCAAAGTGCTCATAGTGCTCAAAGTTCTGTCAATTACTCAAATCCTGTAGCTGAACCAGTTACACAAGTGTCAGCCCCAGGTTCTCCAACCCTTTCTGACTTTCAATCTATCAATATGATTATCTGAAAGGATTTTCAGATTGACAAAGACTTTCTACGTCAAGATTTCAAAGCTCCCATTAACCAAGTCAAGGTTAAATGGTTCTTTGAAAATTTCTCTGTAATAAAACATGATCAAATTAGGGAAATTTGGTATGAGGAAATGAATAGACTCAAAGTCAATATCCCTTTCTTTACATGGTTCGAAATGTATCTTGCCAATAACAAGATTCATTACCCTTTTGCAGCAATTCAGGTTCAATCTAGTCAAACTAGGAAATGGGAGACAAAATCCCATGGTCCTATCCAATCGGTTCATCCATCGTTGGAATCAATCAATCTCAAATTAGGAAAAACAACCATTCCAGCTTCTCCTTTCAAAATTGCTGATAATAGATCAAATTCTGAGTCATTAACCTTAGGTGAGGTCATAAAGGTTTATGAGCAGAATAATTTCCAGAGTCAAATCCTCCATATGGTAGCCAATCAAGTCAGCCATATAGAAGATAAATTAGACAACCTCCAGCCCAAGTAGCAAGCCCAATTTCCCTCAAATATATCTCCACCTTTGTTCAAACCTTACAATCTACCTTCAACATCCAAAGAACATCTTACTTTTAGGAAAGTGGAACTTTTGGAAATGGAAGCAATCAATAGTTAGCCCAACTTCCAAGTTCATCCAAGCTCAATATCAAACTAAAAGCAATAATAGCCAACCATCCTAACCTTTACCCTTATCGGTTCAACCATTAGATGATGATGGTTTTATCCATTTGATCAATAGGATTAATTTCCAAAAATGGTATGTCAATATTTCCTTACACATAGGAAATAGTTTCTCCATTAACACCACTGCATTAGTTGATTCTGGTGCAGATCAAAACTGTATTCGGGAAAGAATAAGTCCTACTCGATACTATGAGAAAACCTATGAACGTCTCAATAGTGCCAATGGTTCAAACCTAAATGTTAGGTACAAACTCTCCAATACTCAAGTCTGTAATCAAAACTATTGCTTCCGTAATAATTTTATTTTGGCAAAAATCTTTCTCAAAATATCATTTTAGGGACTCTGTTCCTAACTCAAATTTATCCATTCCAAGTAGATGACAAAGGAATCCACACTAAGGTACTGGGTACCAAAGTGTCTTTTAACTTTTTGTCTATCATCAGTCAAAAAGAAGTTCACATGCTCTAACAAAACTTAATAACCCAAACAGATCAACCTTATCCGACATAAGGAATCGCATGTACAGGCTTTACAAAAAGAGCTCAATCATAATAAAGTAGAAAGCCAGCTAGGGAATCCACTCATTCAGACAAGGATTCACGAGCTTTAATCACTTTTTCAAAAAGAAATATGCTCGGACCTACCCAATGCTTTTTGGGAAAGAAAAAAACATATAGTCCAACTCCCTTATGAAAAGGATTTCATGAGAGAGACATTCCAACCAAAGCAAAACCCATTTAAATGAATCATGACCTCCTTGAACATTGCAAAAAGGAGATCAATGATTTATTATCAAAAAATCTCATCCATCCAAGTCACCTTGGAGTTGCTCAGCCTTTTATGTCAATAAAAACTCAGAAATAGAGCATGGTGTCCCTGCGCCTAGTCATCAATTACAAACCCCTCAACAAAGTGCTTCAATGGATTAGGTATCCTATTCCAAACAAAAGAAACTTGCTTAATAGATTATATGATTCTGTCATATTTTCTAAATTTGATATGAAATCAGGATTTTGGCAAATCCAGATTAATGCCCAATACCAGTGTAAAACAACTTTTGCTATACCTTTTAGACATTACGAATGGAATGTAATGCCCTTTGGACTCAAAAATGCTCCACCTAAATTTCAAAATATTATGAATATATTCTTAACCCATATTCTCAATTTTCAATAGTTTACATAGATGATGTTCTCATCTTTTGAAAATCCGTTGATCAACATTTCAAACATTTACGAATTTTCTTTAGAGTAATCAAACAAAATGGTTTAGTAGTGTCTACTACTAAGATGAAATTATTTCAAACCAAGGTTAGGTTTCTAGGTCATGAAATCTACTAAAGGTATGGTTCAACCCATAAATAGATCAATAGAATTTGCTTCAAAATTTCCAAATGAGATCAAGGATAGAACCCAGTTACAGAGATTTTTAGGGTCTCTTAATTATGTAGCTAATTTTTTTCTAAATCTTAGGACTGTTTGTCAACCACTGTTCAATAGACTTAGCAAAAGTCCACCTGCATGGTCTGATCAACATACCCATGTAGTCAAGATGATCAAAGATAAAGTCAAAATTATCCTTTGCTTCGCCCTACCTAACCCTAGTGCTAGTCTGATCATAGAGACAGATGCCTCAAAGATAGAATATGGTGGGATACTCAAACAGAGATTAGATGGCTCAACCAAAGAATCAATAGTCAGCTATCATTTAGGTATTTGGCTCGGTGCTCAAAAAAACTATTTAACTATAAAAAAAATTTATAATTGTTTTATGGATCATGAAATTTCAAGATGATTTGTTTAACAAAACTTTTCTTTTACGAATTGATTGTAAATTTGTAAAAGAAGTTTTGGAAAAAGATGTCAAGAATCTTGTGTCAAAATAAATTTTTGTCAGATGGCAAGCAATTTTATCAAATTTTGATTTCTCAATCGCCTATATAAAGGGAGAGGAGAATTCCTTACCAAACTATCTTACAAGAGAATTCTTACAAGGGAAGTAAGAGTGATCAAACACTTCAAAACACTGAGTGGCTAAAATTAGTCTTACCCTCTTCTTCTACTCAACCTCTTTCAAAACCTTCTCTTTCAAATACCCAACATGATCCACAAAACCTTTGAAAACCTCTTGCTTCCCAAACTCATACACCTTCTCCCCCTTTCTTGAGAGGGAAGCTGCTCCTGGTCATATTTGTCCTCATGCACTTGGTGCCACATGATTTCTGATTGAAGCCTCCTAAACGTTTGTGGTAGGTGGCTGCTCCTACCCTGCTTGGTTTGGACTTGTTTTCCAACCACTCGGGGTGTATCACTTTTTAATTGTTCAAGAGAATGAATGATAGATGATAGTTGGTGTTTGATATCACCTACCTGGTCATTGATCGCATGTTGGTTCCTCTCCAAGGCAAGGATTCTTCTGCGGTTGGTGACTGAGAAGTCTTCCCCGATCTGTTCTTGTGGTACGGGTGAATGCTGCTTAGATGACATGGTAACTGCGATGCCTTTCAATTGAATGGTGTCTGTGCTGATCTCTCAACAAAAGCACCAATTTGTTGGGGTCTCGATTTCTTGTTCCAACTTTTTTACACCTTAGGGGTTAGCACGACTTCTAAAACCTCTCCTAACTTGCTGTCCCATTTGATCCTTGAGTTCTTTTCTTTGATTCTTGTCCCCTAAGTTGTCCTTCGGGATAGATTAATGATAAAAGATATGTTGGATAGGCAAGACAACTCTTAAACCTATCTCAACTTGCCTTGGTTGAAGAAGACAACTCTTGACTTCAACCTAAGCTCTTAAGCAAGGAAGACAACTCTTCACCTTGACTTAAGCCCAAGTTATCTCAAGACAAACTCTTAAAAGATAACCGAAATATAAACAAAAATAGAAGCAAGAATGCTAACCTTGAATCTTGATTAATGAATGAAAATATACAAATTCAGAGCATATGTTCTTGCTAACAAATAATGGTCTGCATTTATAGTATTGGACAGCCTTTTCCTAATTTAACTAGTACTAAGACAAGTTTAACAAATAATGTTATCCACTTAGGAAAAGTTTTCCTAAGTCAACAAGGTTTCCTTAGACAATTAGAATCTTATCAAGATAGATCTGATCCAAATATTTCCTAATTTTACTAGGATTCTTGGCCTTCTTGATTGACTAATCCTATCTTGACTAAACTTCTTTATCCTTATATTATCTTATCATCTATAGCTGCTGGTCTTTATCTTGCTGTTTCCTTCTAAGACTAGGACTTCCATATGGCGTGCTCTTCTATTCGAAGACTTCTCCTTGATGTGAACAACTTGTTGAAGCTAAACCCTTCTTGATGTCCTGCTGCTGCTGGAGTTCCTCATGCCGTACACATCCTTCTCCTGCTCGAATTGCACCATGCGTATCCGGCTGATGCTGGAGTCCTTCTTGTGTTGGATTTGTTGGAACTCTCCTTGACATAAACATCTTACTACTGCTGGAGTTCTTTTTGATGTGAATATCCTTCTTCTGCTTGGACTCCTGTTGGCATGAATGTCCTTCATTGATTAGGATTAAGTCAAATACTGGACAGGCCTCACTGCTGGGCTGCACACTTGCTGTTACCATGCTTGTTGTGCACATTTTCTGGCCCATGCTCTCCTTTGCTGCCCCATTTTCTTCCCATTGTCTTTCCTGCATACTTAGGTTCTCAACACAAACATATCCGATACTGCTGCTGCACCCGTGGGGATGTTCCGGTTGCTCTCGGAAGATCATCCCGAGCGCTGCCGAACACGTCCGACTCCTCTGCTGAGTCCATGGGGATTTTCTGGTCACTCCCTGAAGTTCATCTTGCGCACTGCCGAATGTGCCCGATGCTGGAAGTTCGTCCCATGCACTACCGAATGTTCCCGAAGCCTCTGCCGCACCCTCAGGTTTGGTCCCAGGAAGTTCATCACATGCACAGCCCAACGTATTTGATGCCACTGCTGTGCCTGCGGGGATGGTTCTGTCGCTCCTAGAAGTTCATCCCACGAGCTGCTGAATGCACCCGATGCCCCAGCTGTGCCCACAGGGATGCTTCAGTCGCTCCTGGAAGTTTGTCCCATGAACTGCCAAACTCACATGATGCCTTTGCCGCATTCATGGGGATAATTCGGTCACTCCAGGTAGTTCATCCCGCATAGCACTGAACATGTTTGAAACCATTGCCGCACCTGCAGGGATGTTACGGCCACTCCCATAAGTTCATCCCGCACACTTCCGAACATGCACGACTCTGCTACTGTGCCAGCGGAGATGTTCTGGTCGCTACCAAAAGTTCTTCCCGCGCAATGCCGAATGCGTCCAAAGCCTCTGCTGTGCCCAGGGGGATGTTCCGGTCACTCCCAGAAGTTCATCCCAAGCACTGCAGAACGTGTCCGACGCCTATGCCACACCCACGTGGATGTTTTGGTCATTCCTGGAAGTTTGCCCCGTGCACTGCCAAACACGCCCGATGCCTCTGCTGCATCCACGGGGATGTTCCGGTCACTCCCGGAAGTTCATCCCATGCACTGAACAACGAACCTCACGCCGCTGCAACAGCCGCTCGGATGTTCTTGTCACTCCCAGAAGTTCATCCCACACACTTCAGAGTGCGCCCATCCATCTGCCGTGCCCACGGGGATGTTCCAGTTGCTTGCGGAAGTTTGTCCTAAGCGCTGCCGAATGCGTCCGACACCTCTGCTGCACCCAAGGGGTTGTTCCAGTCACTACCAGATGTTTATCCTGCACACTGCCGAATGAGCCTGACGCCTCTCCTACGCCTGCTGGAATGTTTGGGTTGCCCTGGAAGTTTGCCCCGTGCACTGCCCCACATGCCCGAAGCCTCAGCCCCGCCCGCAGGGGATGTTCCGGTCGCTCCTGGCAGTTCGTCCTGCCTACTGCCCAACGCACAGAAGCCTCTGCTGCACCTGCAGGGATGTTCTGGTCGCTCCCAAAAGTTCATCCCACACACTGCCAAACGTGTCCGATGCTGCTGCCACGCCTGTGGGGATGTTTCGGTGGCTCCCGGATGTTCGTTCGCACACTGCCCAATGCACCTTAAGAATCTGCTGTGTGAGCAGAGATGTTCTGGTCACTTCCCAAAGTTCATCCCATGCACTGCCGTACGTGCCCGATGCTTCTGCCGCACCTGCGGGGATGATCTGGTTGCTCCCAGAAATTCATCTCGAGCACTGCCGAAGCATCCAACGCTACTACCAAGCCCGCAGGGATTTTCTGGTCACTCCAGGAACTTCATATCATGCACTGCCAGATGTGTCAAATGCCACTGCTGTGGCCACGGGGATGTTCCGGTCTGCTCTTGGAAGTTTGTCCCACACACAGCTTAACCCACTGAAAGCCTCTGCCCCTCCTGGGGGGATGTTACGCCAGCTTCAGGAAGTTCGTCCTGCACACTGCTGAAGGTGCTGGAAGCTCTTCCATGCCTGGGGGATGTTCCAGTTGCTCCCGGCAGTTTGTCCCGTGCACTGCCAAACTGTTGGGGTCCTTATTTTTTTCCCCAACTTTTATACACCTTAGGGGTCAGCACGCCTACTGAAATCCTTCCTAACTTGCTGTCCCGTTTGATTCTTGAGTTCTTTTCTTATATTTACATTATATATATATTATCATATAGTATATATATATATATATATATATAAGGATATGTTGGATAGGCAAGACAACTCCTAAACCTATCACAACTTGCCTTGGTTGAAGAAGACAACTCTTAACTTCAACCTAAGCTCTTAAGCAAGGAAGACAACTCTTAACCTTGTCTTAAGCCCAAGTTATCTCAAGACAACTCTTAAAAGATAACCGAAAACATAAATAAGAATGTAAGCAAGAATGCTAAATTTTGATTCTTCATTAATGAATGAGAAATAACAAAATTCATAGCATATGTCCTCCTCACAAATAATGGGCTGTATTTATAATCCTAAGATAGCCTTATCCTAATTCAACTAGTACTTAGGTTCCTTATCCACTTAGGATATGTTTTCCTAAGTCAACAAGCTTTTTCAAGTCATCTAAAGCATTATCAAGATAGACCTTATCCCACTATTTCCTATTCCTACTAGGATTCTTGGTCTTTCTTGAATTCCTACTAAGACTAGAATTCCTATTTTGACTAAGTCTTTCTATCCTTATCTTATCTTCTCTCCTACAGCTGAGGAACTTCTTCTTGCCGTTTCCTTCTTGGATTAGAACTTCTGCTGTGGCATGTCCTTCCTCTCCAAGACTTCTCTTTGGCATGGTCCTCTTGCTGAAGTAAACCTGCCAACACATCCTGCTGCTGCTGGAGTTCTTCACGCCGTCACTCTCCTTCTCCTGCTCGGATTGCTTCATGCATGTCCTGCCAATGCTGGTCTTCTTCTTGGCTTGGATTTTCGCAATTGATTAGGACTGAGTCAGAACCTGGCCGTGCTTCACTGCTTGCTGTGTGTAGGCTTGTTGCGTGCACATTCTGGCCTGTTGCTGCCTCTCTTGCTGCTTGGTGCCTTGCGCGCATTCGCTCATGCTCCCTTTGCCTCCTAAGGTCCTCAACAATCCCCCTTTCTTGGAGACTCACCTTGTCCTCAAGGTGAAAGTTGGAAAAATGCTTCTGGATGTCATTATAGTATTTTCAAACTTGTCTTGGTACTGGCAAAGGCTGTAATAACCCCTTTGTCTTGCTGCCTTCTGGTTTGGTGCGCTGACAAACATCACATTCTTGGACTAGCTTTTTGATCTCAGCCTTTAGTCCTTCCCACCAAAAGAATAGCTTTAGTACGGAACCGTCCTGAATGTCCTCCTTGCTCGTGAGTTGTGGAAGTGCTTCAAGATCTTTCCTCCTAGTCCTGGTATGTTAGGTACATACACCTGCTGGTTGTGCCAAATATATCCGTTTTTAAGGGAGAATTTACTAACCTTAGGGTCAAAATTATTGATCTTCTCCATGAGCTCTTGGCTTTGAGGGTTAATTTCTATTGCCTCCTTGATTTTTGTCCATACATTCCACTCCGCTCCGCTAATGGCAGTGAGGCATGTGTCATTAGGCTTACATGCTGTCCACAATGCTTGACCTCCACTGCTTTGGGACAATGCGTCTGCCACTTTGTTTTCCTTGCCAGGCTTGTAGATTATTTCATACTCGTAACCCAGCAACTTGACAAGGAACTTTTGCTGCTCTGGGGTGGTAATTTTCTGCTCCATGAGGCTTCTCAAGTGTTGTTGATCTGTAATGATCAGGAATTTCCTCCCAAGAAGGTAATGGTCGCCATACCTTGACTGCATGGATGATGGCCAACATCTCCTTGGCGTATACTGACCATTCCTTCTTCATGGCCCTATGACTCTGCTCATGTATGCAATAGGTCTTCTGGCTTGACTGAGGACAGCACCTGTGCTATCTTGACATGCGTTAGTGTGAAGCTCGAAGGTTTGGTTGAAGTCGGGCAGTGCTAACATTAGGGTCTCACACATAGCTTGCTTCAACAACTTGAATGTGTCTTCACTCTTCTCTGTCCATAGGAATCTGTCCTTCTTCAGCAAATCCGTTAGTGGTTTTGCTATGGCACCATATTTGCGAACAAATCGTCGATAATAGCCTGTCAAACCTAGAAATCACAAAACATTGTGTCCTTTTCCTATATAGTCATTCAAGGGTACTTACCTCACAATGATGCACTGCATTGATAGTGGATGCCTCCCACGTGCAGTTCCTTCCCTTCCATTGGAAGTGCATGGCCATGGATTCATAGTCGAACATTATCTTGCCTATGGTTTTAAGCCAAGTATTGCCTAAAACCACATCAGGACCTGCCAGAGTTACCACATGCAATGCAGGACGAACTTCTGGGAAAGATCAGAACATCCGCGTGGCACAACAGAGGCTTCGGGGGGGGAGGGGGGGGGGTTGGAGTGCACAGGACGAACTTCCGTGAGCGATCGGAACATGCCTGCGAGTGCCGCTGAGGCATTGGGCACTTTCGGCAGTGCAAGGGACAAACTTCCGGGAACAACCAGAGCATTCCCGTGGGCATGGTAAAGGCTTCGGGCAGGTTTGACAGTGCGTGGGACAAACTTCCAAGACTGACCAGAACATGCCCGTAGGTGTGGCTGAGGCATCGGACACGTTCAGCAGTGTGTGGGATGAACTTCCTGGAGTGACCGGAACATCCCAGCTGGTGTGGCAGAGGCATCGCCCGCATTGGTCAATGGACGGGATGAACTTCCAAGAGTGATTGGAACAACCCTGCCCGCCTGGCAGAGGCATCAGGCTCATTCATGAGTGCACAGGATGAACATCCGAGAGATATTAGAATATCCTGACGGGTGCAGCAGCAGCGTCGGGTGCGCATAGCAGTGCTTGGGATGAACTACTGGGAACGACTGGAACATCCTTGCAGGCATGGCAGAGGTGTCAGGCCTGTTCAGCACTACACAGGACAATCTTCTGGGAGTCACCTGAACATCCCCACGGGCGCAGCAGCAGAGGCTTCGGGTACATTGAACAGTGCACAGGACGAACTTTCGGGAGTGACCAGAACATCCCCAAGGGCGTGGCTGAGGTGTCGGCTCTGATCTGCCAGGCGCGGGGCAAACTTCCTGGAGCAACTTGAACATCCCAGCGGGCACAGCAGGGGCATCAAGTGCATTCGGCAGCGCACGAAACGAACTTCCAAGAGTGACCGGAACATTGCAGCGGGTGCTGGCAGAGGCATCAGGCACATTTGGCAGCGCCTGGGACAACCTTGGGGGAGTGACCTCAACATTCCCTCAGGCACAGCAGCATCATCGGACATGTCAAGCAGTGCATGGGAATAACTACCGGGAGCAGCTAGAACATCCTACAGGCGTGGCGGAAGCTTTAGTTGCATTAGGAAGTGCATGGTACGAACTAGCGGCAGCGACAAGAACATCCCTTGTAGGCAGGAAGCTCTGGTTGCATTAGGCAATGCATGGTATGAACTTCTAGGAGGCACCGGAACATCCCTGCAGGTACAGCTGAGGCATCAAGTGCATTCAGCAATGTGCGGGAGGAACTTCTGGGAGCGACCGGAACATCCCTGCAGGGTGCCACAAAGGAGTTTGGCGCATTCAGCAGTGCACGGGACAAACTTTCAATAGTGACCGGAAAACTCCTGCAGGCTCGGCAGATGCATTGGACGTAATCAGCAATGTGCAGGACGAACTATGGCGAGCGACCGGAACATCTGTGTGGGTGCAGCAGCGGTGTCAGACCCATTTGGCAGTGCACGGGACAAACTTCTGAGATCAACAGGAACATCCCCGTGGGCGTGGCAGCGGTGTTGGACGCATTGGCTGTGTGCGGGACGAACTTCTGGGAGCGACCGGAACATCGCTGCAGGTGCGGCAGCGGCTTCGGGCGCTCTTGGCAGTGTATAGGATATTCTTCTTGGAAAGACCTGAACATCCCCGCAGGTGTGTCAGAGGCTTTGGTCACTTGGCCATGCACGGGATGAACTTCCGGAGCGACTAGTACATCCCTGCAGGCATGGCAGAGGCTTCGTCGCATTTGGCAGTGCACGAGAGAAACTTCTGGGAGCAACTGGAATATCCCCATGGGCATGGCAGGTGTTGCACATGTTCGGCAGTGTGTGGACGAACATCCAGGAGCAACTGGAACATCCCCGGGCATGGCAGCAGCGTCGAGCGTGTTTGGCAGTGTGCAGGACAAACTTCCGGGAGTGACCAGAGCATCCTTGCAGGCATGGCACAGCATCAAGCGCAGTTGGCAGTGCACAGTACATTCTTCCTGGAAAGACCGGAACATTCCTGCAGGTGCATCAGAGGCTTTGTTGCTTGGCCATGCATGGGATGAACTTCCAGGAGAGACCAAAACATCCGTGTAGGCACATCTAAGGGCTTTGGGCATGTTGGGCCGTGCACAGGATGAACTCTGGGAGCGACCTGAACATCCACGCTGCTGGGTCATAGGTGTTGGGCTCATACAGAAGTGCACAAGACGAACTTTGGGTAGCAACTGGAAAATCCTCATGGGCTCGGCAAAGGCATCGGAAGAGTTTGGAAGTGCTTAGGACGAACTTCTAGGAGTGATCGAAATATTCCTGGGGGCATAGTAGGGGCATCTGGTGCATTCGGTAGGGCATAGGACAAACTTCTGAGAGCCACAAGAATATTCCCACGCGCATGGCAGGGTCATCGGGCCGTTCAGCAGGGTGCGGAAAAAACTTCTGCAAGCAACCAGAACATCCCTGCAGGCACGGTAGATGCATCCTATGCATTCGTGTTGAGAACCTAAGTATGTGGGAAATGCAACAGGCAGAAAATGAGGCAGCAAAGGAGAGCATGGGCCAGAAAATGTGCACAACAGAAGGCAACAGCAAGTGTGCAGCCCAGCAGTGAAGCCCAGCCAATATTTGACTTAATCCTAATTAATGAAAGACATTCACACCAACAGGAGTTCCATCAGAAGAAGGACAATTGCATCAAGAAGAGTTCCAGCAGGAGAAGGACATAGATGGCATGAAGAACTCCAGTAGCAGCAGGACGTCATGGCAGGTTTGACTTCAGCAAGAGGACCATGCCAAAGAGAAGTCTTGTAAAGGAAGGACACGCCACAGCAGAAGTTCTAATCCAAGAAGGAAATGGCAAGAAGAAGTTCAGCAGCTGTAAGAGAAAAGACAAGATAAGGACAGAAAGACTTAGTCAAAATAGGAATTCTAGTCTTAGTAGGAATTCAAGAAAGACCAAGAATCCTAGTAGGATTAGGAAACAATGGGATAAGATCTATCTTGATAATGTTTTAGTTGACTTAGAAAAGCTTGTTAACTTAGGAAAACATATCCGAAGTGGATAAGGAACCTAAGTACTAGTTGAAATAGGATAAGGCTGTCTTAGGACTATAAATATAGCCCATTATTTGTGAGGAGGACATATGCTCCGAATTTTGTTATTTTCTCATTCAATAATCAAGAATCAAGGTTAGCATTCTTGTTTATATTTTTGGTTATCTTTTAAGAGTTTTCTTGAGATAACTTTGGCTTAAGACAAGGTTAAGAGTTGTCTTCCTTGCTTTCAGAGCTAAGGTTGAAGTTAAGAGTTGTCTTCTTCAACCAAGGAAGTTGTGATAGGCTTAAGAGTTGTCTTGCCTATCCAACATGTCCTTAGATATATTAGTTAACCCAAAGGACAGCTTAGGGGACGTAAATATAAGAAAAGAACTCAAGGATCAAACGGGACAGCAAGTTAGGAAGGATTCCAGTAGGCGTGCCAACCCCTAGGTGTAGAAAAGTTGGGGAAAAAAATGGGACCCCAACAAATTGGGCTTTCATTGAGAGATCAGCTCAACCATCAGTTGAGAAGAAGCACAATCACCCCTATAATTTTGTGCTCTAAGTCAATTGCAAGGCATATCGGTGACCATGTCATCTAGGCAGCATTCACCCGCACATCCACAAGCGACCTGAACTTCTCCTTGAACGCGGCAAAGGCTTCAGGTGTGTTGGGTCAGTGCACGGGATGAACTTCTAGTAGCATCCAGAACATCCCCTAGGGTGCAGCAGAGGCTTTGGGCGCATTGGGCAGCACACGGGACAAACTAAAGAGACCAACCTGAACATCCCCGCAGGCACGGTAGCAGCATTGGACACGTTTGGCAGTGTCAGGACGAACTTCCAGGAGCGACCGAAACATCCCTGCAGGATCATTGGGCAAGACATGGGACAAACTTAGGAGACTGACCTGAACATCCCTGCAGGCACGGTACCGGCATTGGATACGTTTGGCAGTGTCAGACGAACTTCCAGGAGCGACCGGAGCATCCCTGTAGGCGCGGCAGAGGCTTCAGGTGCATTGGGCAGCGCACGGTATGAACTTTCAGGAGTGACCAGAATATTCCCATGGGTGCAGTAGAGGCATTGGTCACACTCCTGTTGAGGACCTTAGGAGGCAAAGGGAGCGTGAGCAAAAGTGTGCGATGGGCCAAGCAGCAAGAGAGGCAGCAACAGGCCAGAATGTGCACGCAACAAGTTTGCACGAGCATGCAATGAAGCATGGCCAGGTTCTGACTCAGTCCTAATTAACTGCAGAAATCCAAGCCAAGAAGAAAACCAGCATTGGCAGGACACGCATGAAGCAATCCGAGCAGGAAAAGGACATAGACGGCATGAAGAACTCCAGCAGCAGCAAGACGTCATGGCAAGTTTGACTTCAGCAAGATGTTCACATCAAGGAGAAGTCTTGGAATGGAAGGACACGCCATAATGGAAGTCCTAATCCTAGAAGGAAATGGCAAGATGAAGGTCAGCAGCTGTAGGAGAGGAGATAAGATAAGGACAGAAAGATTTAGTCAAAGTAGGAATTCTAGTCTAAGTAGGAATTCAAGAAAGACCAAGAATCCTAGTAGGATTAGGAAACAGTGGGATAAGGTCTATCTTGATAATATTTTAGTTGACTTAAATACCTTGTTGACTTAGGGAAAACATATCCTAAGTGGATAAGAAACCTAAGTACTAGTTGAATTAGGATAAGGCTGTCTAAATACTATAAATACAGCCCATTATTTGTGAGGAGGGGATATGCTCCAAATTTTGTATATTTCTCATTCATTAATCAAGAATCAAGGTTAGCATTCTTGCTTCCATTCTTTTTTATATTTCGGCTATCTTTTAAGAGTTGTCTTGAGATAACTTGGGCTTAAGACAAGGCGAAGAGTTGTCTTCCTTGCTTAAGAGCTTGGGTTGAGGTCAAGAGTTGTCTTCTTCAACCAAGGCAAGTTTTGATAGGTTTAAGAGTTGTCTTGCCTATCCAACATATCCTTTATACATTAGTTAATACCGTAGGACAGCTTAGGGGATGAAAATCCGAGAAAAGAACTCAAGAATCAAATGGAACAGCAAGTTTGGAAGGTTTTTAGTAGGCGTGCTAACCCCTAAGGTGTACAAAAGTTGGGACAAAAAATTGGGACTCCAACAGCTGGGCAGTGCACGGGAAGAACTTCCAGGATCGACCGGAACATACCCATGGGCGCAACCAAGGGCAGCGAGCGGAACAAACTTCCAAGAGCGACCAGAACATCCCTGCCGCGCGGTAGAGGCTTCGGGTGTGTTCAGTAGTGCGGTGACGAAGTTCTAGGAGCAAATGGAACATCCCGTGTGCACGGCAGAGGCTTCGGGCGCATTTGGCAGTGTGCAGGATGAACTTCCTGTAGCAACCAGAAACATCCCTGTGGGCACTGCAGTGGCTTCGGGTGCACTGGGCTGTGCGTGGGACGAACATCCAACAGTGACCCAAACACCCCCATGGGCATAGCAGCGGCATCGGACATGTTCGTGTTGAGGACCTTAGGAGGCAAAGGGAGTGTAAGCGAATGCGAACGAGGCGCCAAGCAGCAAGAGAGGCAGCAACAGGCCAGAATGTGTGTGCAACAAGCATGCACGCATCATGCAGTGAAGCACGAGCCAGGTTTTGACTCTGTCCTAACTGACTGCAGAAATCTAAGCCAAGAAGAAAACCAGCATTGGTAGGACACGCATGATGCAATCCGAGTAGCAGAAGGATATGGACGGCATGAAGAACTCTAGCAGCAGCAGGACATCATGGCAGGTTGACTTCAGCAAGATGTTCAAGTCAAGGAGAAGTCTTGGAATGGAAGGACACGCCATAATGGAAGTCCTAATCCTAGAAGGAAAGGCAAGATGAAGGTCAGCAGCTGTAGGAGAGGAGATAAGATAAGGATAGAAAGATTTAGTCAAAGTAGGAATTCTAATCTAAGTAGGAATTCAAGAAAGACCAAGAATCCTAGTAGGATTAGGAAACAGTGGGATAAGGTCTATCTTGATAATATTTTAGTTGACTTAAATACCTGTTGACTTAGGAAAACATATCCTAAGTGGATAAGAAACCTAAGTACTAGTTGAATTAGGATAAGGCTGTCTAAATACTATAAATACAGCCCATTATTTGTGAGGAGGGGATATGCTCCGAATTTTGTATATTTCTCATTCATTAATCAAGAATCAAGGTTAGCATTCTTGCTTCCATTCTTTTTTATATTTCGGTTATCTTTTAAGAGTTGTCTTGAGATAACTTGGGCTTAAGACAAGGCTAAGAGTTGTCTTCCTTGCTTAAGAGCTTGGGTTGAGGTCAAGAGTTGTCTTCTTCAACCAAGGCAAGTTTTGATAGGTTTAAGAGTTGTCTTGCCTATCCAACATATCCTTTATACATTAGTTAATACCCGAAGGACAGCTTAGGGGACGAAAATCCAAGAAAAGAACTCAAGAATCAAATGGAACAGCAAATTTGGAAGGTTTTTAGTAGGCGTGCTAACCCCTAAGGTGTACAAAAGTTAGGACAAAAAATTGGGACTCCAACAGCTGGGCAGTGCACGGGAAGAACTTCCAGGATCGACCGGAACATACCCATGGGCGCAACCAAGGGCAGCAAGCGGAACAAACTTCCAAGAGCGACCAGAACATCCCTGCGGCGCGGTAGAGGCTTCGGGTGTGTTCAGTAGTGCGCATGACGAAGTTCTGGGAGCAAATGGAACATCCCCGTGTGCACGGCAGAGGCTTCGGGCGCATTTGGCAGTGTGCGGGATGAACTTCCTGTAGCAACCAGAACATCCCCGTGGGCACTGCAGTGGCTTCGGGTGCACTGGGCTGTGCGTGGGACGAAAGTCCAACAGTGACCCAAACACCCCCATGGGCGTAGCAGCGGCATCGGACATGTTCGTGTTGAGGACCTTAGGAGGCAAAGGGAGTGTAAGCGAATGCGAACGAGGCGCCAAGCAGCAAGAGAGGCAGCAACAGGCCAGAATGTGTGTGCAACAAGCATGCATGCATCATGCAGTGAAGCACAGCCAGGTTTTGACTCTGTCCTAACTGACTGCGAAATCTAAGCCAAGAAGAAAACCAGCATTGGTAGGACACGCATGATGCAATCCGAGTAGCAGAAGGATATGGACGGCATGAAGAACTCTAGCAGCAGCAGGACATCATGGCAGGTTGACTTCAGCAAGATGTTCAAGTCAAGGAGAAGTCTTGGAATGGAAGGACATGCCATAATGGAAGTCCTAATCCTAGAAGGAAATGGCAAGATGAAGGTCAGCAGCTGTAGGAGAGGAGATAAGATAAGGATAGAAAGATTTAGTCAAAGTAGGAATTCTAGTCTAAGTAGGAATTCAAGAAAGACCAAGAATCTTAGTAGGATTAGGAAACAGTGGGATAAGGTCTATCTTGATAATATTTTAGTTGACTTAAATACCTTGTTGACTTAGGAAAACATATCCTAAGTGGATAAGAAACCTAAGTACTAGTTGAATTAGGATAAGGCTGTCTAAATACTATAAATACAGCCCATTATTTGTGAGGAGGGGATATGCTCCGAATTTTGTATATTTCTCATTCATTAATCAAGAATCAAGGTTAGCATTCTTGCTTCCATTCTTGTTTTATATTTTGGTTATCTTTTAAGAGTTGTCTTGAGATAACTTGGGCTTAAGACAAGGTTAAGAGTTGTCTTCCTTGCTTAAGAGCTTAGGTTGAAGTCAAGAGTTGTCTTCTTCAACCAAGGCAAGTTTGTGATAGGTTTAAGAGTTGTCTTGCCTATCCAACATATCCTTTATACATTAGTTAATACCGAAGGACAGCTTAGGGGACAAAAATCCAAGAAAAGAACTCAAGAATCAAATGGAACAGCAAATTTGGAAGGTTTTTAGTAGGCGTGCTAACCCCTAAGGTGTACAAAAGTTGGGACAAAAAATTGGGACTCCAACAGCTGGGCAGTGTACGGGAAGAACTTCCAGGATCGATCGAAAACATACCCATGGGCGCAACCAAGGGCAGCAAGCGGAGCAATCTTCAAGAAGCAACTAGAACATCCCTGAAAGCACGGCAGATGCATCCTGTCCATTCGTGTTGAGAACCTAAATATGTGGGAAATGCAACAGGCAGAAAATGAGGCAGCAAAGGAGAGCATGGGCTAGAAAATGTGCACAACAAGCATGGCAGCAGCAAGTGTGCAGCCCAACAGTGAAGCCCAGCTAGTATTTGACTTAATCCTAATTAATGAAAGACATTCACACCAACAGGAGTTCCAGCAGAAGAAGGACAATCACATCAAGAAGAACTCCAGTAGCAGCAACACATCCATGTCAAGAAGAGTTCCAGCAGGAGAAGGACATAGACGGCATGAAGAACTCCAGCAGCAGCAGGACGTCATGGCAGGTTTGACTTCAGCAAGAGGACCATGCCAAAGAGAAGTCTTGTAAAGGAAGGACATACAGCAGCAAAAGTTCTAATCCAAGAAGGAAATGGCAAGAAGAAGTTCAGCAGCTGTAAGAGAGAAGATAAGATAAGGACAGAAAGACTTAGTCAAAATAGGAATTCTAGTCTTAGTAGGAATTCAAGAAAGACCAAGAATCCTAGTAGGATTAGGAAACAATGGGATAAGGTCTATCTTGATAATGTTTTAGTTGACTTAGAAAAGCTTATTGACATAGGAAAACATATCCGAAGTGGATAAGGAACCTAAGTACTAGTTGAATTAGGATAAGGCTGTTTTAGGACTATAAATACAGCCCATTATTTGTGAGGAGGACATATGCTCCGAATTTTGTTATTTTCTCATTCAATAATCAAGAATCAAGGTTAGCATTCTTGCTCACATTCTTGTTTTATATTTTTGGTTATCTTTTAAGAGTTGTCTTGAGATAACTTTGGCTTAAGACAAGGTTAAGAGTTGTCTTCCTTGCTTCAGAGCTAAGGTTGAAGTTAAGAGTTGTCTTCTTCAACCAAGGGGAAGTTGTGATAGGCTTAAGAGTTGTCTTGCCTATCCAACATCTCCTTAGATATATTAGTTAACCTGAAGGACAGCTTAGGGGATGTAAATATAAGAAAAGAACTCAAGGATCAAACGGGACAGCAAGTTAGGAAGGATTCCAGTAGGCATGCCAACCCCTAAGGTGTAGAAAAGTTGGGGAAAAAAATGGGACCCCAACAAATTGTGCTTTCATTAAGAGATTAGCACAACCACCAGTTGAGAAGAAGTACAATCACCCCTATAATTTGGTGCTCTAAGTCAATTGCAAGGCATATCAGTGACCATGTCATCTAGGCAGCATTCACCCGCAACAGGCCAGAATGTCCACGCAACAAGTGTGCACATAGCATGCAATGAAGCATGGCCAGGTTCTGACTCAATCCTAATTGACTGCAAAAATCCAAGCCAAGAAGAAAACCAGCATTGGCAGGACACGCATGAAGCAATCTGAGGAGGAAAAGGACATAGACGGCATGAAGAACTCCAGCAACAATAAGACGTCATGGCAGTTTGACTTCAGCAAGATGTTCACGTCAAGGAGAAGCCTTGGAATGGAAGGACGCGCCATAATGGAGGTCCTAATCCTAGAAGGAAACGGCAAGATGAAGGTCAGCAGCTGTAGGAGAGGAGATAAGACAAGGATAGAAAGATTTAGTCAAAGCAGGAATTCTAATCTAAGTAGGAATTCAAGAAAGACCAAGAATCCTAGTAGGATTAGGAAACAGTGGGATAAGGTCTATCCTGATAATATTTTAGTTAACTTAAATCCTCACAACCCATTATTTCTGAGGAGGGGATATTCTCTGAATTTTGTATATTTCTCATTCATTAAACAAGAATCAAGGTTAGTATTCTTGCTTCCATTCTTGTTTATATTTTGGTTATCTTTTAAGAGTTGTCTTGAGATAACTTGGGCTTAAGACAAGGTTAAGAGTTGTCTTCCTTGCTTAAGTGCTTTGATTGAAGTCAAGAGTTGTCTTCTTCAACGAAGGCAAGTTGTGATAGGTTTAAGAGTTGTCTTGCCTGTCCAACATATCCTTTATACATTAGTTAATCCCGAAGGACAGCTTAGGTGACAAAAATCCAAGAAAAGAACTCAAGAATCAAACGAGACAACAAGTTAGGAAGGTTTTTAGTAGGCGTGCTAACCCCTAAGGTTTAGAAAAGTTGGGAAAAAAAATGGGAACCTCAACAGTTTGTCAGTGCACGGGATGAACTTCCGAGAGCGACTGGAACATCCCTATGGCCGCAGCAGAGAATTGGGACACTGGGCAGTGAGCGAGATGAACTTATGGGATAGACCAGAACACCCCCGTGGGCATGGCAGGGGTTCGGGTGTGTTTGGAAGTGCTCAAGATAAAGTTCCGAGAGCAGCAGGAACATCCCTTTGGTCGCAGCAGCTGCGTCGGGTGCATTTGGCAGTTTGTTGGAGGAACTTCCGAGAGCAAATGGATCATCCCCCCAGGCATGGCAGAGGCTTTGGTTGCGTTCAGCAGTGCATAGGATGAACTTCCAGGAGCGACCAGAACATCCCCGCGGGCAAGGCAGAGGCTTGAAGTGCATTGGGCAGTGCATGAGACAAAGTTCCTGGAGTGACTGGAACATCCTGCGGGTACGGCAGAGGTGTCGGGTGCATCTGGCAGTGTGAAAGACGAACTTCCAGAGTGACCAGAACATCCCTGTGGGTGCGGCTACTGCATCGGCCGCATTTGGCAGTGCGTGGGACGAACATCCAGAAGCGAATGGATCATCCCTGCGGACACGACAGAGGCTTTGGGCGCATTTCGGCAGTGCACAGGAAAACCTCTGGGAGCAACCAGAACAGCCCTACAGGCTCAGCAGTATCATCGGACACATTTGGCAGTGCACGAGGCGAACTTGCCAGAGCAACCAGAACATCTCCGCACGCACGGTAGCTGCATTGTACACATTCAGCAGTGTGCGGGACAAACTCCTGGGAGCGACCGGATCATCCCTGTGGGCATGGCAGGTGCTTCGGGCATGTTGAACAGTGCTCAGGGCGAAACTTCCAGAGTGACCAAGACATCCCCGCGTGCGACAACAGAGGCATGGTTGTTTTTGGCAGTGCGCGGATGAACTTTCAGGAGCAACCGAAAATCCCCGTGGGTGCAGCAGTGGCATTGGACACATTCGGCAGTGAGTGACACTTCGGGTGACCGGAAAATTCCCCAGGGCACAGCAGAGGCATCGGGTGCATTGGGCAGTGCGTGGACCAACTTCTTGGAGCAACCAGAAAATCCACAGCGGGCTCAGCAGAGGCATCGGACGAGTTTGGCCATGCCTGGGACAAACTTCCTGAGCGACCGGAACATCCCCGTGGGTGTGGCAGAGGCTTCAGGAGCATTGGTCAGTGTGCGAGATGAATTTTTTCGTAGCGGCCCAAACATCCTTGCAGGCATGGCAGTGGTGTTAGACACATTTGGGACATAGCAAAGTGTTTTGACCAATTTTGTGTTGATGAAGTTATGACTAGCTCCACTATCAATCAACACCAAAACATTCTTGTTGTTTATGGGTTCATATGCATACCGGAGAAAATGAGGCAAGTAAATACGATATGGGCAAGGGGAAGAGATGTGCGCAACAAAGCATGGGGAACAGCAAGTGTGGCTAACCCAGCGTGAAGTCCAGCTCGGAGTGATTTGACTGCATCTAAATCCTACAACCTAGCACTGTTTCTGATGTATAGTTGTTTACCCTAACATACTAACAACTACTGTACCCAATTAATATTCTACAGGAAATTCTATAGATTTAGTCCAGAGTTGTTTAGAGAAGCCAATCACCGGAATAGGATCTACAGTGTTGGGGATGAGAGGAATAAGACAAATAAGAGAGAGAATGGAAACATCTCAACTCTTACTTGAATATGTTGAAATTAATACTTTACGTTAGAAAACTCACTGAAAGGCTGTTTTAGAGAGAGTAGATCGAAACAAGGATTAGAGAAAGTTTATGATTTTGCTTGCCAAAACGGTCTGCTTTCATTGAAGACTAATGAGGGTGTTATATACATTTACTATAAAGTAAACCTTGGTTTAAATAGCAGGTTACTTTATGAAAAAAGAACTAGGTTTACATAAAAGTACTATAGCTAACTCATGGTTAGATACAAACTCATGGTTTCAAAAGAGAACATTATAGGTTACTATAAAGGAAAGAAAATGACAAAAAGTAAAAGAATCTTTGGGGCAGCTTTGTCGGGCGGCTTGTCGGTAGCTTCCTTAATCATACCAAGTCAATTATAAAACATATCATCAGAAGATATCCATCCATTTCTGTTATTATTTGGAAATCACCAAAGCTCTTGATTTCCAAATGGGCTCTGATGGAATGAAAGTGGTCTTCTATACTTGGATCTTCATGTATTTGGCCCAAATAAGGTGTATATAGACTGAAGCTTCAGTATACTTTGTAAACACCTTCATTTACTATCCTCCATGTGCATAGGATAGTCATGGGTCCATGTCCTGGCTTTCTGAGCTGAAAGTAGTAGATTTCTAACATTGATTATGTTCATCATTACTGATGGATCAGATTCTTCAATCCACTCCTTCCATTGAGTCTTTGTTCTCAACAGTAGGCTCAGAGAATGGGAACACATCAATTAAGATTTCCATCTTGGCTCCTTCAGATATCCTGTAGTATAGCTGGCTGGTATTGAAAAGATTCTGAGGTCTATGAATCCCTGTCCACTATACCATTACCAACCTTTTTGATGCTCATAGTAAGCATGCAGGATATAAGACAACTTCCAAGATAGTGGTTCTATGAACTTTTTTATTTGTGACTGTTGAGTAACCACTATTCTTGTAATGAATCCCATTTCGAATAGCTGCTTTAAAGAAAAAGGGGCAGCAGATTCTTTCCAATGTTCCAAATGAGCTGTTGCCTTGAACAGAACCAATCCCTTACTACAAACACATATGTTGGGCATATCATGATCCTGGGCTTTGTAGTGAATAGCTGCCAAGCCCATTCCTGGTGGGTATGGACCATTCAATGCTATGTGCCTCATTATTCTTGGGCATTTACCATCTCTATCATTTTTCTGCTAATACATACCCAAGTACTTTTCTTTCTGCGGGAGTGTTGAAGATCGGCTCTAATAATTCTTCTTTGCAAATCTTTTGTGTTCTCCTTTTGCCAGATGTCAATTTCCTTTTTTCAATGTCTTTTTTCGCTCTCTTTTTTCTATTGATCTCATTTTGTATTTTTTCAATTTTTGTTCGAGCTCTTTTGTTCTCTCATTTTTCCCACCCATTTCTGCTTTTAATAAATTTATTCTTTTTGCAACATAAAGGTGTTTGTGGAGTGAGAGGATTAGGAGAAGCCAGAAGCATAGATCTTAAATTTTCTTCTTGATTTTTAATCAGTCAAGTACAACATAAAGCATGAAGGATATCAGGTTTTAATCTGGGATTAAAATTCCAAAGATTATCAACCAGACATTTCTGTTCAGGCTTTAGTTGGGCTTTGGCCTTAAAGGATAGGTTTGTTCCAGTGGGGAACGCTTTCAAAGTATAAGGTCCAAAGAAAAAGAATTTGGCTTTGGATTGGGTTTTGAGATGTACTTGCCATTACTGCAAAGAATCAATAATAAAGAATGGGTTAGTGCTACCAAATTTTTACTATGTCTATATTTCTACATATGCATGAACAGTTATGTTGGTGGTCTTAGTGGACTCTGACTTACGTCGGTATCCACAACAAAATTGAAGTTTGTACAATGCCACCATGTATGAATGCATATTAATTTTCTACATTTTTAACTTTCTACATGAAATTACATTTCTACATGCAATTTACCTTGATATTAATCAAAAGTATCATTATTAATTATTCTAGATAGCTTATCTGCTAAAAAATTTCATTAGCCTTTACATGTTAAATTTTGCATTCTACCCCTGTTATTTTTAAATAATCTATAAAATTTTTATCCATCTATTGGTACTTAATTTGCTAGAATTTATTTTATTATAGAATTTTACTATTGCATTACAATCAGTTCTTAAAGTATATTCTAATTTATCAAAAACAAAAATTTTAAATTTTCTAGGGTATTTATACAAGCTAATATTTCTGCATCAATACTAGTTACCTTTAGTCTTATATTTTCCACTAGTATACCTACTTAATTTTTCTAGGTTTCTAGGATGAAAGAATTAGAAAGCTTTTTAGGACTATTAAATTACACTAGAAATTATGTTCCTAATTTAGGAAAATTAACAGGACCTTTTTATAATAAATTAAAAATAGGAGGAGAAATTAGGTTTAACCATGAAGATAAAAAATTACTTAGACAAATAAAAAATATAATAAAAAACTTACCATACTTAGAATTACCTCCAAAGGATAGTTATATAATAATAGAAACAGACGGTAGTTTAGAAGGATGGGGAGGAATTCTAAAATGGAAACCTAATAAAGAAGATCCTAGAAACCTAGAAAAATTAAGTAGATATACTAGTGGAAAATATAAGACTAAGGTAACTAGTATAGATGCAGAAATATTAGCATGTATAAATACCCTAGAAAAATTTTAAATTTTTGTTTTTGATAAATTAGAATATACTTTAAGAACTGATTGTAATGCAATAGTAAAATTCTATAATAAAATAAATTCTAGCAAATTAAGTACCAATAGATGGATAAAATTTATAGATTATTTAAAAATAACAGGGGTAGAATGCAAAATTGAACATATAAAGGCTAATAAAATTTTTTTAGCAGATAAGCTATCTAGAATAATTAATAATGATACTTTTGATTAATTACTATGTAAATTGCATGTAGAAATGCAATTTCATGTAGAAAGTTAAAAAGTAGAAATATGCATTCATACATGGTGGCATTGTACAAAATTCAATTTTGTTGTGGATACCGACGTAAGTCAGGAGTCCACTAAGACCACCAACATAACTGTTCATGCATATGTAGAAATATAGACATAGTAGAAAATTTGGTAGCACTAACCCATTCTTTATTATTGATTCTTTGCAGTAATGGCAGGTACTTCTCAAAGCCCACATACACAAAGTCCAAATTCCTTTTTCTTTGGACCTTATACTTTGAAAGTGTTCCCCACTAGAACAAACCTCTCTTTTAAGGCCAAAGCCCAACTAAAGCCTGAACAGAAATGTCTGATTTACTGAATCTGAATTTATTATGTCTAAGTTTACAAGTAACTTTATTCTATTCCATAATGCTAGAGGGTTTTCTCCTATTACTGATAACTCTTCTAATCTTTTCATTAATGGTTCTAAATATGTTCTATAATTTGATTCTAACCTACCATAATTGTATAATATTACATCTGTTTCTAATAAATCTTCTATTTCTATTTTATTACATTCTTCTTGTTCTTCAAAAATTCTAATGTCTACAGGTCTACTTATAGGAGAGGTATCTATAGTTTCTGTCTTTTTAAAGAAAGTTACTTTTCCATTTTCTATAGTTATTCCTCCTTGCATACTATAAATAAAATTCATTCCTATTATTATCTGAGTTTCTATCATGAATTTGTAGTGGTAATACGTAGCAAAATGGTAATAAATATTTCTGGGTTTTAAATATTAGATAACTTCCTATTTTTACCTTTAAAAAACTTTCTGTTACACTATTTACCCCTGCTATTCTTATTGGTGAAGGTAATTTTTCAAAACATTCTCTAGGTAAAGCTTTATCATCTATGGCACACTTACTAGCTCCTGTGTCTATAATAGCATTTAAATTATATTGTTTATTATTTATTTCTATGGCTACTTGGCAATTTAATAAATTATTAATCATACTAGCAGGTCTTACTGTATTACTGGCTATGATTTCTAAATTCTCTTCTTCTTCTATTTCTTTTAATTTATTCTTATTATCTATTATTTTTTCTTCTTTTAATTTATCCTCTTTTTCTATTTCTTCTTCTATTATTTCTAATTCATCTTCTTGTACTATTTGCTTTAATTTAGATTCTTTTTCTAAATCTTTTATTCTTTGTTCTAATTTGCTTATTTCTAAGTCTTTTTCTAATATTAATTCTGATAATTCTTTTTCTAATTTACTTACTTTTTCTTTTAAGTATTTATTTTCTAATTTTATAAATTCTATATCTTTATCTTCTGTTTTATATTTTACTTTTTTAACTCATCACCTATTCTACTATTTCACCAAATCTTGCTATATCCATGGGACAACATACTAATTCACATTTTTTACATTTCTTACAATTTTTTACTATTATCATATTACAATAAAAACATTTTTCTCTATAAGTGTTATTCCAACTATGTTTACAATTTTTACAGTTTATAGGTAATTCCTTTTCTATTAACCAATTCATAATTATTTCTTTTAAACTTATCCTGTTAAGATTGATAATTTTTTGTCTAAATTTTTTATTTTTAATTCTATCTGTTCTAATTTTTCTAATATCTTATCTTCTATTTTTCTAGTGTTTTACTACTTTGTCCTTTTTCTAAATTATTCTGAATTATTCTAATATTTTCTATTAAATTATCTATTTTCATTCTTTGTTTTTGTAATATATTTAAATAAGACTTAAATATTATATTATGTGATTGACTAATTGCTATTTGGTTGTGTAGTATGTGGTAACTAACATCAGAAATAGCATTCAGCTGTGGATCTTCCGAGTGAAATTTATGCTTATAATTTTCATTAGAAAAACAAATTAAACAGATATTATCTACAGACCTCTTCCTATGGTATCTTCCTCCTGTATCTAAGTCTAAATAATCAAGCCTATGAAGTACCTCTTCTTCCTTACTGGTCATGATATTAGGTTAATAGACTCCGCAAGTTTTCGCTTACACCTAGGTCTTATCAGCATCCAAGCTTCTGCCTAGTACTTCAGCTTATCTCTATAAGAGTTTTTTCAACCTAATCAAGTTTTCAGGATGATTTGCTTAATCATAAAGGCTTAAGTTTTGTACTTAGATCTGTTTTACTATGACTCTTTCTTCTTAAGTTATTAGACTCTCTGGATTTTCAACTTACACCTAGGTCTTATCAACATCCAAGCTTCTGCCTAGTACTTCAGTTTCCAATCTTTTAAGTCTTCTAACTGAATAAAAAGAGTTTCTAGTAAATGTTTTTTTTCTTAATTTTTTGCTCTAATTCTTTCTTCTTAAGTTATTGGACTCTCTGGATTTAAGCTTACACCTAGGTCTTATCAGCATCCAAGCTTCTGCCTAGTACTTTGGCTGTACATCCTTCAAGTCTTTTAACTTAAAAATGAAATTTCAAGCAACAGTTAAAATTTTAAAGTTTTTGCTCTGATACCAATTCAGGGGGCGAGGTATGGAATCAGAAGAGCCGCAGAATAACCGTCAAAGTGCAGGAGGCACCAAGGGGTTATCTGGAAGCTTTTCTGGAGGAGAGAGGGAAGAGAAGAGGGGGGTCTTTTTTTTTATCTTATTTCACTCATCTGAATCCAACAACCTAGCACTATTTCTGATGAATAGTTGTTTACCCTAACATACTAACAACTACTGTACACAATTAAATTCTACAAAATTCTAAATTTACCAGAGTTGTTTAGAAGAAACCAACCACCGGAATAGGATCTACGGTGTTGGGGATGAGGAATAAGACAAATAAGGGAGAGACTCTCAACCTTACTTGAATATGTTGAAATTAATACTTTACCTTAGAAAACTCTGAAAGGCTGTTTTGAGAGAGTAGGAGAAGGATTAGAGAAAGTTTATGATTTTGCTTGCCAAAATGGTCTGCTTTCATTAAACAAATGAAGGGTTTATATACAACCTAAAAGTAAACCTTGGTTTAAATAACCATGGTTACTTTATGAAAAAGAAACTAGGGTTACATAAAAGTAAGCTAACTCATGGTTAGATAAAACCATGGTTTGAAAAAGAAACTATGGTTACATTAAAGTAAAGAAAATGACAAAAAGTAAAAGAATCTGGTGGCAGTTTGTCAGGCGGCTTGTCGGAGCTTCCTTAATCATCCAAGTCAATTAAATCATCATCAGAAGATATCCCATCCATTTCTGTATTATTTGGAAATCACCAAAGCTCTTGATTTCCAAATGGGCTCTGATGGAATGAAAGTGGTCTTCTATACTTGGATCTTCATGTATTTGGCCCAAATAAGGTGTATATAGACTGAAGCTTCTATACTTTGTAAACACCTTCATGTTACTATCCTCCATGTGCATAGGATAGTCATGGGTCCATGTCCTGGCTTTCTGAGCTGAAAGTAGTAGATTTCTAACATTGATTATGTTCATCATTACTGATGGATCAGATGCTTCAATCCACTCTTTCCATTGTCCTTTTGTTCTCAAACATGTGGGCTCAGAAAATGGGAACACATCAATTAAGATTTCCATCTTGGCTCCTTCAGGATATCCTGTAGTATAGCTGGCTGGTATTGAAAAGATTCTGAGATCTATGAATCCCTGTCCACTAATACCATTACCAACCTTTTTGTGCTCATAGTAAGCATGCAGGATATAAGACAACTTCCAAGATAGTGGTTCTATAAACTTTTTTATTTGTGACTGTTGAGTAACCACTATTCTTGTAATGAATCCCATTTCGAAACAGCTGCTTTAAAGAAAAAGGGAGCAGCAGATTCTTTCCAATGTTCCAAATGGGCTGTTGCCTTGAAAAGAACCAATCCCTTATTACAGACACATATGTTGGGCATATCATGATCCTGGGCTTTGTAGTGAATAGCTGCCAAGCCCATTCCTGGTGGATATGGACCATTCAATGCTATGTGCCTCATGAATTCTTGGGCATTTACCATCTCTATCATTTTATCTGCTAATACATACCCAAGTACTTTTCTTTCTGCGGGAGTGTTGAAGATGGGCTCTAATAATTTCTTCTTTGCAAATCTTTCTGTGTTCTCCTTTTGCCAGATGTCAATTTCCTTTTTCATTTCTTTTTCTCTCTCTTTTTTCTCATTGAGCTCATTTTGTATTTTTTCAATTTTTTGTTCGAGCTCTTTTATTTCTCTCATTTTTTCCCACCCACTTCTGCTTTTAATAAATTTATTTCTTTTTGCAACATAAAAGGTGTTTGTGGAGTGAGAGGATTAGGAGAAGCCAGAAGCATAGATCTTAAATTTTCTTCTTGATTTTTTAAATCAAGGTAGCAACATAAAGCATGAAGGATATCAGGTTTTAATCTGGGATTAAAATTCCAAAGATTATCAACAAGACATTTCTGTTCAGGCTTTAGTTGGGCTTTGGCCTTAAAAGAGAGGTTTGTTCCAGTGGGGAACACTTTCAAAGTATAAGGTCCAAAGAAAAAGGAATTTGGGACTTTGTGTATCTGGGCTTTGAGAAGTACCTGCCATTACTGCAAAGAATCAATAATAAAGAATGGGTTAGTGCTACCAAATTTCTACTATGTCTATATTTCTACATATGCATGAACAGTTATGTTGGTGGTCTTAGTGGACTCCTGACTTACGTCGGTATCCACAACAAAATTGAATTTTGTACAATGCCACCATGTATGAATGCATATTTCTACTTTTTAACTTTCTACATGAAATTACATTTCTACATGCAATTTACATAGTAATTAATCAAAAGTATCATTATTAATTATTCTAGATAGCTTATCTGCTAAAAAAATTTTCATTAGCCTTTACATGTTCAATTTTGCATTCTACCCCTGTTATTTTTAAATAATCTATAAATTTTATCCATCTATTGGTACTTAATTTGCTAGAATTTATTTTATTATAGAATTTTACTATTGCATTACAATCAGTTCTTAAAGTATATTCTAATTTATCAAAAACAAAAATTTTAAAATTTTTCTAGGGTATTTATACATGCTAATATTTCTGCATCTATACTAGTTACCTTAGTCTTATATTTTCCACTAGTATATCTACAGGAAGCTAGTGAACAAATTTGGCCCGTCTAGCATAAGAAACTACGAGGGATAGCTTGCCAAGATAAGGCAAGAGGGATCTCTAGAAAGCTACCTTGAAGAATTCGAGAGGTTGGCCGAATTGGTAGGACATTGGCCAGATAGGCACTCATTGGCACTTTTCTAGATGGCCTTGTACCTTGGCTAAGCTGAGAAGTGAAGATGAGGGATCCAAACTCTCTCACTCAATGCATTCGGTTAGCAAGACTCATCAATGATGGGAGAAGCATCACCCGCAGCACAACTAAGGTCATCAAACCCTCAGACAAACTGGGTAAGGCACCTTTATCAAGTAAGACAGAAACCCCAAAAACAAAGGACCTTCTCAAACTATCCACCAAAGAAATTAACAGGAGGATTGAAAGAGGCCTATGTTTTAGGTGCAATGATAAGTGGCAAGTTGGCCACAAGTGCAAGAAAGGGTTGTTCAACATCATTGAGGTAGTAAGTGATGAAGAGCACAAGGAAAGCAGTGAGGAAGAACAAGACAGCCATATGGACAGCAAGGAAGAAGCAGAGTCAGAACACTCCCCAGATCATGCAGAGTCTCTGCCGCGCCCATGGCGATGTTTTGTCACTCCCAGAAGCTCATCCCGTGCACTGGCAAACGTGCCTGACACCTTTGCAACACTCGGAGATGTTCCGGTCACTCCCAGAAATTCATCTCGAGCACAGCCGAACATGCATCGATGCCCCACTGTGCCCGTGAGGATGTTCCGGTCGCTCCCGAAAGTTCATCCTGTGCACTGCCAAAGGCGCTTGATGCCACTACAGCCCCAGTGTAGATGATACCGTTACTCTGCGAAGTTCATCCCGTGCACTGCAAAATGAGCCCGACTCCTCTGCTGCGCCCATGGGGATGTTCTGATTGCACTTGGAAGTTTGTCCCGTGGATTGTCCAACATGACCGAAGCCTCTGCTGTGCCCATGGTGATGTTCTGATCGCTCCCGAAAGTTTGTCCCGTGCAATACCGAGCACGCCGATGCTGCTGCAGCGCCCGCGGGGATGTTTTGGTTGCTCCCAGAAGTTCATCCTGCACACTGCTGAATGCACCCGATGGCTCTGCCGCGCCCGTGGGCATGTTCTTGTCACTTCCAGAAGTTTGTCCCATGCACTGCTGAACACACCCAATGCCTCTACCGCGCTTGCAGGACTGTGCTGGTCGATCTCAGAAGTTCATCCTGCACACTGCCGAACAGGCCCGAAGACTCTGGCGTGCCAGCAGGGATGTTCTGGTCGCTCCATGCATTGCTGGATGTGCCCGATGCCGCTGCCGTGCCTGCAGGGATGTTCCAGTCACTCCCCGAAGTTCGTTGTGCGCACTGCCAAATGCACCCGATGCCTGTGCCATGCCCACAGGGATATTCTGGTCACTCCTGAAAGTTCATCTCATGCATTGCCGAATGCACCCGGTGCCGCAGCCGCGCCCATGGGGGATGTTCCAGTCTCTCCCAGAAGTTCGTCCCATGCACTGCCCAATGCACCAAAAGCCCTCTGCCACACCCAGGGGAGGCTCCGGCCACTCCCATAAGTTCATCCCGGTGCACTGCCGAACACGCACGACTCCGCTGCTGTGCCAGCGGGGATGTTCTGGTCGCTACCAAAAGTTATTCCTGCACAATGCCGAATACACCCAAAGCATCTGCCATGCCTGGGGGATGTTCCGGTCACTCCCGGAAGTTCTTCCCAAGCACTGCAGAACATGTCCAACGCCTTTGCCACACCCACGCGGATGTTTTGGTCATTCCTGGAAGTTCATCCTGTGCACTGTTGAACACGCCAGATGCCTCTGCCGTGTCCGCGGGGATGTTCTGGTCGCTCCCGGAAGTTCACCCCATGCACTGAACTATGTGCCTGATGCCACTGCCACACCTGCTTGGATGTTCTGGTCACTCCCGGAAGTTTGTCCCGCGCACTGCAAAGTGCACCCATCCATCTGCCGTGCCCAGGGACGTTCCGGTCACTCACGAAGTTTGTCCTAAGCACTGCCGAATGTGTCCGACACCTCTGCTGCATCCAAGGGGATGTTCCAGTCACTACCTGAAGTTTGTCCCGCACACTGCCGAACTGTTGGGGTCCCGATTTTTTCCCCAACTTTTCTACACCTTAGGGGTCAGCACGCCTTCTGAAATCCTTCCTAACTTACTGTCCCGTTTGATTCTTGAGTTCCTTTCTTATTTTATATCCCCTAAGCTGTCCTTCGGGTTAACTAATATATATAAAGATATGTTGGATAGGCAAGACAACTCTTAAACCTATCACAACTTGCCTTGGTTGAAGAAGACAACTCTTAACTTCAACCTTAGCTCTTAAGCAAGGAAGACAACTCTTAACCTTAACTTAAGCCCAAGTTATCTCAAGACAACTCTTAAAAGATAACCAAAATATAAACAAGAAAGTAAGCAAGAATGCTAACCTTGATTCTTGATTATTTCCTAACTTTTCTACACCTAGGGGTCAGCACGCCTACAGAATCCTTCCTAACACTTACATGTCCAACGTATTAGATTCTTGAGGATTCTTTCTTATCTTATATCCCCTAAGACTGTCTTGAGGCTATAACTACCACTATTATCTAAGATCAGGTTGATAGGTCACAGGACATACTCGTTAACCCTCACTAGAATTCACAGTTTGCCTTGGTTGAAGAAGACAACTCTTAACTTCAACCCTCAGCTCATTAAGCAGGAAGACAACTCTTAACCTTGATACTAATAAGCCACCAAACGTTATCTCAAACAAGACAACTCTTAAAGAGACACAAATAAGTATAAACAGAGACGTAGACAGCAGAGAATGCTCAACCTCTATGATCCTTGATTATGATGAGAACATAAACAACTTTGCAATAGCGTATCACGTCCCTTCATCACAAATAATGGGCCAGACAGTATTAATAGTCCTAAGACAGACTAGGTAGTAGCCTCAATTTAACTAGTACCTCGGCTATCTGATCCACTAGGATAGTGGTATTCTATAGTCAACAAGCATTTCTAGTGATATAGACCTATTCAGATATACACATGACAAGATAGACCATATCACTGTGGCGCTGTCTAATCTCTACTAGGATCTTGGTCTTTCTTGAATTCCCTCCTCCTGAGACTAGAATTCCTACTCTATCTTGTTTTCTACAGCAGCTGGACTTCCTCTAGGCGTATCCTATTCAGGCACTAGGGACTGTTTGACATGCAATATCATTCTCGCCATTAGTAATTCTTACGGGGCACCTGCGACACGATATTCTTCTTGCTACATGGAACTAAATCATGAGTGTTCCACCATACATTGATTATGATTAATTCAAATACTGGTTGGGCTTAACTGCTGGGCTGCATACTTTCTGTTTCCATTCTTGTTATG
>BNST01000480.1:0-36794 GCA_019650275.1 Xylocarpus granatum | reverse complement strand
TATAATATTTATTAAAAAAAAAGGTATGGACAAAAGTAAGGAAAATACATAGCAATTCATTGATTAACCAAAATAGCATACGAGTCAACCCATGAATATCCTAAACAATGCAAGATGCAGTTTCAAGGACGCTTCCCTCGCTATAAAACTTTATGTCAATTCAATTTGCTCATTGTTAGGTGTTTGCTATTCCAAGTCAAAAAGGCAAACCAATTATTCAAAAGCAACCAAGGATAACATCCTACGTTAAACGTTTGTCTTACGAGTTGACTTGACTTTTCACTCGACCCCTCATCGCCACGAGTTGTACTATCCTTATGATACTATGTTTCATGGACATTTGTAGTAAAATTACAAACTTTTCTTTATTACCTTCTCAAACAATGTATTATTTTTCATGTCAGCCTATTGCTGCTGAAGATTAGATATTGAAGGATTCTAATATTTAACAAGTTGTCATTTCATTACACACCAACCGTAGGTTCAGAATCATAACCCCTCACTTCCCGGCACCTTCCATAAGTTAACTGGAGAATGTTGTAAAAATATGCCTAGAATTTTAAACACAATTCGTGTATCGATCGGAAAAGTAACACGTACAAGTGACAGCAGATAATAAGGTACTTGTAAAACAAATTGCACTCCAGCACCCACCGGACAATACGATGATGCTCAGTTACAAATTTATACAAAAACAGGGAAATCTCCCCCATAATCTCTATCATCGTTGAAGCAAGCTGACACTAACGAATGGATTTGAAACAGGGAAGAAAAGCATTTGAATGGATTTGTTGTTTTAAAATTATATATACACGACTACAATTATATAAGGTTTCCAAGAATGGAAAAGGAAAGCAGAGCAAACTGAATGGAATGGTTAATATTCCGACAGTAAACTACAGTAAAGTTTGAATTATGAAACAAGTTTGAATCCAATACACTCCAACTAAGGAGACATCTTGTTTGAAATCTCTATTATTGTTTGAGCAAGATGACATCGACCAATGGATTTGACAACAGAGTAAAAGAGCATTTAGAGTGGCATGACCATCCCATTGCAGCTTTGTCCACCAGCCTTCCTCTCCTTTAATAATGAATTTACGTTCCCATGCGCTGCTGCATTCAAGTGGAATCTTCTTAAGCTTTGGGCATCTCTTTACTCTCATTTCTTTGAGATCTGGGAAGGGCAAGGTGTTTGGGTAGACGCCCTTCAAATTTCCCAATCTTCTATGTCGAATAAATTGAAGTCTTGCAAATAGTATTAGTATTAGATCTTCCACCACCACCTCAGTTGAAACTTCACCTGATTGGATTGCTTCTTCCATATCCTTATAGTCAACTATCCTAACACGCTTGAGATTTGGACCAAAAATAAGCCATGTAATGTGCCTCAGTTTTGAGCAACAGCTTATAACAACTTCGTGGGGCCTACGAAAGCAATGAGTTTCACTGCTGATTTTCGCATCCCCTGCATAGTCAATTTCCAACACTTCCAAACCATCACAACACGACAAGTCTAGTCCATCGAGATGCCTTAAAATTGCTAACGATAAAACGCTGGGTGGCTGCAGAAGGTGAATATTGTGCATTGGCATCCACAGCAGCGGAAGTTACTTGGATTAAAAATCTGGAGAAAGGCAATGATACATAGGTAGATACCAAGGAAACACAATCCTATGGCGTGAGATTCGGGTTTTAATATTAGCAATAGTACAGCAACAGCAACAATTGTCATTGTGCATATTAGAGTAGCAAGCATACCCGCTTTGTATTTCGGCGGTGTCATCTTGAATATACAAGCGAGACAAACCGCAACCTCAACCACAACCACAGCAAGTCTGCTGATTTGCCGACTAGGAAAACAATATATTGCGGCGATCCCAATCTTGTGTGTGTGTCCCAATCTAACTAGGTTTTCTTATTTAAGAAGAGTTGCTTTTCCTTTGGTTCATCGTTAGATATATTTCTAAAGAAGAGGAATTGTAATTGTTTGTTACAAATATTTTCTAATAAAAAATTTAAAATTATCTTAATAGATATGTTTTTTTTTAAAAAAAATTGTTATTATGGAATTGTTAATAGATAGAATTTTTTTTATAAAAAATTATAATTACTGCAGAAGTCTACCTTAACTGTATAGTTTCGCGGCGTTTGGGCGAAAAAAGAACAAAAGCAGGATTATAGGTCAGTAACTAGGCGTACTCACTGCACATTTGATCCGTTAATTATACACTCCTCAAAACCGTGAATGAAAGGATTTATACCTTCAACTCTTGTCCTGGGTGTGGAGAACTCCAAAATAAGCCTTAGGAAGTCACAACGAAAAAATGAAGAAATATACAAAGCCCAAATTGTTGTGTATACTTTGGGACATTTTTCAAGACTCTTCAACTTCAAGGTATTGAGAATGAGAGGCCGCAAGGAGTGCACCTCCAATGCCTGATCCATCGTTGCAATGCTCTATGATGACAGTATCGGAGACTTCCTCTCCCAGAAACTCCTTGAGCGTGCTCTCCAGGCCAGTACTGAATTTAGTGTAGTGCTCAAGCAACCCTCCATCCAATGCTATTACGGACTTCTGTTTTTCCCCATCTTTTACCGTGTCTCTCCCTAATTTCTTGAGGACGCCTACAATTCCTGCAGCAGATATGCGAGCACTCCGTGCTGCAACCATGTCACAGAGTTTAATAATAAATTTTCTTGTATTCAGGGAGGTACCAGATATCTGACATGTAAAGGCAAGAACAAGACAACACGTAAGATACAAAGAATTTTGTTTCTAACACAAGATCACAGTTCAGCAAGTGGGAAATCTCTGTGCTCTTATGTGAAATTCGCTTGGAAGAAACAAAATTGTTTACTGGCTCAATCATCACTTTATCTCAACAACAAATTTGTCCCAGAAAAATGTACAGATATAAGTAGGTCTCTTGGCATGCCCTTTTTCTGATCAAGCAAAAGTATTTTGGAAGCAAGTAAAACCTTGAAGTAATCTATTAGCCGGATAACACTATTTGTATCCAATCGTGTCGGTATGCACAGTAACAGAGTTTAATACCTCCAATATATCCTTTAACTTCTTCCCGACCACTCTCAAATCAGGAGACGTGTCATGATGCATTGTTGACATGTCAGGAGTCCTACATAAGTCACAATAAGCATATCGGCTGAGCAAGCACACCAATAGCATTCATACAGGAAAACAATTACTCCCTGAAAGCATCAATTTATGTAAAAGAGCCTACAAAACAAGTGGCACAAAGATGCTTAAATATGCAGAAGAAGACAGAGTCCATTAACTGACATAAATTCTAGCTACAAACGCAAATATGAATACAAGATCTGATTTGGTTTAGATACATAGAATTGGATTGCAAAAAAAGGATTGGGTGGATGGGGCTCCTAGTACATTGAAACCCGTAGAATCCCAAATGGGATTCAAGTAATTCTGAATGTAGTGACCTTATAACCAATAAGTTTCCAATTACAGGTTACATATTCAACTAGCCATGTCAATCTTCCATGGAACAGGGAACATTTGTTGAACTACTGCAAGCATGAATAATGAAAATTCACCATAATCAATACTTGTTTGAGTTTAATATGAAGACGAGATTACAGGGTTGACCTCAATAGCAGATATCTCACAATCCGCAAAGACCTACCTCAGTATGAATGGAATTTTCAGCTTTGGTGGAGCAGTATCACCAAAAAAGGCAGCTTCTTCTGCCATCCTGCACAAGACTCTGCGTACAATTTCTCCCAAATACATACCAGAAATCATTTTTTCAAAAATCTGCAAGAAACAGTTAGTAGTAGCATGAGTGTCCACGAAGCCATTTATATAAGTAATGATGTCATGGAACCAGGAAATAGAAGTGCGCCAAGGACTACAAACCATAAATTGCTAGAAAACTCAGTGTTTGCTTTGTCATGTTCTTACATTAATGAATAAAGCATGATATTCCTGGAATTTCATTTTTAATACATCTTTTTATCATCAATCTATTCAATCACGTTGCTTTCCAAATCTTTATGTTCAAATTATAATGTTTAACGTCGGGTTAAATTCACGATGTAAAATTATATTGTTGTGAAGAGTTACAGATTATGCTGGGCCACAATGAGAGGTTTTAAATGACGTGGCAAGAAGGGATTGGATACAGGTTTTTGCTTCAGAATTCATTCTTCTTCTACGGTTGTTCTAGGCTCGATAGCAGTATATATGGCTGATCAATGGGTCATATTCACACACACATATCTTGAGAAACAAGCATCCAAATATAGAGTTCTTTAGCTTGTTTTCTAGCTGTGATTGTTCTCTGTATGATTGTATCTTCATTCTCATTAATGAAGCTTTTCGGGTTGTGTTGGTCTCGTGGATGCAGGCTTAAAGCTGAACCACGTAAATTCTTGTTCTGATCTTCTTGATTTTCAGATTGTGTGTTCTTGGTGATTTGGGTTGATTGATAGTTTTGAAGAATCATTGTTAAGTCGAACTAGAGTTGCATTCGCAACAATCGGTATTAGAGCTTGGTTGATTATTGAAAGATTCATGGCTTCTTCCAAATTCGTAATTGAGAAGTTCAGTGCAGATTCGGATTTCAATCTGCGGCGATTGAAAATGTGAGCAGTGCTTGTTCATCAATGGCTTGAAGAAGCCCTAGAGGGAGAAAAGAACTTGCTTCCATCAATGAGTGAGAAGGAGAAGAAGGATCTTCTTAGGAAAGCTCACAGTGCAATAATTCTATGTCTTGGTGATGGTATTTTAAAGCAGAATGTGCTGCTTCCTTGTGGCTCAAATTGGAAAGCTTATTCATGACGAAGTCTCTTGCAAACAGGCTGTATCGGAAGAGGCAATTATGTAACTTCACAATGAAACCAAGAGTTACAATGCAGGAGCATCTTGATAACTATAACAACATTATATCAGATCTTGAAAATATAGGTATAAAGATTGATGATGAAGATCAAGCCTTAATGTTGCTGAGATCATTGCCAAGTTCATATGAACATTTTGTTAATACACTTCTTTTTGGAAGGGATTCTTTGTCCATGGAAGATGTTAAGTCAGCATTAAACACAAAAGAGTTACGGAAATCTGAAGCAAAAGAATATGGGAATGGAAAGGGATTGACTGCAAATGGAAGACCTAAAAAGAAGGATAAAAGGAATAACAATGCTGGAAAATCAAAGTTAAAATCAAAGAAAAGAAGATGTTACCAGTGCGAAAAGGAAGGCCACTTTAAGAGGGACCGTCCTGATAGGAAGAACAAAACAAAACAGTGCTAAACAAAACAAGGCAATGTTGTTATTGCATCAGATTTGACATCAGACTCTGGAGAATCAGAAGGAGGCTATGAGAGTGCTAATCTCTTAATTGCATCAGAAGGAAACACAGAAGGTCAGTTGGTTTTAGACTCTGGCTATCATTTCATAATAGAAATTTTTTGAGCACTTATCATGAATTAGTTGGTGGGAAGGTGTTAATGGGAAGCAATATGGCTTGTCCAGTGGCTGGAATAGGTAATGTTAGGATTAGGATGCATGATGGTATTACAAGAATATTGCAACATGTAACACATGTACCAAACCTTAAGAGAAACTTAATCTCTTTAGGTATGTTGGATAGCCAAGGTTGTAGTTTCAAAGCTGAAAATGGAATCTTAAAAATCTACAAGGGATTAGTGATAATAATGTATTTACTTTCTACTATTCTTAAATATATATATATTTGATTTTTATTAATGTATAAAATCCATGGCAGATGATATAATTAATTACATGTAATACAATAAGAAGTATTACAATCTTATATGGATCACCAATAACTTAGAAGTTTTATTTCATCATTATTCTATAGTTAGTTTGAGCATTTCTAAACAAAGTGTCTCTAATTTTCGATAGTCTAGTTGCTATAGTTTTGGTATTGATCCTCTTCTTAAGTTATTCTCTTGTACACTCGAGTCAAATTCAAGATTGATGACACACATTGCTTTTGGCAGCAAATTGTTTGTCTCCTTTGCTTAGAAGACTTGTGTCCGCAACTTCAATCATTGAGCTATGTAACAAGTCATTTGCCCAACTCTTCAGGTCCATGTCTCCAACAAAAAATTCGTCAGTGGATTTTTTCCTTGTGAATGTTTCCATTAACAAAATTCCATAGCTATAAACGTCCTCCATTGTCAACATCTTTCCTTCTCTTCCATTCTCTATGTATCACATCAATTTTAAAATTATTGTGTTCATGTGCATTTGCATTCTTCTATTGTTAAATATCCATAGCTCTTCTAATATTCTTAGATATCTTTTTTTTTAAATTAATAAATACAAAGCCAAAGTAGATGGCATAATTGATTACATGTGACAAGGATTAGTATAATCTTATACGAACTATTAATAATTTATAAGATTTATTTCATTCTTATTTTATAATTAATTTGTAACGATCTACTATTAAAGTTATATCCATATTTTTTCATGTAGATTTCACGATTTTGATAAGGGGTCTTTCACACAGACACACACATTATATATATATCATTGTTAATTAATTGATAAATAAAATAATCATAAATATATAAATTATTAGGAATATGTTGGAGAATTGAATGCATGGTTATTGCAAAATGTTTACTTTATTTCAATTTTTCAAAATTTAGAAAGGAAAACAATACTCTTATATTGAAGTTATTCCATTTACATATGACATTTTAGCCTTCCTCAACCTTGAACATTTCTAAGTATTTCTAATTTTTAAGAGTCTAGTTGCAATATTCCATTTTAAATTTTTATAATAGACGTTTCAAATTACAGTAAATCATATATATATAATAAAACCTTTCAGCTTTCAAGCTTGTCTTCAATTGAAGCAGCAGCCGTTAGTGGGCTTATTCCTTCGTTAGCCTTAAGTGTACTTTGTGTTACAATTTTCATTATTTCTTGGACTTAGTGTGCAACCATAGTCATTTTACCATTTCTAATTTAAAATTCTTATGTTCATGTGCATTACCAGTCTCTTATTGTTAAATATTCATAGCTCTTCTAATATTCTTAAATATAGATATTTTTTAAAATTAATGTATACAAATCTACAATAGGTGGTATAATTGATTACATGCAAAACAATAAAGATTAGTTATAAATTTATAAATTTTATCATATTTTTATTTTATAGCTAGTTTGTGATTATTTAATATAAATATTATATTAAACTTTTAATAACTGATCTTCACACACACACACACCGTGTATATATATAGATAAAGAGAGAGATTTGAGTGCAAGACTGCGTAAAAGATTTGAATAAATGATTATTTGAAAGTAAAATGTTTAATTTATTTTTTTGAAATTTGAAAACAAAAATAATACTCTTACATTGTACTATTATATTGAAATTATTAGATTTACATGTGACATTATTATCCTTTCTCAACCTTGAACATTTTTAAGCAAAGTATTTCTAATTTTCAAGAGTCTAGTTGCAATATTTTTGGTATTGATCCTCTCTTTAGGTGATTCCGTTGTACACTCCAGAGCTAGATTCAAGATCGACGATACACATTGCTCTTTTGCAGCAAAATGTTTTATCTGTTTTGCTTAGAAGATTTGAATCCGCAAGTTCAATCACAGAGCTGTGCAGCAAGTCATTTACCCAACTCTTCAAGCTCATTTCTCCAGTAAACAATTCGTCCGTGGGTTTCTTCCTGGTAAATGTTTCCATTAACAAAATCCCATAACTGTAAACGTCCCCACTCGTCGATATTTTTCCTTCTCTTCCATACTCTATGTATGGCATCAATTTATAGGGTAGATAAGTAATCAAAAATAATATCACGTATAACATGAAAAATCAATTAAAAAAAGTAAAAATGAGCAAAAATATGGAATATGAAACAAACCTGGTGCCATATAACCAATCGTGGCAAGTGTTTGAGTCAGCGTCATAGAGTGATCTTCTCCACTCAGAAGCTTCGCAATCCCAAAGTCACTTAAATGCGCAACCATATTTTCGTCTAACAAAACATTGCCAGGCTTTAAGTCACAGTGAACAACAGGAATTGAATATCCAAAGTGAAGATATTCCAAAGCTGATGCAACATCTATCATTACGTTCAACCTCTGAAAGATATTCAAAACGCAGTTGTCCGAATACAAACACTTCTCCAAGCTCCCATTTGGCATGTATTCTAATACCAATGCTTTAAAATCATCGTTTGAACAACTGCTGATGATTTTCACGAGGTTTCGATGACGAATATTTTTCATGACCTCACATTCGGCATCAAAGCTCTCCAATGCTCTTTCAAATTGTATGTGAAATACCTTTATTGCAACTTCGATTCCATCCTGAAATCTTGCTCTGTAAACAGAACCAAAACTTCCCGTACCGAGTAGGCTGCCTTCGCTAAATCTATCCGTTGCTCGCCAAATTTCGAGGTATGAAAATCTTCTCATTGTTGCTTGTGGTGGCATATTAGCATCATTTGGCAACTCTGTTCTTCTTTTTCGATATCTAGATATCAACACAAATCCAAGAACCAATATGAATGCAATACTCAATGGCAAAACAATCACTAGGAAATGAACATTTTTCTTTGATCTTCGATCAGTGCTAGTCTTTTTACTCTTGCATGGTGGGACTTGAAGATTGGGTGAACCACACAAGAAATCATTTCCTACAAATGATTCAGCTGAGAAGTTTTCAAAAGAGCCATGTCTAGGAATTTCTCCTTCCAATCTGTTGTAAGATAGATTTAGATGTTTGAGGTGCAAGAGTTTCTCCATGGATTTAGGAATGACTCCAGAGAGATTATTGTTGGACAAATCCAAGGACTCTAAGGTTACAAAGCCACCGAATGATTCAGGAATTGAGCCTGTCAATCTATTAGATCCTAAGGAGAGAATCTGCAAATCTGTTAGGCTTCCAATTGTGGTTGGGATATCACTTGAAAACCGATTATTTGACAGATCCATTTCTATCACAACCTTCAAATTTCCAATTCCCAATGGCAGAGGTCCGGCGAAAGAATTTGACGAGAAGTTAAAGGTTAAGATGTCTTTCAGGTTCCAAAAAGTTGAAGGTATGGAAGTTAACCTATTGGTGCCCAGAGAGAGATGCCGTAGAGTTGTGAGATTACCTAGGCATGTAGGAATCGATCCAAAAAGGTTATTACCTTGCAATCGCAAGGTATCCAATGCAGCCAAATGACAAAGATCATCTCGGATTGATCCTTCTAAGTTATTATTTTGAAGATACAAACCTTGAAGTTTTCGAAGCTTTCCCACTGACATTGGAATAGATCCGTTCAATCTATTGTCTCCTAAATTTAACTCCACCAAGTTAATCAGGTTTCCGATCTCTTCGGGAATGCCACCGCTTATGTTGCAATCGGCCCAAGTGAATCTCTTCTAAAGAATTAGAAAGACTACCTATGGATCTTGGAAGGATGGAATGTAGTGGATTTCCTGATAATTCTATTACTTGTAATTTCTTGGAATTTGTCATAGAGGAAAGAAAGTTCAATTCTGGAGTTGGTGATGTCAAGTGGTTACCACCTAAATAGAGCCGCTGGAGGTTTCTTAAATTAGCAGATGTGTTGGGAATAAAACCCGAAAAGAAGTTTTGTGATATATCTAGAATGGAAAGCTTTGAAGCATTGAAGATGAAACCTGGAATCGGCCCAAAGAAATTATTGGACGATAGATAAAGCTCTTCAACATTCGGAAGTTCAACGTCTCTACTTGATGGGAGGCTTCCTGTGAGACTATTATTACGAAGGGAAAGCATTTTTCATAGCTGATATGTTGAAGATTGTAGCAGGGACAACACCAGTTAGGTTGCAACTTTGAAGACCAAAATCTCGAGATTACGAAGATTGCCGATTTCATGTGGTATCTCACCTGCAAATATAAAATCTTATTTTCTTACAAAAGTTTGTGTAATATCAAAGACTTTTCATTAATATATAATACTCGCTTATCTTCTTAATTTTTTAAAAAATAATTAATTACCCACTTATACCTAATTTTGCTGCTACTTGAAATGTATTAAAATTATTTGGCAAGGTCGGAAATAATATTTAAAAAACAACAATATTTAGGGATCAATATATTAAAATTATTAAAGTGCATCCTCATTTATTGTTTCACCAAAATTTAGTAACTTATTTGTTGTTATCCCAGCTGTGTTATGTATATTTTTGTAATAATATTTAGGGATCAAAAACCTATTTTTAGGAATAAAAATTGTATTATTGTTATAGATCATACTTAATTAGATCAAACACTAATAGGATATACAAAAGACATATTTTCTTCCTTATTTTTATATTAAAATTTATAATATTTATCTTTCAATAGTTATTTATGCAACATTTAACATTCAAATTTAATAAATTTTTTAATCAACAATAATGAATTTAATTGTCATTAAATATTTTCTTAATTTATTATGATAAAAGAGAAGAAAGGAATTATAAAATAATAGTTCAATTTAACTTTCTTTCTTTAAAAGTAAGATACAATATTTATATATGAACATACCTTGTAGTGAGTTAAAGTCAAGATATAACTGATTAAGCTGAGTCAAGTTCCCGAGTTCTTTTGGTACTGCTCCTGAAAAAAAAATGTTTTTAATTTGTTATGATAGAAGAGGAGAAAAAGGTAATAAAATAATAGTTCAATTTAATTTTTTTCCTTTAAAAGTAAGATACAATATTTATGTATAAACATACCTTGTAGTAAATTAAAGGTAAGAACTAGATACGTAAGCAGAGTCAAGTTTCCGAGTTCTTTTGGTATAATTCCTGAAAAAAAAATTATCCTTAATTTATTATGACAGAAGAAGAGAAAAGAGCAATAAAGTAATAGTTCAATTTCACTTTTTTTTTAAAAAAAAAGATAAAAATATTTATGTATGAATATACCTTGTAGTGAATTAAAGTTAAGATATAACTACTTGAGTTGAGTCAAGTTTTCAAATTCTTTTGGTATGGCTCCTGAAAAAATATTGTCCTTAATTCATTATGATAGAAGAGGAAAAAAAAGCAATACAGTAATGATTCAATTTAACTTTTTCATTTAAAAATAAGATACAATATTAATGCACGAACATACCTTGTAATTTGTTATATCCCATCGCTAGAATGGAGAGCTTTGAAGCGTTGAAGATGAAACTAGGAATTGGCCCAATGAAATTATTGTGCGAAAAGTAAAGCTCCTCAACATTTGGAAGTTCAAGGTCTATGCTTGATGGAAGACGTCCTGTGAGACTATTATTACGAAGGGAAAGCATTTTTATAGCTGACATGTTGAAGATTGTAGCAGGGACATCACCAATTAGGTTGCAACTTTGAAGAGCCAAAATCTCGAGATTACCAAGATTACCGATTTCGTGAGGTATTTCCCCTGCAAAAGTGAAATCTTATTTTCTTACAAAAGTTTGTATAAAACTAATAATAAATACAGCAAAAATATTTTTAACAAGATTATTAATTATTCACTTATCTCTAATTTTATCTCTAAGTCCCTTAAGTTTTTAAAAAATATCTCATTAAGCTCTTATTTTTTAATTATACTCACTTACCTTCCAAGTATTTTTATAAAAATACCGAGTTATCCTCCTATTCACAATTTTTTTTAAAATATATGTTAATTACATTTTTATTCTTATTTTTTAAATAAGTATTTTTATTCATATAAAAATAATTAAGTAATAAACATGCATTTATATTTAAGAATATTAACAAAATAAATTTATTAAATTTTATTATAATAATTATTTTAAAAAATATAATTAAAATTAAGAAATAATTAAATTTTTTAATCTATTAATAAATATCAATAAATTTAGAAGTAAATATTATTTTTGTCTAAGTAAAAATAATAAATTCTTTTTCCTTGATGATTCTTTTTCTTTATTCATTTCCTTTCTAGAAAACAAACATAACTTAACATTTATATATGAACATACCGTATAGTAAATTATAGCCTAGGTATAACTTTTTAAGCTGAGTGAAGTTTCCGAACTCTTTTGGTATGGCTCCTGAGAAATTATTGAATGACAAGGATAAAATTTGCAGCTGTTTGCAACTTGATATACTGGATGGTATTTCGCCATGAAACATGTTCCAGCTCAAACGAAGGGTTTTCAAGTCGGGAAAATAATTGCAAATATTTTCTGGAAGTTCACCAGATAGGCTATTATTCCGAAAATCAAGAGTTAGTAATGATGACATGTTGTAAAAAGCAGGGAAAGAACCGGATAGTTGGTTTGCAGTGAGATTAAGTGATTTCAGCGAATATATGCTGAAGATGGAGGAAGGAATGGTACCGAATAGTCGGTTATTACCAAGATCGAGTGTTTGCAGTGAAGATAGATTTCCAAGTTGAAAAGGAATGGTTCCTGCAAGATTCAAATGAGAAATATTCAAGGATGTGACTCTATGTTGAATATCATCACAAGTAACGCCAGTCCAGTTACAGACAGAGGTATTCATATTCCAATTTTTTGCGAAGAAATTGGTTGGATCATCTGTCATGTGAGCTTTCAGGGCAAGAAGAGCATCTTTTTCTGTGGTAATACTACCGGGGGCAGTTGCAAGAATGAGGGGAGGAATCAAACAATGGACGAGGAAAAGTACTATAGTAAAGAGACAAGGAATTCTCTCCATGGGAACGGAGATTGAAGTGTGCGTTTGCTTGTTGCTAGTTTGATAATGCTCTGAAACACAAGTGCCGAGTACATATAAATATTGAACCATCAAGCAAAATATAAGAAAAAAATGTGTTGAAAAGTAGAAGAAAAAGTGCTTGAAAAGTATTTTCTGGAACATTCAAAGTAATCAAATTTAACATTAAAATTTGATTTTTACCGTCATTTATTGTTTTAAAAAAATTCAAGAGTAATACAACATTATCAATTACTATTGCTAATTTTTATTGTCTCAGTTCGATGAAAGAAATTAAAAATTTTTGAAATAAATTATCATTCTATTAACTATTCATTTTAATACATTTTTTAAAATTAAAATAAAAAAAATCCATAACTGTAAAGATATCCAAAATTAGAGATTTTAGCCAAACTCCAAGAAATGTTCCCAAATTAATTACGATAACTCATGAACTAACACATAACAAATTATTAAGATAAATTTTTATGAATCAGTCAATAAATTCTCTCTTTAAAAAAATTAAAGTTCTTTAAGTTAACGAGTGTGTGATCTGTTTGGAGGTTGGATGTGTGGATAAGTTTTGTGCAAATACTAATAATAAACAAATATTATTGTCATAAAAGGGACCAAATTACAAAATGACAAATAAGAAAAAAAAATACAAGATTTTCAAAGATTTAAAAATATGTACTTGAAATTTATCATCCCTCAGGCAAAACAAAACGACAATTTGTAACACATAATTGAGATTAAAATATAATAAAATATATGGGATAAATTGTAAATTTGTCATAATTCGTCTGGACTGAAATGCAAGGATTTGAAATTGGAAATGTTCCTGCAATTATATTAGACTAAGCATCACACAATTAAATTCTGGATTTAAACTATTTTGAAAGTATAATTCAACTGATCTATTCTCTAGTTACGTTAATTTAAGTCAATGTCCCTGTCTTTTTGAACTGCCAAATTCTTAAGCAAAGCTATCACCACAATCAAATCGAAGCCTTATTCAGGGGACCATGAAATAGAATTTAGGATGATAAAATCTGTCACAGGGATGGATGGACTGAGTAACCCGTTTAGCACGCAAATTGGTAACTATTTCATCTCCGAATGAAACAAGAAACGAAGATATATCGCCATCTTCGTTTTTGTTTTGGAGTGGATTTCCATCCCGTCGTCCACTTTTTTGTTTTTTATTTTAAATATTTTAAAATTATCAAACCTAATATAAATTTATATTTTAATGTAAATAAATAAAATCTCATTCTTATCAATTAAATAAAAATGTATTAAAAGAATAATAATAATAATCACTAATTAATATCAAATTAAGTGATCAATTATTATCAATTTTTAGGATATTAATGCAAGATTAACTGAGGAAAAAAGAATAAAATTTTATTTTTTATTTATAAAATAAAATATATATTCAATAACTTAATAAATAAATAATTAACTTTAAATAGTTCCTTTAATTTTATTCTTGATTACTTTATTGAGAATTGGAATCACAATTTATTGACATTTTTATTTAATTTACTTTTTTGTATTTAATTTTGTTAATAGTTGGTATAATTATTTTATTTAATTTGTTAAACAGGGATGGCTGGGACAAAGATCCTCTCCATCACCTCTTGCTTTGAAAAATTTAAGAGTAATACAATATTATCAATTGCTATTCTATAATTTTATTGTCTCAATTGATGTCATAATCATAAATTCAATGATAGAAATTTATAATTTTGAAAATGATCTATCATTTTCTTTACCATTCATTTCAACATACTCTTTTATTTTTCTTTTTCCTTTGATAAAAATAGCACTTTTGAGTTAAAGTAAAGAAATTTTTGTAATCGCTGAGATATCTAATATTAGTTCCAAAAATAGAGAAATTACATGTTTCAACTAACCTTCAAGAAATGTTTCATGGAAATATCCTTACAATTATATAAGATAACATATAAGTTAAAGTAACAAATTATTACCACAACTCTCACAAATTAACACTAATTTTTATGAACCACGTGATAAATTATCTCTACAAAATCAAAATTTTTAAGTCAGGGTGTGAAAGGGATGGTTGAGTTAATATAATCCACACGAAGGTTGAAAGTGTGTAAAAAAAAGAAAAATATTTAGATCAAGGTCTTTTTGCAATAACAATAATAATAATAGTATATTATTATTATTAAGAACTTTTATGCAACTAAAGTCTTAAGCCAATGTTTTCTTTAGAAAAAGTAAAGTTCGAGAACTTTACACAAAAAAAGATAAAAAAATGAAGTTCTATGATAAACCAAGACTACGTGTATAATGTAGAATGACAGAAATTAGAAATTTCTACCAAATTACTATGAAAATATTCCTACAATTATACTAGATGAAGTATTAGACAATGTGTTTTGTTCTAAGCAATAAATTATTGGTAGGTAAAAGATGAATTTGTTTAAGTTAAACTCTGACGTATAAGATGAATTTGTGTACAAGAGCTACACCTTGGCAGGCTACAGCCGCTGCCTAGGATGATAGCGTGACAGATTAGAGATAGATTTTTTAAAATTTTAAATTTATATTATATTAATTATAAATTTAATATTTTATTATTAAAAATATTTAAATAAATATTTAATAATTAATATCATAAAATTTTAATTATATTATACTATTATTAAATTTAAAATTTAAACTTATAAATTATTTAATTAAAATTATAAATTTTTAATAATAAAAATAATAAATTAATTTTATTCATAATATTTTTATTGTTTAAATTTATGTAATTTTTAAAATATTTTATAATTTTAATAACTGATCTTCACACACACTATACACGTTGCTCTTTTGTAGTATATTTGAATGTAAGAATGCTTAAGAAATTGAAATAAATAATTATTTAAAAGTAAAATATTTATTTTATTTTTTTGAAATTTAAAAACAAAAATAATACTCTTATATTGTACTATTACATTGAAATTATTCCATTTACACTTGACATTATTATCCTTTCTCAACCTCCTTGAACATTTTTAAGCAAAGTATTTCTAATTTTCAAGAGTCTTGTTGCAATATTTTTGGCATTGATCCTCTCTTTTGGTGATTCCGTTGTACACTCCAGAGCTAGATTCAAGATCGACGATACACATTGCTCTTTTGCAGTAAAATGTTTATCTGCTTTGCTTAGAAGATTTGAATCCGCAAGTTCAATCACAGAGCTGTGCAGCAAGTCATTTACCCAACTCTTCAAGCTCATTTCTCCAGTAAACAATTCGTCCGTGGGTTTCTTCCTGGTAAATGTTTCCATTAACAAAATCCCATAACTGTAAACGTCCCCACTCGTCGATATTCTTCCTTCTCTTCCATACTCTATGTATGGCATCAATTTATAGGTAGATAAGTAATCAAAAATAATATCACGTATAACATGAAAAATCAATTAAAAAAAGTAAAAATGAGCAAAAATATGGAATATGAAACAAACCTGGTGCCATATAACCAATCGTGGCAAGTGTTTGAGTCAGCGTCATAGAGTGATCTTCTCCACTCAGAAGCTTCGCAATCCCAAATCACTTAAATGCGCAACCATATTTTCGTCTAACAAAACATTGCCAGGCTTTAAGTCACAGTGAACAACAGGAATTGAATATCCAAAGTGAAGATATTCCAAAGCTGATGCAACATCTATCATTACGTTCAACCTCTGAAAGATATCCAAAACGCAGTTGTCCGAATACAAACACTTCTCCAAGCTCCCATTTGGCATGTATTCTAATACCAATGCTTTAAAATCATCGTTTGAACAACTGCTGATGATTTTCACGAGGTTTCGCTGACGAATACTTTTCATGACCTCACATTCGGCATCAAAGCTCTTAAATGATTCGTCAAATTGTATGTGAAACACTTTTACTGCAACTTCCGTTCCATCGTGAAATCTTGCCCTGTAAACAGAACCCAAAACTTCCCATGCCGAGTAGGCTGCCTTCACTAAATCCTTCCGTTGCTCGCCAAAGTTCGAGGTACGAAAATCTTCTCATTGTTGCTTGTGGTGGTATATTAGCATCACTTGGCAGCTCTCTACTCTTTTTCCAATATCTAGATATCAACAAAAATCCGAGAACCAATAAGAATGCAATACTCAAAGGCAAAACAGTCCGTAGGAGAAGAACATTTTTATTTGATCTTCGATGAGTGCTGCTTTTGCATGGTGGGAATTGCAGGCTGAGTGAACTACACAATAAATCATTTCCTACAAATGATTCAGGTGAGAAATGTGCAAAAGAGCCTCCTCTAGGAATTTCTCCCTCCAGTCTGTTGAAAGATAGATTTAGATTTTTGAGATACAAGACTTTCTCCATGGATTTAGGAATAACTCCAGAGAGATTATTGTTGGACAAATCCAAGGACTCTAAGCTTACCAAGCCACCGAATGATTCAGGAATTGAGCCTGTCAATCTATTATATCCTAAAGGAAAGAATCTTCAAATCTGTTAGGGTTCCAATTGTGGTTGGGATATCACTTGAAAACCGATTATTTGACAGATCCATTTCTATCACAACCTTCAAATTTCCAATTCCCAATGGCAGAGGTCCGGCGAAAGAATTTGACGAGAAGTTAAAGGTTAACATGTCTTTCAGGTTCCAAAAAGTTGAAGGTATGGAAGTTAACCTATTGGAGCCCAGAGAGAGATGCCGTAGAGCTGTGAGATTACCCAGGCATGTAGGAATTGATCCAGAAAGTTTATTACCTTGCAATCGCAATGTATCCAATGCAGCCAAATGACAAAGATCATCTCGGATTGATCCTTCTAAGTTATTATTTTGAAGATACAAACCTTGAAGTTTTCGAAGCTTTCCCACTGACATTGGAATAGATCCGTTCAATTTATTGCCTCCTAAACTTAACTTCACCAAGTTAATCAGGTTTCCGATCTCTTCGGGAATGCCACCGCTTATGTTGCAATCGCCCAAGTGAATCATTTCTAAAGAATTAGAAAGACTGCCTATGGACCTTGGAAGGATGGAATGTAGTGGATTTCCACTTAAGGATAGTTTTCTTAATTTCTTGCAATTTGTCAAAGAGGAAAGAAAGTTCAATTCTGGAGTTGGTGATGTCAAGTAGTTATCAAATAATTTGAGCCGCTGGAGGTTTCTTAAATTGCCAAATGTGCTAGGAATAAAACCCGAAAAGAAGTTTCGTGATATATCTAGAATGGAGAGCTTTGAAGCATTGAAGATGAAACCTGGAATCGGCCCAATGAAATTATTGGACGATAGGTAAAGCTCTTCAACATTTGGAAGTTCAACGTCTCTACTTGATGGGAGGATTCCTGTGAGACTATTATTATAAAGGGAAAGTATTTTTAGAGCTGATATGTTGAAGATTGTGAGCAGGGACAACACCAGTTAGGTTGCAACTTTTAAGACTCAAAGTCTCGAGATTACGAAGATTGCCGATTTCATGTGGTATCTCACCTGCAAACATAACAATGTATTAAAATTATTTGGCAAGGTCGGAAATAATATTTAAAAAATAACAATGTTTAGGGATCAATATATTAAAATTATTAAAATTTAGTAACTTATTCATTGTTATCCCAATTATATTATGTATATTTTTATAATAATATTTAGAGATCAAAAATCTATATTTAGTAATAAAAATTGTATTATTATTATAGATCTTAGGTTAAATACCTTATTATTTGATCTAATATTTGATTTTTATTAAATATTTTTTTAATTTATTATAATGAAAGAGGATAAAAAGTCAATAAAATAATAGTTCAATTTAACTTTTTTTTTAAAAATATTTATGTATGAACGTACCTTGTAGTGAGTTAAAGCCAAGACGTAACAGCTTAAGCTGAATCAAGTTTCCAAGTTCTTTTGGTATGGCTCCTGGGAAAAAAATTATTTTTAATTCATTGTAATAGAAGAGAAGAAAGGGGTAGTAAAGTAATAATTTAATTTAATTTTTTTTGTTTAAAAATTAGATATTATATTTATGTATGGACATACCTTGTAATTTGTTATATTCCATCTTTAGAAAGGAGAGCTTTGAAGCATTGAGGATGACACTAGAAATTGGCCCAATGAAATTATTGTGCGAAAAGTAAAGCTCCTCAACATTTGGAAGTTCAAGGTCTATGCTTGATGGAAGACGTCCTGTGAGACTATTATTACGAAGGGAAAGCATTTTTATAGCTGACATGTTGAAGATTGTAGCAGGGACATCACCAATTAGGTTGCAACTTTGAAGAGCCAAAATCTCGAGATTACCAAGATTACCGATTTCGTGAGGTATTTCCCCTGCAAAAGTGAAATCTTATTTTCTTACAAAAGTTTGTATAAAACTAATAATAAATACAGCAAAAATATTTTTAACAAGATTATTAATTATTCACTTATCTCTAATTTTATCTCTAAGTCCCTTAAGTTTTTAAAAAATATCTCATTAAGCTCTTATTTTTTAATTATACTCACTTACCTTCCAAGTATTTTTATAAAAATACCGAGTTATCCTCCTATTCACAATTTTTTTTAAAATATATGTTAATTACATTTTTATCCTTATTTTTTAAATAAGTATTTTTATTCATGTAAAAATAATTAAGTAATAAACATGCATTTATATTTAAGAATATTAACAAAATAAATTTATTAAATTTTATTATAATAATTATTTTAAAAAATACAATTAAAATTAAGAAATAATTAAAATTTTTAATCTATTAATAAATATCAATAAATTTAGAAGTAAATATTATTTTTGTCTAAGTAAAAATAATAAATTCTTTTTCCTTGATGATTCTTTTTCTTTATTCATTTCCTTTCTAAAAAACAATCATAGCCTAACATTTATATACGAACATACCGTGCAGTAAGTTATAGCCGAGGTATAACTCTTTAAGCTGAGTGAAGTTCCCGAACTCTTTTGGTATGGCTCCTGAGAAATTATTGATGGACAAGGATAAAATTTGCAGCTGTTTGCAACTTGATATACTGGATGGTATTTCGCCATGAAACATGTTCCCTCGCAAATGAAAGGTTTTCAAGTCGGGAAAATAATTGCAAATATTTTCTGGAAGTTCACCAGATAGGCTATTATTCCGAAAATCAAGAGTTAGTAACGATGACATGTTGTAAAAAGCAGGGAAAGAACCGGATAGTTGGTTTGCAGTGAGATAAAGTGATTTCAGCGTATATATGCTGAAGATGGAGGAAGGAATGGTACCGAATAGTCGGTTATTACCAAGATCGAGTGTTTGCAGTGAAGATAGATTTCCAAGTTGAAAAGGAATGGTTCCTGCAAGATTCAAATGAGAAATATTCAAGGATGTGACTCTATGTTGAATATCATCACAAGTAACGCCAGTCCAGTTACAGACAGAGGTATTCAGATTCCAATTTTTTGCGAAGAAATTGGTTGGATCATATGTCATGTGAGCTTTCAGGGCAAGAAGAGCATCTTTTTCTGTGGTAATACTACCAGGGGCTGTTGCAAGAATGAGGGGAGGAATCAAGAAATGGACGAGGAAAAGTGCTATAGTAAAGAGACAAGGAATTCTCTCCATGAGAACGGAGATTGAAGTGTGCGTTTGCTTGTTGCTAGTTTGATAATGCTCTGAAACACAAGTGCCGAGTACATATAAATATTGAACCATCAAGTAAAATATAAGAAAAAAATGTGTTGAAAAGTTTTAAAAAAAAATGTGCTTGAAAAGTATTTTCTGGGAACATTCAAAGTAATCAAATTTAATATTAAAATTTGATTTTTACCATCATTTATTGTTTTAAAAAAATTCAAGAGTACTACAACATTATTAGCTGGGAACATTCAGCTAATTTTTATTGTCTCAGTTCGATGAAAGAAATTAAAAATTTTTGAAATAATTTATCATTCTATTAACTATTCATTTTAATACATTTTTGCTTTTTTTATATTTTTTGATGAAGACATCTTTTAAAGTTAAAATAAAAAAAATCCATAACTCCAAATTATTGAGATAAATTTTTATGAACCAGTTGATAAATTATCTCTTTAAAAAAAAATTAAAGTTCTTTAAGTTAATGAGTATGTGATCTCTTTGGAAAAGCATTTAAGTCAAAGTCTTTTTAAGATTTTTTAATTTTTTTTTAATTTTGCGCAAACAAACAAACTTATGAAAGAGACCAAATCACAAAAGGTCAAATAAGAATAAAAATGCTCAAGAAATTAAAAAATATCACCCCTCAAGCAAAATGAAACAAATATTTATAACAAATAATTGATATTAAAATATAGGGCTAATTTGTAAATTTGTCATAATTCGTCTGGACTGAGATGCAAAAATATAATAAAATATGGGGCTAAATTGTACATATGCGCTAACGAAACAAATCGTTGGACAAGTCTCACAAATTTGTGAAGGGACACTAACTTGATGAATTATCTCCACACAATCAAAGTCTTTTAAGTCAAGGTGTGCAAACCATACATTTAATTGATAAATAATAAATAATTTTAAATTCCATATTAGTTCATGAGCTAACAAATAAAAAAATTATTCGCACAATGCCTATAAATTATTGAAAAAATACTAATTTTTACGAACCATTCAACAAATTATCTCTAAAAAATATTAGAGTTTTTAAGTTAAGGAGTGAAAGGGATGGTTGAATTGATATAATCTCCTTGGAGCTTGGATGTGTGGATAAGTTTTGTGCAAATAATAATAATAAACAAACATTATTGTCATAAAAGGGACCAAATTACAAAATGACAAATAAGAAAAAAAAATACAAGATTTTCAAAGATTTAAAAATACACTTGACATTATTATCCTTTCTCAACCTCCTTGAACATTTTTAAGCAGAGTATTTCTAATTTTCAAGAGTCTTGTTGCAATAAGCATTGCCAAGCATTGTTGACATGTTAGGAGTCCTACGTAAGTCACAATAAGCATATCAGCTGAGCAAGCACACCAATAGCATTCATACAGGAAAACAATTACTCCCTGAAAGCATCAATTTATGTAAAAGAGCCTAGAAAAACAAGTGGCACAAAGATGCTTAAACATGCAGCAGAAGACAGAGTCCATTAACTGACAAAAACTCTAGGTACAAACGCAAATATGAATACAAGATCTGATTTGGTTTAGATACATAGAATTGGATTACAAAAAAAGGATTGGCTGGATGGTCTCCTAGTACATTGAAACCCGTAGAATCCCAAATGGGATTCAAGTAAAAAAAATCAAGAGTAATACAACATTATCAATTACTATTGCTAATTTTTATTGTCTCAGTTCGATGAAAGAAATTAAAAATTTTTGAAATAAATTATCATTCTATTAACTATTCATTTTAATACATTTTTTAAAATTAAAATAAAAAAAATCCATAACTGTAAAGATATCCAATATTAGCTCCAAAATTAGAGATTTTAGCCAAACTCCAACAAATGTTCCCAAATTAATTACGATAACTCATGAACTAACACATAACAAATTATTAAGATAAATTTTTATGAATCAGTCAATAAATTTTCTCTTTAAAAAAATTAAAGTTCTTTAAGTTAATGAGTGTGTGATCTGTTTGGAGGTTGGATGTGTGGATAAGTTTTGTGCAAATACTAATAATAAACAAACATTATTGTCATAAAAGGGACCAAATTACAAAATGACAAATAAGAAAACAAAATACAAGATTTTCAAAGATTTAAAAATATGTACATGAAATTTATCATCCCTCAGGCAAAACAAAACGACAATTTGTAACACATAATTGAGATTAAAATATAATAAAATATATGGGCTAAATTGTAAATTTGTCATAATTCGTCTGGACTGAAATGCAAGGATTTGAAATTGGAAATGTTCCTGCAATTATATTAGACGAAGCATCACACAATTAAATTCTGGATTTTAACTATTTTGAAAGTATAATTCAACTGATCTAGTCTCTAGTTAGTTACGTTAATTTAAGTCAATGTCCCTGTCTTTTTGAACTGCCAAAGTCTTTAAGCAAAGCTATCACCACAATCAAATCGAAGCCTTATTCAGGGGACCATGAAATAGAATTTTATGTTACAGACAAGGATGATAAAGTCTCTCACAGGGAAGGATGGAATGTAGTGGATTTCCACTTAAGGATAGTTTTCTTAATTTCGTGCAATTTGTCAAAGAGGAAAGAAAGTTCAATTCTGGAGTTGGTGATGTCAAGTGGTTACGGCCTAAATAGAGCCGCTGGAGGTTTCTTAAATTGCCAAATCTGTTGGGAAGAAAACCCGAAAAGAAGTTTTGTGTTATCGCTAGAATGGAGAGCTTTGAAGCATTGAAGATGAAACCTGGAATCGGCCCAACGAAATTATTGGACGATAGATGAAGCACTATAACATTTGGAAGTTCAACGTCTCTACTTGATGGGAGGCTTCCTGTGAGACTATTATTAAAAAGGGAAAGTATTTTCAATGCTGACATGTTGAAGATTGTAGCAGGGACAAAACCAGTTAGGTTGCAACTTTTAAGACTCAAAGTCTCGAGATTACGAAGATTGCCGATTTCATGTGGTATCTCACCTGCAAACATAACAATGTATTAAAATTATTTCGAAAGGTCGGAAATAATATTTAAAAAATAACAATGTTTAGGAATAAGTATTTTTAACATGTATTTATATTTAAGAATATTAACAAAATAAATTTATTAAAGTTTATTATAATAATTATTTTCAAAAATATAATTAAAATTAAGAAAATAATTAAAATTTTTAATCTATTAATAAATATTAATAATTTTAGAATTAAATAATATTTTTGTCTAAGTAAAAATAAAAATTATTTTTTCTTGATGATTCCATGGTGTAACTAAATAATAAAAAATTTATTTTTTTCCTTTCATTTACTTTTCCCTTATTCGTTTCCATTCTAGAAAACAAACAGTCTAACATTTATATATAAACATACCGTGCAGTAAGTTATAGCCGAGGTATAACTCTTTAAGCTGAGTGAAGTTCCCGAACTCTTTTGGTATGGCTCCTGAGAAATTATTGATGGACAAGGATAAAATTTTGTGGGAACATTCAAAGTAATCCAATTTAATATTAAAATTTGATTATTATTGTAATTTATTATTTTAAAAAAATTCAAGAATACTACAATATTATTAATTATTATTGCTAATTTTTATTGTCTCAGTTGAAGTGATGAATTTTAGTTCGACGAAAGAAATTAAAAAATTTTAAAATAATTTATCATTTTATTAATTATTTATTTTAATACACTTTTATTTTTCTTCTATCTTTGATAAAAATCCATAACTGTGAAAATATCCAATATTACTTGGAGGTAGCAATCATATGCATTTATAACAAACAAACTTATGAAAGAGACCAAATCACAAAAGGTTAAATAAGAATAAAAATGCACAAGAAATTAAAAAATATCATCCCTCAAGCATTTATAACACATAAATGATATTAGAGTTTTTAAGTTAAGGAGTGAAAGGGATGGTTGAATTGATATAATCTCCTTGGAGGTTGGATGTGTGGATAAGTTTTGTGCAAATAATAATAATAAACAAACATTATTGTCATAAAAGGGACCAAATTACAAAATGACAAATAAGAAAAAAAAATACAAGATTTTCAAAGATTTAAAAATATGTACATGAAATTTATCATCCCTCAGGCAAAACAAAACGACAATTTGCAACACATAATTGAGATTAAAATATAATAAAATATATGGGCTAAATTGTAAATTTGTCATAATTCGTCTGGACTGAAATGCAAGGATTTGAAATTGGAAATGTTCCTGCAATTATATTAGACGAAGCATCACACAATTAAATTCTGGATTTTAACTATTTTGAAAGTCTTTAAGCAAAGCTATCACCACAATCAAATCGAAGCCTTATTCAGGGGACCATGAAATAGAATTTTATGCTGCAGACAAGGATGATAAAGTCTCTCACAGGGATGGATGGACTGAGTGACCCGTTTGGCACGCAAATTGGTAACTATTTCATCTCCAAATGAAACAAAAAATGAAGATATATCGCCAATCTTTGTTTTTGTTTTGGAGTGGATTTCCATCCCGTCGTCCACTTTCTTGTTTTTTATTTTAAATATTTTAAAATTATCAAACCTAATATAAATTTATATTTTAATGTAAATAAATAAAATCTCATTCTTATCAATTAAATAAAAATGTATTAAAAGAATAATAATAATCACTAATTAATATTAAATTAAGTGATCAATTATTATCAATTTTTTAGGATATTAATGCAAGACTAACTGAGGAAAAAAGACTAAAATTTTATTTTTTATTTACAAAATAAAATATATATTCAATAACTTAATAAATAAATAATTAACTTTAAATAGTTCCTTTAATTTTATTCTTGATTACTTTATTGAGAATTGGAATCACAATTTATTGACATGTTTATTTAATTTACTATTTTGTATTTAATTTTGTTAATATTTGGTACAATTATTTTATTTAATTTGTTAAACAGGGATGGGCTGGGACAGAGATCCTCTCCATCACCTCTTGCTTTGAAAAATTTAAGAATAATATGATATTATCAATTGCTATTTCATAATTTTATTGTTTCAATTGATGTGATAATCATAAATTCAATAATAGAAATTTATAATTTTGAAAATGATCTATCATTCTCTTTACCATTCATTTCAACATACTCTCTTATTTTTCTTTTTCCTTTGATAAAAATAGTACTTTTGAGTTAAAGTAAAAAAGTTTAACTCAAGAAATGTTTCATGGAAATATCCAAGCTTATAAGATAACACATAAGCTGAAGCAACAAATTATTAGCACAACTCTCACAAATTAATGAAATAACACTAATTTTTCTTAACCACGCGATAAATTATCAACATTTTTAAGTCAGGGTGTGAAAGGAATGGTTGAGTTAATATAATCCACATGAAAGTTGAAAGTGCGTAAAAGAAAGGAAAAATATTTAAGTCAAGGTCTTTTTACAAGAACAATAATAGTAATAGTATATTATTATTATTATTATTATTAAGAAGTTTAGGCAACCAAAGTCCTAAGCCAATGTTTTCTTTAGAAAAAATGAAGTTGAGAACTTTGCACAAAAATAAAATAAAATTCTATGATAAATCAAGACCACGTGTATAATGTAGAATGACAGAAATTAGAAATTTCTACCAAACTATTATGAAAATATTCTTACAATTATACTAGATGAAGTATCAGACAATGTGTTTTGTTTTAAGTAATAAATTATTGGTAGGTAAAAGATAACTCTCCCAAATTAATCAAAATATAATAATTTTATATCATTTAAAATTTGAAAACATGAAGATCTCCGCACAATTAAATTCTAGATTTTAAATGTTTGGAAAGGATAATTCAATTGATTCATTCTCTATTTACAGAAATAAGATGTTGACACACCCAAGTTGGGGAAGGAGATGGCAATTCATTGATTGACCAAAATAATACATGATTCAACCGTCAACAGTCAATTTAGGCTCCTAAATAATTCAAGAAGCAGATTGAAGATAGCTTCGGCAGCCAGAAAACTTTACTTAAACTTCAACCATTTTTATTATGTCTTCGAAATCCTTCCAGTAATCTATCCAAATATCCTTGAGACTTTTAGAAAAAATTAGTCATGTCATGTGCCTCAACTTTGAGCAATGGCTTATATGAAGTTCGTGGAGACCAAGAAAGCCCTTCATTATCAGTACAATTAACATCTTTCAGTTAATCATGTAGGCAGGAATCTAGCATGGTGGGAGAATCCAATATTTAATAACTAGTAATCACCCATGAACAGAAAAACATATTGGGAGTTATAAATAGTTTAAACAATCCAAAAATGTTTATTATTTAAACAAAGAAATGATATGCGCAATAATTACTTTTATTATTGATTGAGAGTTAATAACAAAATTTTTCATAAAATTTTAAGAGGTTCTCCCAGGCAAATTTTTTGTGAGAAACTCTTGCATAAATACTAATTTAAAATGATATTTAAGAAGTCTGAAACACCTGAAACAGATTAAGGATTAAAAGTGAAAGAGAAAATTAAGATTTCAATTATATCCCTAAAATGGAAAAACCTGAAACAGCACTCAACTATTCAAAACCTTTAGGTACAAATATTCTCGGAAACCAAACAGTTATTCGAGAAAATTGCACTAAAACAAAACAAGAAAATCCACAAATTTCCGGGAGTTTTCGAAACTGAACAACAATTGCATGAAATCTTGAATTGAAAAAGCCACAAATATTAAAACCTTTCTTGAAAACTACTGAAAACTAAAATTTTGTCATAAATTTTAACTTCTCGAGTTCTTTTAGTATGACTCATGAGAAAAAATTGTCCTTAATTCATCATGATGATAAAAGAAGAGAAAAAATATTTATGTATAAACATACTTTGTAGTGAATTAAAGCCAAGATATAACTTCTTAAGTTGAGTCAAGTTTTCGAGTTCTTTTAGTATGGTTTCTGAAAAAAGATTGTCCTTAATTCATTATGATAGAAGAAAATAAAAGGGTGATAAAATAATAGTTTAATTTGATTTTTTACTTTAAAAGTAAGATACAATATTTATGCATGAATATACCTTGTAATTTGTTATATCCCATTGCTACAAGGGAGTGCTTTGAAGCATTGGATGAAACTAGGAATTAGCCCAATGAAATTATTGTACGAAAAGTAAAGCTTTTCAACATTTGGAAGTTCAAGGTCTGTGTGAAAGTAGTATCTTTAGTGCAAGAGCCTGAGGGATAGAACGGTGGAGAAGCAGAACTCAAACTTGATGCAAACACTTGTTTCCTCATAGGGAAAGTGTCAGATTTTGAATTTGATGAGGGAACCATAGCCCTCCCTGAATTAATATGCAAAGTTTTCTCAAGAGGCTTCCGCGAGCTAGCAAATTCAGAGTATTGAATATGAATTATACTCAACTCACAATTGATCAAGAAAAGGAACCCCAATACAGTTTTGCAAAAATTGAAATTTGAACTCACTGTTTGCTCTGTGGTGGAGATGCCTGATTACTGTTCTTCCAGGCAGGTTCATACTTTTTGGGCCCACTTCCTATTACACCCCTAGGTGCCTGTTTGTGATTGTTATTGGTGTTGTTGAATGCTGCAGACCTGTTCCTCCCGTTATAACCATCGTCTGGACCCCAATTTCTACCACGATAATGGTAACGTCCGCTGGAAGCCCTCCTTGCCTAAATTTATAAAATATTAGAGGGGCTGGTTTGAGACGAAAGAAAGGGAGAAAAAAGAACATAAACACTATTCATGCAGATAGCGCATGTATGTATGTATAAGAATCATCTCGTCATAATGCCTTTCCTGTGAAGTCATCTCTTCAAACTTGTCGTTCCCCCATTACTGTCATCTTTCGACTCCCACAACTTCCTACCGCCATGTGTTCTCCTAAACATGACAGATATATTTGATGTCGATATTTTCATTCTATGTTTTCACCTACTGTAACTTAGCTATAGCATAATCAATACATTGATACAAGTTACCACAGTAGTCTCGGTGCCATAAAGCTGTGACAGACAGAAACACCTTTATCTATTTGCGACTAGTCATTGAGGCTACATGAAGAGGATATAGGTTGCATCAGCCCATCCATGTATAACCAAGTCATACCTCACTATTTGCTGCACCTCTCTTCACTAGGATCACCTAAATTTTTCTAGCAACTCCAATAGAACGTAGTCCCTCATGATGCCTTTACTATCCTCTAGGATTTGTGTTTACGCACTACGAAGAATATCAACCTAGGCAGGAACAACATACTTAATAGTCTCTATTGATCTATACAGTCTCGATCTTTTTTATATGACACAATGCTGGAAGATAAATTCGTACAAGCTCATGTATAATCCCTTTCTTCTTTTTTCTATGGCATTAGCATCTACTCGCTTACATGATTGTGTTGATATTTTTTACAGTTCTTTCTGATACAAAGAAAAGCTCTATTGCCTCGATAGTCAGAGTTTGATGTTAAGTTTCGATAGTGTATTGCCACGTACGTATACTTGTCTTCCCACATGCCATATACAGTTCGCTCGTAATTTAGGCTGTTCTCTCTGATCTAATTCCATAATCTCTAATCCCGTAACATGAATTTACCTATAGACCAGGTTCTTCTGACCGTCTATTTAGTGCATATGCAGTGATTCGCTGCATACACTACTATGCATACTGGATGTTTTTTGATAGAAAAATCAAATATAATTACCCCTGTGATAGCCCTGATAGCGAAGGACGCGAACGTAATCGTAGGCCCAATCTCGCTCCTAATCTTACCTCACAAAAAAACATAACATATAAGAAAACCTCCCCGAAAATATGTAAACCCAAGATAAGGGCTTGCTATGACACTTCTAGAGCGAACTTACTAAATCATCATTACCATTGGCTACCTACCTTCGTTAGTTGTCATCTATAACTTAAAGCTCCCGCCAAACTTGGCACCCATGACCAACCTCACCGTATCATCATTCATATAGAGTATCACGTTGTATAAGTTTCATTTACTTTGCATTCTATCACAAAATACATATAGACTGATTCATTACTGTATTAATATATTCAGCTGCCTATGGCTCTCACGACTAACACAACTAGCGCCATAAACCCACAACGATCTACTATCCATCGAAATACAACACGTACACAACTCCTACACCTAACACTTTTTTCATACCATTACCACACTATGGAATTCGGTTACTTTTACTTTGGCTACTTAACTATATAGCTCAACTAATGGTCTCGAGAGGCACTGAGGATAACTACATAGCCTCTACACGGGCTTTTCTCAGTATTTTGGTTAGACTCTTAGGCACAGGAGTGGTTGACCTCTGTGTGCTTCTCAGTAGAGTTAGTATCAATTTTTCTGTAATAACAGTTTAGTGTGTCGCGTATGCATAGACCCTGTTCAGCGCGCTGTTTATCCATCGAAGGCCACTATGTATATTTTTGTATTACAGTATACTTCCTCTTCTGCTGCGTCTATTTATCTCCCACAATAACCTCATTTGACTGACCTAAACTTAGTTTCCTATGTCTATTCTTCTCAGCATCTTTTTTGCCGCTCCTTTCAGCTGTGTTTCCATGAAGCCAGTGTATTTGAGTACTTTCTCCGCTTTTAATCCCACAAACCATAGACCATATAGTCTTCATTTTTTGTCTTATGTTATATCGTTGTTAAAACTCCTGCCGCCTCCCGATCAGATGTGTTGATCCAGATTTACCACTATTGTGACAACTACCTACTTCCTCGTAGTAATGAAACCAATAACTACTGAGATTCAACCCTAATTCATACATCATACCTATTTTTCTCACATTAGACATTCTTATTCGTTGCTCGTTACAAATCCACACCTTCTATCATTCCTACTCTTGTATATCTACTTCTCGCTATCCAAAATCGTATTGTGTTGTGCTCTATACGTCCGTGTCACATATCGAACCTGTTTCGACTCGCTGTCTTCGTCGATCTCAACTTCACTTGTCCTTCAAACCTGATCATCATGTGTGCCAATGTGCGATAAAGTCGTGTCTCATTACACTCTCGCTTTTTCCCGTCTTCTGTACCTCCCTATCTTGTGCCTACTATCCCATCTATATGCGTTATTCCTATTACTCTGTACCATCATAATGCTTTTGAGAAAGCTCATCCTCCACTGTCCCTTTTCCTACGCAGTGTTGTTCCCGTTCCCAACTACACATTTCTCTCAGCTTCTCCTCTAGGTTCGTAACGCGTGTTCTCTTCTAACCAGTCTGACCCTGTTTTCATATCCCTAGTGCTTCCTCCTCTAGCTCATTTCTCCTCATCTTCATAAACATCCTCCTTTTCATCTTCATCCTCTGTCTTCTAATTCTCCATCATGTTCTTCTTCATCATCATATTCAGCTGGAGCACCGCCTTGACCATCCAAATCAGATGGCGCGCTAAACTCTCTATATGCCCGCATCAAGGCAGCAAGATTCAAAGGGTAGGAGAGCTATCCAAAACAAAGGAGAAAAGTGGATAATTTCTGGCTTATCTGCATTTTGTTGGGGTTGTTTTGGAAGTTAAAAAAGTTTGTGGAATCTCAGTAGAGTGACACGTGGAAAGACGCATTGTTTAAGTTAAACTGTGACGTATGAGATGAATTGGTCGACAAGAGCTACACCTTGGCAAGCTACAGCCTTTGGCAATATTTCTTGGACTTAGTGTGCAACCATCAGTCATTTTAAAATTATATGTTCATGTGCATTTACCAGTCTCCTATTGTGATTAATGTGGGACACTGTCAATAAAATTCGTGCCAGAGTGAAGTATGTCAGAACTTCGGATGCTCATGAAGAGAAGTTTTTTGAGCTGAAGGAGCAACTTCAAGTACCCAGCACAAAAGACCTGTTTATTGATGACCAATCTAAATGGAACACAACTTACCACATGTTGGTGGCTGCTCACGAACTAAAGGAAGTATTCGCTTGTTTGGAAACCTTTGATCCAGATTACAAATTTGCTCCTCCATCAATGGATGACTGGAAGCAGGTAGAAATTCTCTGCACGTACTTGAAGTATTTCTTTGACTCAGCAAGCATCTTAACTTCTCCAACATATCCTACTGCCAGTGCCTTCTACCATGAAGTGTCAAAAATTGAATTAGAGCTGACACAAGCAGCCATGAGCGAGGACTCTTTCATCAGCTACTTGACTAAGCCTTTAAAAGAAAAGTTTGATGAATATTGGAAAGACTGCTTCCTAGTTTTGGCAATTGCTGTTGTTATTGATCCAAGGTTCAAAATGAAGCTTATTGAATTCAGCTGCAATAGAATTTACGGTGATGATGCTGGGATGTGGATTAAGGTTGTCGATGATGGCATTCATGAACTCTTTCATGAATACATTGTGCACACACTAGCACTGCCAGATACTTTTATGGATGAAGGGCATGATATCATCTCGAAAACTGAACTCCCCGAGAAGAGACTACCGTAAAAGTAGGAAATTCTCAAGAAGGAACCCTTCAAGAAGGAAACCCTGAAGAACATTCTCAAGAAGAACCATCACAAGCCTCTCAAGATATGTCTCTTATTTCTATTGGAGATGGGCTTTCAGATTTTGAAGTTTATATTTCGGAACTGACAAGTAGCCAGCCAATGAGATCTGAATTAGATCAATATCTGGAAGAATCCCTTTTGCCTCGTGCACAAGATTTTGAGATTTTGGATTGGTGGAGACTAAATCAGGTGAAGTACCCGACTCTTTACAAGATGGCTTCCGATATTTTATCAATCCCATCGCTACAGTTCCTCCTGATTCTGTGTTTGACACCGAAGTTCATTGCGTCCTGTTACACTCGAAGCTCTCATTTGTGCCAAGGACTGGCTCCAGTACGGATCGCTATCAGCTGAGTCCAGCGATGCAATTTTCAAAATGGAATTTTAGCGTTAGTTTTCATTTTCATCTTACTGGATAATGCAAAGATGGTTTTGCTCCAATGGATTTTCTAGTTGTTTGATAGTTAGCAAACGTCATTAGTCCTTTCTTTCCCCCTTCAATTCTCACTGTTATGTTTTTTTCCACCCTCATTTATATAGTGTACAGGTTCGTGAATTCAGTGGATAATAGGGTAGATTAATGCCAGATATCTCTTAACTTGCACCCACAGACATCTATTTGGCTTTAATTTGTAATGCAGCTTCTGTTTTCAGCTAATCGCGGTTGGCAAAGCATTTTAAGTAATAATTATTATTATTTTTTATAAAATAATTCTAAATAATTTTTTTTTCAATTCAAAATATAATTGTATCTGTTTGAATTATTCACTACTAAACAAATTAGAAAGACAATTTATAGCTATCTAAATGTATATACTTGCATTTTATAAAAAAAATTTATTCATTTTATATGTTAAAATAGAAAAAAGAAAAAAATCTTTATTGAAGTTGTGAAATAAAAGCGCTTCGATTGTAACAAATATTATTCATAATAACTATCTGGCTTACTATCAAAAAGCACGAGTGGTCTAGGGGTAGAATAGTACCCTGCCACGGTACAGAACCGGTTTCGATTCCCGGCTTGTGCATTTCTAGGGCAATGAAGATAATCTTCATGTGGTGGGTTGGGTCCATCACCGTTGTCTGATAAATTGACGACAGCTCTTCCGTCTTAGCTCTCTCTCTATATATATATGTATATTTTTTTTTGTTTTAGATTAAAATGAAAATATACATTGTTTTACTGTAATCTGGATGATTTATAAATGCTGATAAACTCTAATAGTGTAGCTGTTTTATGCCATTCTGTGTCTCACTTCCCTCCAACTCCAAAACCCTCCGTAATCTTCTCAAAGCATATTCCTTCATCACTCCTCGACAAGATGTTTTCTATAGCATCTATATCTCCACTCCCTCAAGAAATCCCACTTCTCTCACTACTTGAAACCTGCAAATCCATGGACCAGCTTAAGCAAGTCCACTCCCAAACTATCAAAACAGGACTTTTGACGAACCTCATTGTTCAAAACAGACTCCTCGCCTTTTGTTGTACTCATGAAAAAGGTCACATGATATCGGATGTTTGGTAAAATTTCTCAACCAGACGCATTTGTTTGGAACAATATGTTTAAGGGTTATTCTAGGATAGATTGCCACAGAAATGGGATTTTGATGTATTTAGATATGTTGAAGAGTGATGCTAAGCCTGATAATTACACTTTTCCTTTCTTGTTAAAGGGTTTTACTCGTGATGTTGCTGTGGAGTTCGGTAGAGAGTTGCATTGTCATGTGGTGAAGTTTGGGTTTGATTCTAGTGTCTTTGTGCAAAATGGGTTGATAAGTATGTATTGCTTGTGTGGTGAAATTGATGTGGCTCGTGGGATTTTTGATACGAGCTGTAAAGATATGTAGTTACGTGGAATGCAATGTTTTCGGGGTATAATAGAGTGAAGTGTTATGATGAAACTAGGAAGCTTTTCGCCGAGATGGAGAGGAAAGGAGTTTTACCTACTTCAGTTACTCTTGTCTTAGTGCTATCGGCTTGTGCTAAATTGAAAGATTTAGATGTCGGCAAGCGGGCTCACAGGTAGGTCAAAGAATGCAAAATCGAACCTAATTTGATACTGGAAAATGCTGACTGATATGTATGCTGCTTGTGGAGAAATGGATGTTGCTCTTGAGATATTTGGGACCATGAAGAACAGGGATGTAATTTCTTGGACGGCTATTGTTACAGGATTTGTAAATAGAGGACAAGTTGATTTAGCTCGAGAGTATTTCGATCAGACGCCGGAAAGAGACTATGTCTTGTGGACTGCCATGATTGATGGGTACCTTCGAGTGAATAGGTTCAAAGAAGCTTTGACTCTTTTTCGGGAGATGCAAAATTCAAATATAAAGCCAGATGAGTTCACCGTGGTTAGATTCTTTCAGCTTTTGCAAATCTCGGGGGCCATTAGAACTAGGAGAATGGATAAAGACTTACATTGAGAAGAACAAAGTCAAGAATGATATATTTGTGGGCAATGCTTTGATTGACATGTACTGTAAATGTGGAGATGTTGAAAAAGCGCAAAAGGTATTCTGTGAGATGCCTCGAAAAGACAAATTTACATGGACGGCCATGATTGTTGGGCTGGCCATTAATGGGCACGGTGAAAAAGCTCTTGATATGTTTTATCAAATGCTGAGGGCTTCCATAAGACCTGATGACGTAACTTATGTTGGTGTTCTTTGTGCCTGTACTCATACTGGCATGGTAGAAGAAGGAAGAAAGTACTTTGCTGGCATGACCACTCAGCACAGTATTGAGCCTAACGAGGCACACTATGGGTGCATGGTTGATCTTCTTGGCGGAGCTGGACATCTGAAAGAAGCACTAGAAGTTACAAAGAATATGCCAGTGAAACCAAATTCGATTGTGTGGGGAGCTCTTCTTGGTGCTTGTAGAGTTCATAGGGATGCATAAATGGCTGAAATAGGAGCTAGAGAGATTCTTGAGTTAGATCCTGATAATGGGGCTGTCTATGTTCTGCTATGTAATATCTATGCTGCTTGCAATAGATGGGATAATTTACGTGAATTGAGAAAAATGATGCTCGATAGGGGAATCAAGAAGACTCCAGGCTGCAGTATGATAGAGATGAATGGTGTTGTCCATGAGTTTGTTGCTGGAGACCAATCACATTCTCAAACCAAAGAAGTCTACTTGAAATTTGCTGGTAGGTAAAAGATAACATGAAGATATAATAATTTTTGGTAATAAATTATTGGTAGGTAAAAGATAACTCTCCCAAATTAATCAAAATATAATAATTTTATATCATTTAAAATTTGAAAACATGAAGATCTCCGCACAATTAAATTCTAGATTTTAAATGTTTGGAAAGGATAATTCAATTGATTCAGTCTCTATTTACAGAAATAAGATGTTAACACACCCAAGTTGGGGAAGGAGATGGCAATTCATTGATTGACCAAAATAATACATGATTCAACCGTCAACAGTCAATTTAGGCTCCTAAATAATTCAAGAAGCAGATTGAAGAAAGCTTCGGTAGCCAGAAAACTTTACTTAAACTTCAACCATTTTTATTATGTCTTCGACATCCTTCCAGTAATCTATCCAAATATCCTTGAGACTTTTAGAAAAAAATTAGTCATGTCATGTGCCTCAACTTTGAGCAATGGCTTATATGAAGTTCGTGGAGACCAAGAAAGCCCTTCATTATCAGTACAATTAACATCTTTCAGTTAATCATGTAGGCAGGAATCTAGCATGGTGGGAGAATCCAATATTTAATAACTAGTAATCACCCATGAACAGAAAAACATATTGGGAGTTATAAATAGTTTAAACAATCCAAAAATGTTTATTATTTAAACAAAGAAATGGTATGCGCAATAATTACTTTTATTATTGATTGAGAGTTAATAACAAAATTTTTCATAAAATTTTAAGAGGTTCTCCCAGGCAAATTTTTTGTGAGCAACTCTTGCATAAATACTAATTTAAAATGATATTTAAGAAGTCTGAAACACCTGAAACAGATTAAGGATTAAAAGTGAAAGAGAAAATTAAGATTTCAATTATCCCCCTAAAATGGAAAAACCTGAAACAGGACTCAACTATTCAAAACCTTTAGCTACAAATATTCTCGGAAACCAAACAGTAATTCGAGAAAATTGCACTAAAACAAAACAAGAAAATCCACAAATTTCCGGGAGTTTTCGAAACTGAACAACAATTGCATTAAATCTTGAATTAAAAAAGCCACAAATATTAAAACCTTTCTTGAAAACTACTGAAAACTAAAATTTTGTCGGGAACAAAAACAAAGCACTTAGAATCCTCCATAACCGAAACCCTAGATTTTAAGGGTAAGAGAGATTATTTCTTTTTAAAGAAAAACAAGGGCTTTCAGTATTGTCGTCATCAATTGCATCGAGGAAACTATTTATACGTGTGAAGTGAAGGTCATTACGTGAATTTTGCAGGGGTTGTTTTGGAAGTCAACAAAGTTTGGGGATTGGTAAGAGAGTGACACGTGGGAAGGGAGCATTGTTTAAGTTAAACTCTGACGTATGAGATGATTTGGTTTACAAGAGGTAAGCCCTTGATGTTTTTAAATTCGCGTTGGTTAAAAAAATTCAATATTAAATTTTTTAAAAATTTAAGTTTTTTTTAATTCAAACTTTTGTTTTTTAATCAAATTTTTATAAACAATATTTACTGAATAATTTTAACTTATTTTTTAACGGTGAATAAATATTATTTAATGCTCCTTTTCAATTTTCATTTTTTCAATTAATCCAATAAATATTGTTTTCTTAGTATTTAAAAGAATATAAAAGTTTCCATAAATAAAGGATTAAAACATTTTAAAAAATAAATATATTTCAAGTGTAGCCAATTCATCACACAAGTTACCAAGATAATTATTTGAAGTCCATCCCATTCGTGTATTCATAAGGGGTCCATTCCTTCATTAGCCTTATCAACAAATATATCATGATTTCATGTGGAATCTCACCTGCAAACATAAAATCTTATTTACTTATAATTTTCTTACAAAAGTTCTATTAATATATAATATT
>BNST01000479.1:0-240000 GCA_019650275.1 Xylocarpus granatum | reverse complement strand
CTTGCACTCCAAGATTGATTTGCATCTACATTAATCATTTTCCAATTAATTAATATTAATATTAGTTAATTATTAATTATTAGAGAAATAACAAATTGACCTGAGAGTTGGTTAAAACAGTCCAATATTATAAATTTTATTTATAAAAAATAATTATTTAATTTTAAATATTAATATTGAACTTTTACTTAAAATTTAGTATATTTAATCAAACAAATTAATTGATTTTATATTAAAAATAGACATTAGATGTATTTTTACATCCTTGAAAGTGAAATTATGTTTAATGTGTTTAAATTTATATTGTAGTGTATTCTTATAAATATTTGCGTGTATTTATTAATTAATAACATTTATTGAGGGTATAAATATTAATTTAAAAATTAATTGGAATTATTTTTTTATATATTTTTTTAAATCTTAAAAAGGTGTTTAATTTTTTTTACATTTTTTCAAATATTAGTATTTAAAAGAGTTGTGATACCCTATGTCCCAAATTCCAAGGGCTCAACATAAGAACTCAAAAAAGGCAACTAATTTACTATCTAATTTTATAATTAATGAAATAATATTGATAGTATTAAAATATTATTAATGCTCTAAATTGAGCATTGCAGCTCTACATTTATAATGGATTACCCAAAGAGACCAAGCAAATTAGGAATTGGTTTAACTCAAAGCATTTGAAGAATATGTCAAATTGTTATATTACTAATTCAATCTAAGCTTAATGATAATCAACTTAACTTTAATTTGCAAGTTGAAAAGCATTAAATTATAACATTAAACCTATCATCGAATTATTTGCAACATTTTGATTGTATATCTAATTATTTAAATAATTTTATATTCTTTTATCGTACCATTATTCTTGAAATTGTGTTCTAATTTGTTATCAAATATTCTATACCAATAATTACTAGATCAAAAAAATTATTAAATAAATAATATTTATATCTTTTATTTTTATATAACAATATTATTATTATATATTTTGTATTTTTTTAAATATTAAAAAGTTTAGATTTTTTTAAAAAAATTATAAAAAAAACCTACTATTTTAAATATTTAATCAAACATTCGCATTTAAGTAATGTTATTATTTAAAATTAATATAAATTTTTTTATTTATATTATTTATTTTTTAAAAAAAATAATAAATATCACAATCTAACCTGAATACTGGGAAGTTACTGGTAGGTGACAAGTACCTAGAACTGGTAGTTCTGCTGACTTTGTCTATCTCCTGCCTTTTCTTCTACGTTATTTCTTTTTCTAGACTTTAAACACGCTGGCGTATAAAATCATTCACGCGCCCTCATGTTTCATACTTTCTCAAATAAACCATAATTATTGTCAGACAGTTACTTAGATGCTTAGAATTTTAAAATGCATTTCTCTTAGTCCATGCACTAAAATAATATGTTAAACACTTTATGACATAGCAATGGCAAATCTTATCAATTGTTACTAACCCAAGATTAATGTGGTTGTATCGAGGTTTCAACATTATATGTTTAATCTGAGCTAATTAATGATTAACTATTCCATTAATAATGCATTTATTCAAAAAATAAAGTTTGACATACTTTGAATAACTATTGGTATAAAGCCATCTTAGCTAGTAAAAATATATACTTAGAATCATTGTTGCAAACAAATTAACGATCATGTACTCTATAAAATTATAAATTTATTTAAAAATGTGACACGCTTATTAAATGAATACTAATACGTATATATTTTAACTATTGAAAATATATACTTAGAAGCACTATAAAAAAAAATGTGTGTTCAAAATCTCATTAGTTAAGTATCATCATTTTATCAAATATGATTCTTTATGAACATGATAATTATTTGTTAAAATTATTTACTTTTTATTTAAATATTACAAAATGATTATTTCATTGTTCATATTTTAATTAATTAAATATAAATTAAATGAAGTGTTATTATTTAGAGAAAAGAATACTAAATTTATCTTTTATAATACTACAATATGAAATTAATATAAAATATTTAATACACTTTTATAATATTAAAAAATTAATGGTGTTTTTAATCCATAATTTGAGTAATAGCTTTATTTTTAGTGGGTTTAATTTTATTGATTTTTCAAAAAAAAATCCAATAATAGCAATAGAAAATATAACAATATGTGAAAAGAATTTTAAAGTGAATTATAATGATAATAATTTAAACTCTTTAGTAAAATCATGATTGCAATATTAGTATTCAAATAAAAAACAAATATTGGTAATGCATGAAGCCTGACTATAGGATTGTAATTTCAATTATTGTAGTAAAATAAGTTAACTTGTACTCAGATTTGTTTAATAATTATATCAAAAAGTAACAATCCTAACCTAGCACAATATATTTAATGATTAAATGAGTTATAATTTTATCACTTATTAAAAAATTTAATTTATTTTAATAATATTTATGATAATATTAATGAATTTTATTCCATAAATAACCAATATCTTTTAAAAATAAATAAATATAATTACAAATTTTTTAAATGAAAGACTATAAATCACAATATATTTATTTAAATAATTAATATATTATTAATAAATTTATATATTGTGAACTCTAAATTTGAATTTGATATAATTATTAAACGTATTGTATCATATTATTATTTCAATAATTATATTATTTTATATCAATTTAAATTTTTAAATTATAAATTGTATTCATGTCGCGTTAATATATAATATCAAAAATTAATACCTTGCACGTTTGCATTCTAAAATTTTAAAATCTACCATTAATAAAAGCGTGTTCACTTAACAATACTTTAAATTTGAAGGATCTGGATGATATTTAAGACTAAATGGAAAAGGAAACCCACGCGACGTCCGTCCACACTTTTAACTTCTTGGAGACTTCACAAAACTTTCTTCCTTCTCTTCGGTCCACTCCACCCTTCGACCGTTGCAATTTTCCCTTCCACAAACACGTACTCGTTTTCCATCTCTTACTACTTTTTTTTTCCCCAGGAAACAAATGAATTCGTACAAACAGAAAAAAAATCCGAAACAAAGACAACCCACATAAGTATCTAAAACTCACCCCACTTCTTCTTCTTTCTTTTCAACGATGGTCATCACATGCAGGCCTTTAGCCATGTCAAAGAAACTTACGGCTTTGCTTTTTGTATTCACAGCTGTTTTAAACTGTGCGGGTGCGAGATTTGTAGTGGAGAAGAGTAGCATCAGAGTGTTACACCCGCAGAGCCTGCGTTCAAAGCATGACAGTGCAATAGGAAACTTTGGGGTTCCTGACTATGGTGGTTTCATGGTTGGCTCTGTTGTTTATCCAGACAAAGGAACTTTTGGCTGTAAAGTTTTTGATGGTGATAAGCCTTTCATATCTAAGTTTCCAAGACCAACAGTACTTCTTCTTGATCGAGGAGGTATTTTCTTTCATTGTTTTTCAATTTTCTCTTCAATCTCTTTTCTTTTTACTTGTGAACCTTTTTATCTCCCGATAAAATGGATTATCACACTGTTTGTTTTGTTGGGTTGACTTAAAACCTTTTTCTTGTTTGACTTGATTGATGAGAATTTGATTGAGTATTCATTAATTTTGTTAAAGAGAATTTATTTTCTCTAATATAACAATTCTTTTTATATAACTAATGGATTATCACTGCTGAAAATGTAACAATATTGTTAAGAAACTGATTGATGGGTCATGAAATTAGTTTCTTTAAGCCATTGCTTTCAAAATCAGGTGCAGTTTTATTCATGGGTTGGTGTTAGTATCGTTTTTCCCATTGGAAAGTTTTTTTAAAAACTCAGTAAGAGAACTCTTTTTGATAGGCTGTTTAATTGTAATGGGTTTAATAATAATAATAAAAAAGTTGTTGGCTTTGTTGTTGGATGCTTTTAGACATTCTTTGATCTAGGTGGGTGTTCTGTTTCTCAATTTCTGTTTCTTGTTGCATCTTCCTATGTCAATATTAATACAATATGTAGAATACAAAAGATAAAAAAATGTCTTCTAAAGCCTATACCTTTCATTTATTGCAATTTTTAGTTCGTTTTGGTAATAACTGTGAAATTGACTAAACCAGATTTGATTCTTTCCTTTGTAATTCCTCCATACCATTCGGGCATTTAATTCTTTCTTCATTGGAACCCCCTTTTCCTCCTCTAATGGATTTATTAAAAGATTTTTTATTTAAATCTTCCACAAGTGGTTGATTTTTCCTTTTCTATTACTGGACTTTGTTTCAATTGAAGTATTCAAATCAGTGGACCTTGTATCAAATTATTTAATGATAATTTACCTGAATGTCAATTTAAGTATTGTAATGATCTGAAGAAATGCAAAGGATTAATGAAAGTTTCTACAAGATAATCTTATATTGATTGGATTTTTCCTTTCTTGCACTCTTAGAGTGCTACTTTGCCTTGAAGGTATGGAATGGTCAACAGGCTGGAGCTGCAGCCGTTTTAGTTGCTGATAATGTAGATGAACCTCTAATCACTATGGATTCCCCTGAGGAGAGCATTGATGCAGATGGGTATGTAGAGAAGATTGGAATCCCATCAGCACTGATAGACCATTCCTTTGGTGAGAGCCTGAAGGAAGCCTTGAAGAAAGGTGAAGAAATTGTGGTGAAAATAGACTGGAGAGAATCAGTCCCCCATCCTGACCAAAGAGTTGAGTACGAATTTTGGACAAACAGCAATGATGAGTGTGGAATTCGTTGTGATGAGCAGATGAACTTTGTGAAAAGTTTCAAGGGCCATGCTCAAATCCTTGAGAAGGGCGGTTATACTTTGTTTACGCCTCACTATATAACATGGTATTGCCCTCGAGCTTTCATTTTTAGCAGCCAATGCAAATCACAATGCATAAACCATGGGAGATATTGTGCACCAGATCCAGAGGAAGATTTTGCAGAAGGTTATAAAGGGAAGGATGTGGTTTTTGAGAACTTGAGGCAGCTTTGCGTGCATAGAGTGGCCAATGAGAGTAATCGATCTTGGGTTTGGTGGGATTATGTAACTGATTTTCATATCAGGTGCTCCATGAAAGCAAAGAGATATAGCAAAGAATGCGCTGAGGAAGTTATGAAATCGCTTGGTAGGTCACTACCATGTGTATTGCTTTGTTGCAATCCTGTTTTTGTGATAATCATAATGAGTAAAATCTGATTAATGCAGATCTGCAGATTGAAAAGATCAGAAAATGCATGGGTGATCCTGAAGCTGATGTAGAAAATGAAGTGCTGAAAACCGAGCAACAAGTTCAGGTTATTATCCTCCTGTCAAATTCCCTTATATGTTTTCACTCTCAGGAAATATAAATGAGCTTAGTTGATCTGTCAACAAAGTCTCCTTGCAGTGCTGTATTAATTTTCTTCCTTTTGATTGATTACTGAAATTTAGGTTGGCCGAGGATCCCGTGGAGATGTTGCCATCTTGCCAACATTAGTTATCAATAATATTCAATATCGAGGTTTGCTATTTAATGACTGTACTGTCATGTGTTGAAATATACTCCTTGTTAGATTGATTAGCATAAGTCATATTTCAAACTGATTTATTCCAACAGCCAAATTTTAGTTCTGTTTTTAACACAGAATTCATTTTACTTATTCATTTCTTTTACTTGGTTAAATTCATTTTGGTGCCTGATTTTAGTCATCTATCCATTAAGCATAAATTCGCAATATTTATTGTATATGGACACTAAGCCTTTAATCTGTTTTGTGAAGGAAAATTGGAGAGAACTGCTGTGCTGAAGGCCATATGCGCTGGATTTAAGGAGACTACTGATCCACCAATTTGCTTAAGTGGAGGTTGATATACGCAACTCCTATTTTTTTTTAATCTAGTGATGATTGTTACTTTAAAATAATGAAAGGGCATTGATTTTCTTCCTGTTCTATTTTTGCCTTACTTTATGTTGACAGATCTTGAGACTAATGAGTGCCTTAAAAGGAATGGTGGCTGTTGGCAAGACAATCAAGGCAACATAACTGCTTGCAAGGTATAGCACAAAAATTTTACAAAATGCTCTTTGTAAGTAACAGTGCAGTGTTGAAAATGTGTGCAAGTGTCAAATTTCAACAAATTAGTTATTTGCTCAGGATACATTTAGAGGAAGAGTATGTGAGTGCCCTACTGTGAATGGCGTCCAGTATAGAGGGGATGGATACATATCCTGTGAAGGTACACTATTTCTATGATTAATGTTTTACATTGTGACTCTTGGATTCCTAGATATCTTCCCCTTAGTTCAGAATTTGTGAGACTAAATTATGCAGATTGTCCCCCATTGCTGCCTCATGATTATAACTCCTTTCTCTAACCTTGAAAAATCATTCAGTATGACCTTTTGTTGATATATAACATTTGTATCCTACAGTCAGCTGCCAGCATTTTACAGCCAATTTCGTTAGTGCTGTTTCCAAGATTGCTTTTTCTCACTCTGTAAAATTAAGTGTTATGCCTATGTATTAGCTTCTTACGTTTACTCCAAATTTGACAGCTTATGGACCTGCAAGGTGTTCAATAAACAATGGAGGTTGCTGGTCAGAAGCCAAAAATGGATTAACCTTTTCAGCCTGCTCAGTTCAGTGATTTGTCCTTCAATTCTTGAAAATGTTTATACTTTTTGCGTATAAACTACATTATAGCTGAAATATTTTCTTTTTTCTTTTGTATCTTACTGTTGTATCTGAAATCCTTGCTTTTATACCAATTAGGAGTCACAATTAACAGGCTGTCAGTGTCCAAAGGGCTTTCGTGGGGATGGTCATAAGTGCCAAGGTACAGTTTTTTTTTGTCCCAGCAAGACCAGTGTCCAAGGCTAGTTTTCTTTGTGTTCTTTTTGTACAGCCGTATGGTCATTACTATTGTTAAACTTAACAACATTCATTTTTTATTTTGTTCTGCTGCTTGCCAGATATCAATGAATGCAAGGAGCATTCTGCCTGTCAGTGTGCGGGTTGCTCATGTAAAAACACTTGGGGAGGATTCGACTGCAAGTGTAAAGGCGACCTTCTTTATATAAAGGAACAAGATGCTTGCATTGGTAAGATAAGAAATTCCAACAATGAGCCCAAAGTAAATCTTCTGTGCAGAAACTTTTACCAGACAATTGATGTGATTCATCAGCCGCATTCACATAATTTAGTTTGGGAAGTTAATTGTATCAATCCAATGCATCAAGTTCAGCTGTCCAATGGATTTCACCTATAAATCATATCCAATTTGCCCCATCTTATCTCCATGAACGATATAAGTGTCCTAATTCTGTCCATCTATTTCACAGAAAGAAATGGATCCAGATTTGGATGGTTCTTCACTTTCTTGGTCCTAGCCATTGTCGTGGGTGCTGGTGGAGCTGGTTATATGTTCTACAAATACAGATTTCGGGTATGTGTAGATATGTTTTGTTTACAGGTTTTACGTTTAAATAAGTAACTATGTTCTTAGTGAACTTTATGGTTTTCGTTCTCAGTCTTACATGGACTCAGAGATCATGGCTATCATGTCACAGTACATGCCTCTTGACAACAACCACAACAATGAAGCTCCAACCGAAGTACAGCCTTTGCAGCATGGCTCATCAGTTTAAGGTAATCATCTTTTTGTCAAGAGCAAATCAATCTGTTTTAGATAATAACATTGTCAAAATATTTTGTCTTATGCCATAACACCTTAACAACTATTTGCAGAACAAAAGCTAAAGCAACTTGTGCAACAAAAGGGATTCCACGAGAGGACTACATTATGCTCAGACTGGCTCGTCCACTTGCATACCATATTTTTGGAAATCGTGAGTCTTTATGTATACAGACTATTCTTCACAAGATAGTTTTTTTTTACCCACACTTTAGACAAAAGAAAAGGTTGAGCTGTAAATGTAGGTTCAAAGAATATTAAAATGGATATGAAAATAGGAGCTGAGAAGAATAATGTGTAAAATTTAGATGTCGCCTTGCTTTCAAAGAAGATGTTCTCCTTACCAACTTTTACATCCAATAATTATGATAGGCAATTATAGCTTAACTTGAAATCTTACCCGAAGTTCTTAGCATACTCATAGCTGATTGGTGAATAGAAGAGGGCTGTCTAGGGTGGACACCTTTAAAGCGAATCAATCGAAAATGAACTAAATTAAACTGATGGTTTGAGTCAATTTAGAAAATTATTAGCTCAGTTAGGGATGATAATTTGAGTTCTAATATCATATTTGTATTGTGTCATAATTATGTTGTATCAAAATAGATTAATTCAAATGGATTCATTTAATACTTATGTTAATAAGTGAAAATTCTAGCCCAACACAATTATTAAACTCTTAAATGAGTTATAATTGTGTTATCTATTTAATTTTTTTATTTATATTTTAATATATTTTTTTATATATATGATAATATTTTTTAAATATTAAATAATTTTATTATAAATATAACCAAATATATTTTTTTAAAAAATATATAAATATAATTATAAATTTTTTAGTATAGAAAAATTATAAAATCAAATTTATTAAATAATAAATGAGTTAACATATACCTATTTTTAATAGTTAATCATATTATGAATAAATTTGTTTATTGAGAATTTTAAATTTAAATTTGGTATAGTTATTAATTATTTAGTGTCATATTATTTATTTAATTGTTGTGTCAATTTATGCTAATTTCGCAAACTTCGTATTGTGTTTGTGTTATGTTGGTGGAATGTATTAAAAATTATTACTTATAAGTTTAGGTTTGATTAAAAAATGGTTTTAAGTTTAATTTTTGGTTTGGGTTTAGTCTAAACAGTAAAAATCAAATATCTAATTATTCTAAGATATATATTATTATTTCCATCTAATTATTTTAAGATACATATTATTATTATTATTAAATAATAATTTATTTAAATTTAATTAATATAAAATTTTAAAAAATAATTTTCTTTTTGAGTTAAGGTAGAACATTCCTAATTCTCTAAAAAATTTTGGCAAAGTGGATATTTTCATAAATATAAAATCTACAAATAAGATTTTAAACGCTCCTAAAAGAGGTTTAATTCTATATATTTTTCCACAACATCAACAGTATATAATGTATATATAATGTTTGATGGTCCACTATCTTGTCTGTTAACTTAAAAATTTATACACATATTTTTTTTTATATTTTTATATATACAAAATACAACCTAAAATTCTTTAGTTGGACAACTTTTAACCTACTTTAATTGTGCTATCTCTACCTTTACTGAAAACCTCAAATGAGTTAATATTTAATAGATACTTATATACAATCAAAAAAATTAAAAAATAACTAATATATAATTTTTTTAAATTACAATAACATTTTAACAAATAATATTTGAAGGATTTTAAAAAATAATCTAAAAGACCTTTTATCTAATTAATTTTATTTCTACTTTAAAAACATTATTATAAGTTGACACTACATCTAATTTTTCATTTTGCGAACTTTTGTTGTGGGGCCAAAATTATGTCCATATTACTCCTATTTTAAAATTTTTAATACAAGACAAAACTCACATTCACGTCATCAGCACTTAACCAATTATAATTATATTATATTAAATTTACATTTGATAAATTGCTCAATTAATAAAAATAATAATATTTTAATATTTTTAATAAAATTATAAAAATTAATTTAATTAATTTTACACAAGCACTTTAATAAAACATATTAACATATTTAATTTTAGCCTGATAAATAAGTTATAAAATAAACACATATGCATTTAGAATATTCACCTTCATGTGTGTAAATTTTGAAAAAAGATAAACACCTTGCTCTTCTATTCTATATCTAAAATTATTTTAATTATATATAAAAATATATTTAAGTACATAATAAATAGTAATTAAATTTTTGTCAATCTATTTGATATTTTGAAATTATTTTTTAATATCAAAATAATACTATAAATATTAATTTAAATATCAATAAATACTAAATTATTAAGCATAAATTAATATTTTAAAATTATATATTTAAATTAAATTTTTAATGCTAAAATTTTATAGCAATTAAACGCATATTAATATAAAATTAAAATTTCAAACTATTAAAAATAAAATCAACATAAGAACTTAATTTGCTCTGGGCTCCTTTCTGCTTCCTATTTACCCCCGCCGCCCCCGCCGCCCCTTTTTTTACTGCAAAACCAACAACTGAAAAATAAACTTCTAATTTTACACGGACAATTACGAATTGTTAGCCACGTGTCCTTCTCTCATTTTTTGCCATGCTTCCTTCTTATATCTAGGCCATGCATAATAAGTAGTTAAGTAACTCCGTTAAATCCTGGTGCGTGCAATTGACACTTGTGACTCCCATTAATAATAATAATAATAATAATATATTTACACTGGAGTTAATAAATAAAATTTGTATTCATTTTTATTTAATTCAATTAATGAGTGGAATCAAACCAACGAACGAATGGATTGCAATTTAATTTATTTTTTTATTATAAAATTTAATTAATTTAAATTAATAATTTTAGATGAGTTAAAAAAAAAGCGCAAATCAAATTGAAAGAAACGGAAGGTGTCCAGTCCACCCCTAGCCTTACCCCTAGGGACAGGGCTGTCAATTGTTATGTTGTGCTGTGCCCTGGAATTGAAGCTGTAAATTATTATTATTATTATTAATATGTTGTGCTTTAGCATTGAACAAAATTTCGTGCTTTTTAAGAATTTTTTTAGGTTATATTTTAAAAAAATAATTCTCGTTATATATATATATGTATAATTATTTTTAATAATTTTAAAATTTTTGAAATTACAAAATGCAAGTTCATCGTAATTTTAGATGGTGGATAACGTTGTGATAATTTTGGGAAGGAGCTGCACTACAAATTCATCGTCAGTATGAATACGAGTTCATCTTCCGTTTGATATGAACTCTTATAATCTTTCTCTACAATGGCCATCTCTGTTCCTCTTTATCAGCTCGCTCATTCTTTCTTCTCCAATTTTCAGGTCCCTCTCTCTCCCTCTCTCTCTCTCTGTTTGTGTGTATTTGCTGCATCTTGTCATTAATTTTGGTTAATATTCTTTTATTGTGAAACCAACAGTGCAAATTCAGTATACATCATAGATATGGATATTGGGCAAGCACCGGTTACTCATTCAGCAATAAGAACCAAAAGGAAAACAGACCCATCAGAGCTTCTGTCGACACTCATCCATTTCCTCTTTTTCAGCCTTCCAAACTCGAAGAATCACTGTCTGACGGGGTAAACTTCCTTTTTCCTCTATTTTAGAGTATTTTCAAAAAATTGCTTGTTGGGCTACAACATAGTTTACTGGTATTTGATATCATATATCCTTTTAAGGAAGTTGTTGAGTGTAACCTTTCTCTCCTTGCATGAGGAAATAGTTAGAGCCAGCAGATCCTGATTTTTACAAGATAGGTTATGTTCGGAATGTGAGAGCTTATGGAGTTGAATTTAAGGAAGGCCCTGATGGATTTGGAGTTTTTGCTTCCAAAGATGTGGAACCACGCCGCCGTGCTAGGGTGAGTTGCTTCATTTTCAAATAATTGCTCATGATTGATGGTGCAATAGCTATGCTTTTGCGGTACTCGTAGTAATGCTTCACTATTGACTATGGTATTGTTGTTTCATATTGTTTGCCTGATCTTAATTGATGATTGAATTTGGATTCCAGTCTTTGACGTTACTTACAACACGTGGTTTTGTACCTGCTGTGCAGCTAATCATGGAAATACCTCTAGAGTTGATGTTAACCATAAGGCAGAAACTTCCATGGATGTTCTTTCCTGACATAGTGCCAATAGGCCATCCTATATTTGATATAATTAACTCAACTAACCCAGAGGTAAAACTTAATTTCTTCTAAATAGCAGAGATAAGATCTTGATCTGATTTGATATTTTTGAATCTCATTTCTCCTAATTTGTGATTCTTTACTTGTTACGTACTCCATAACTTTATATCTTCTATTTTGTTTTTAAGAATGGGGTTAAATTATTTTTCTTGTACTCAAATGTGTAATTATTATGGATATCTCTTTTGGCAGACAGATTGGGACCTTAGATTGGCATGTCTTCTTTTATATGCATTTGATCGGGATGATAACTTTTGGCAATTGTATGGTGATTTCTTACCCAGTGCGGATGAGTGTACTAGCTTGCTTCTTGCAAGAGAGGTAGGTCAATCGACAGAACTGGAAAATATAGTTTTATGTAAATTGACCATGACTTGTGTTCTTCCATTGCTGGTTATTTCATCAAATAAGTCTAACTGTAAAAATCTGTTCATCTTAGGGACATCCCTTTGATTAGGAATTACTTAACTGAGGCTAACAGTTTTGAAATGCATATGGGATTACAAATAGCATGTAGAGATTCAGCTTGAAGCAAAGATTAGAGAAATTTATAAGGATCATAAATCAAAACTTTTGTCTGCAAATAAGAAGTAAACCTCAGACATAGTGCCCTTTCATTGTCTTGGGCATATGAAGACATAATCTTATATAGGATTCTGCTAGTCAGCTATTTTTTAAAAGGTTCTTAATGTTATCTAGTTTCCCATATATCACTGGACATCCAAATGTTAGCAGACTGTTTTGTCCCTTTTTTTTTCTAACTTTTACTTAAATTTGAAAACAAAGAAAAAGTGTTGAAAAAGAAGAAAAAGTGTCCTCATGACTTAACATAATGAAGAGATTGATATATTTCCCATCTGAAATTCTATTCATTCTTGCACTCTTTTTATTGAATTGGCGCGAAGAAAAATATGACTGAAAGAGTATACATAAGTATTTATGAGCTACTGAAATCAGTTAATTGATTTTGTGATGTTGGATGGCAAGCTAACATAGTGGAAATAGATAATATTTCTTTGAGTTGAATGAGCTTGGCAGCTGTCTCAAGCCTTGCCGTTATGAAGTCTTGACTATTTTGCAACACTGTAAGAGTCATTTTTTTTTCAATTTATTTGTCTTCTAATAGTTAGTTTGATAATTCTTTGTTGCTATCAACTTGTTATCTTTATATCTTTTTGCTTTATAGTCTTGTGAAGCAAAGTTAACATTTTCTCTCATCCTCATCCCACTTTTCTATTTGTGCTTTAGGAGGACCTTATGGAGCTGCAGGACCCAAATCTTGCTTCAACCATGAGAAAACAAAAGCAAAGAGCCCTAGAATTTTGGGAAAAGAATTGGGTATCAAGAAACTAGATGATATATAGTATAAATCATCCGTTTTATCTCATACTTTCTTTTATATATAATTTAACCTCTTAAATGATGGAACTGTTTATATAATTAATGTCTCTCAGCACTCTGGTGTTCCTCTCAAAATAAAACGCCTTGCTCGTGATCCAGAGAGATTTATTTGGGCAGTGGGTATTGCACAGTCACGGTGCATTAACATGCAAATCAGGATAGGAGCTCTTGTACAAGATTCAAATATGCTAATCCCTTATGCTGGTAAACATTATCTTCACATTCTTGTAATTATATTGTCTGATATTTTGATGTTGATGATAAACTGTAAGAGAATGCACACAAGATTTCATATGTTGCTTGATCTTTGACTTTATTGAAAATACTTGTATACATTTCTGCTGTATCTCTCTTTACATTGTTAGTACTATTAGATTAGACCTTGAAAAAGTTCTTTTTGTAAGGAATACATGACTGGAAGAATTGACTGTGTATTAAATTGGTTAGACAGTTGTCAACGGGCATATATCCTTGCCATTCAAGTTTCAACTATTATCTTGCCTTGCAGTGTAGCAAATGAATTGTGCAGGAAGTTTTGTTCAAGAAACATGGTGTAATTAATGATTCCTGATTTTTCATTTTGATAGTCCTAGAAACATTGTCATAGTAATGCCTAAAACAACTTGATATCTTTGTTTAGCAAATGTTGCATTTATGAGGAATAGTCTATATCTTAAGGAAAAGCAGGTATTAACGAGTTGCAAAAATATGCATTATGTTGTTCTGAGTCCTTCTCTTGAGCAAACAGTATCAAGTTTCAACATTAGTAAGGACATAATTTTGTCACATTGCCACTTCTCACTTAGAGGTACCTATAGGCCTTTTTGTGTGGGTCTTTATTTTTCCCCTCATCTCAATTCTAGCTAGGGTAATGTTGTCTAATTTTTCATCTTATATTTTGTATCAGTTTCCGTGCACTCTTTGATTGGATATCTTGTTATTTTATTACCATCCATCTCATTTCCCATGGCCACTTTTGCTTAATTTTAGTTGCCTTTTATCTGTTATTTCAATTTAATAGATTTAATCATTTCTTGCAGACATGCTAAATCATTCATTCGAGCCTAATTGTTTTTTCCACTGGCGTTTTAAGGATCGTATGCTTGAGGTGATGATAAATGCTGGACAAGAAGTTAAAAAAGGAGAAGAGGTAAAATTTCCTGAAGTTTGATATTTATGTGCCTCTATGCATAGATGTGCACAGAGTATTGATGGTGGCAGTAAAACTGAGATACCAAGTATTGCATTGTTGAAAGGGGATTGAAACATAGTTTTTCAAGTGTTAATGGATATAGAAATCATTTAAAATCTTAAGCAATATGCAAAATTATGTTATATTCTGATGCAACGTGGACACAAGCAGTTTCATTTGGTGCCTTAAAACATTTCGAGTCCTATTGAATTAGCAAACGGTAATTCAATCTCCAAATAAAAACCCCATTAAGGGTGTGAACCAAAGTACAATTGTGTTGCTTTGACCTGATTACCAAACTTCACGAATGCCTTTTACCAGTCACACAGCTTGTATTGTGAGAGACCTTCCTATTTGTTAATAAAAAGTGGCACTATGGCATAAATTATATCCTGTAAGATGTAATCATTGTTGAATTCAAATTAAAATTCCTGTAATGACCACAATGCATATGAGAAGCTCAGAAGTCAGCCTCCAGCATCCACAAGCTTTGCACACTATAATGCGTATAGTTGTAAATTTGTTTTTTACCTGAATCTCATAATAGTAATCGTTAAAGTAATCAAATACTGAAATTTTTATTTATAAAATCTATTTGCAAAAGCTTCCACAGTTCCTGGATCAATGCGGAACATATGATAAAATTACTGTTCACTTGTTATAGTTGATACCATTTTAACTTATATTATTTGATTTTATTAACTTTTATTGTGTTCTCAGCTACTTCTCGTACATAGAATGACTTATTGTATTATCTCATTTCCCAAAGCATTTAGATGACTTATTTAATTTTGTAAAATTTTACAGATGACTATCAATTATATGAATGGACAGATGAGCAACATGCTTATGCAAAGATATGGCTTTTCTTCCCCAGTGGTAAGTTGCTGCACTTCGCTCATTGAAAAAGATTTTATTTTTAATATCTTTCTCTGCTTTAAAGTGTGTGTCCCATTGCACTAAGAAGGTAGTATTGTTTGTTCTTCCAAAATCAAGTTCTTGGCAGATAATTTAGCAGTAGGGCTTTTAAAACCTAAACAGATTTAATTTTTCCAAAGGCTTTTCATCTTTGTGTACGGTTGTAATGGATTTATGATGTTGAATCATCTGGTTTGAAACTTCTGATGAGATATATTTTGGTCATATGAAAGAAATAACAGGATTGGGAATTGAGATCTGCAATATCCAATCAAATAAGATATTTGTAACTGGAACATATCTGCCAAATAGCCAGTGTTGATTGCCAAAATCCAAAGTTAATTTTGCTTATGTTTCATTCTTTTTTAAATCTGTTTTCTTCATCATAATTTTCTCTATAAAAATTAACACTTATATATGTCTCACTCATGAACTGCAGAATCCGTGGGATGTAATCCAGTTTTCTGGCAATTCACGCATACATTTGGATTCTTTCCTGTCAGTTTTCAGTTTATCTGGCCTTCCTGGAGAATATTACCATAACAGTATGTGTTCTAAGAATTTTGTTGATTTTCCTTTTTCAAGCTATGCATATCAATGTAGCAGTTCTATTCTAGTATCACAGTATGGTCTATGTAAAATTTATGACAGGTCAACTATCAAGTAATGGGGGCAGTTTTGTTGATGGAGCAATCATAGCTGCAGCAAGAACATTGCCCACTTGGTCAGATGGTGATGTGCCTCTGCTTCCAAGCATGGAAAAAAAAGCTGTGAAGGAATTGCAGGAAGAATGCCGATTGATGCTAGCGCAATTCCCCACCACTTCTAAACAAGATCAGAAAATGCTAGGTAAAGTTGCTTTGCATATTCTACTACTTACTTTATATATCGCATGAGCAAGACCATTTGATATTTATTTTTCATTTTGTTTTGGTTATCATTTGAATGTATTTCGGGGCAGAAAAAAGAATGTTCACTATCCCATGAATCAGCCCTTAAAAAGCTGGGCCAGTGCTTTGGGCCTAGGCATGGCGTGATCCAACCTTGCCATGCCTTATGGATTCACACTAACAATATTATTTTAAGCACATTTAGTTTTGTTCAAGTGGAAATGTTTTTAATATTTGATGCTGATTTCATTTGGCTCATCACTTTATCAATCTACAGATTCTATGCGAGAACGCAGGAAGACACTTGAAGCTGCAATCAAGTACGTGGTGCATTTTGTTGAAAATTTTCTGCATCTAATTGAACTGGAAATCAAAGTCAATTCTCAGTGACTAACTTGTTGAAAATCTGGACTGATTCAGGTACAGATTACATCGGAAATCACTCATCGAAAAGGTGGTAAAGGCAATGGACATTTATCAAGATAGGATACTGTTTTAAGCTGAAGAAGTTGAGTTCACTGACTCAATACACTTTTGTTACCAAAAAATCATTATGTTGAAATTTATCTGAACGGTATGGATCTTAGTCTTAACTGATGGAGTAAAAATTACCTTTCTTTTTCTGATCTCAATTTTCTGTGTTGTCTTTGTTGGTCAAATAAATATAAAGGTTAGCCGTCTCAAAGCATAATCTTCATTTTTCTATTGAACAAGCACTTCACCCTACTCTGTAACATATAGATAAAGTCATGCTACAGTCTAAAAATGTAACAAGTAAATTGGAAAATTTAACAGAAAACTTGAAAAGTGTGCAGAAAAATTTGGGGAGTTTTGAAGGGAAAAGAAAGAAGGGGGAAAATGTTTCTGCGAGTTAATACCTGTAATCTCTCTCTCAGCTGATGCTATTTGCTTAAATCTTTGTTAATGGGTAAGCAACAACGAGTGAGGCTGAGAAGGGCTTACCTTACTAGCATTCAGTTCCATACTGCTCTGTTCCTCGCTAATTGTTAGACACTGAGCTTCAATGAGGGGGGGAGGGCAAGACAGCCTGCTGCTGCAAATAGAGAGAAAAGGCCATTGCACTAACCCATTCTTGGAATGCAAGACATCTAAACTAGCTGATTCAACATTTTATCAATATACACGGGTGTTTCAGATCTTTAGATAAGGTTTTGTGTGGAATAAGATGCAGAAAGTGTTTCTGAGAGTAAAGAGAACGGTCTTTTCTAGATGATTCATAATTAGAACTGTCATTAGGCCAGATGGACATTTATCAATGTCACGAAGATTGCAGGAAGGGGACAGAGTCATGCACCAGAATTGTTTTTTTTTCTTTCTTTTTTTGCTTTTATTGTTTTTTTTTAAGTATTCAAATAGCCTTTGCATGGTTTACAAATTCTGGTTAGTAGGGACGTAAACACAGGAATGGTTTTTCTCAGAGTCAGGTCACTCCTTATCACGAAAGGGGGAGAAAGGATGGGTCACCCGCCGAACTGTGATCAAACAAAACTATACCTGAAGAATGGGATACAGATTGACCGGCACAAAGCCTCTATCAATCTACGCTCGTTGATAAGACGGCGACGTGTATTAGGTTTGTTTGCTTTTTATATGTGTATATATATTTAAAAAAAACAAAAAGAAGAAAGTTAAGTCAACGATGAAGATTTTCAAATTGAGAGAACCTAAAAACAAAATAATTATAAAGAAAACAAAAGTGTTAAGACTATTATACAGTTTTAATAAAATCATCCTTAAAAAAAAATTAGTAAATGAGTTTTGCCTTTTTAAGTTTTCTTTTTAAATAAATTAAACATATACATACAGATGAAAATTTATTAATTTAAATGATAAAAAAATTTTAATTTTAAATTAATTATGTTAAACATTTTAGTTATATTTTATTGTTACTTCTTAGATTTGACAATGAATAATCTTATCATGTGACAAATAATGGTTGATTTATAAAATATTTTACAAAATAAATTATATTTATTATGTAATTGCTTTTTTTTTGGTAGCAGTAATTTTTTTTCCTTTTTTTTGTAATTTTTGAAACTTTATCCTTCACATCTAACAATCTTTCATAAATTAAACAAAAAAAAAGACTTTTTGTATGAAAAAACAAAGAAAAAATTTTGACCAAAAAAGAAATAAATAGATAAATAATCAAACAAAAACAAAAACTTCAATCAACTTCGTAAGAAAAGGGTTGATGATGATGATTATTGTTATTATTATTATTATTACTACTATTGCTACTACTATTATTTTATCAAACTAATACCAATAAGTAAGTCTAGTCAAAATTTGTAATATTTTTAAAATCATGCAAATTTGAGTATCTATATCTCAAACTCAAATATTACTAATGAAAATTACTAATTTTTACATTATTTATTTTCAACATAAAAATAAGTGCTTAAAAAATATATAATTATTGTATTATTTAAGTAAATTTAATCACAACAATTTTAAATATGACTTATGAAAAAGGAAAATGTTAAGAAAAAATAAATAAATAAATATTAGTTAATAAATCAAATAAAATTTTTTTGATTTCATGTGAAAATTCATACAATAAATTATTACAAACCAGAAATTTATTTTATAACAATACACACCAATACATGATTTATTTTTGTATAATTATAAAAGGATACCTTCCACTGTATGACTAAGATGACGGTCTAATCACCTTTCTTCTTCCTCATTGAAAGTGGTGGGAAGCTTTGTTCATTTTTAAAGAAATTAGCAGGGTCAACCATAGTCTTCACTTTCACCAACCTGTTGAAATTGTTCTTGAAATATTTGATACCCCAAATGCTAGCTTGTTTGTAGCTTGTGTAGCCTATGTTATTGATTCCGATGTCAAGATCTCTGTAATTCAAATATGCTTCTCTAGGAGTTTTTGGAAACAAAAGGAGCCAAGAAGCTGTACAGCCTTCGGATCCAATTTATGTGCCTTTCAGATGCGTCCTTCCCTTCTTCGTCCCAAGAAACCAAGTGGTGAATTTTGTATATGTTGCCAGCTCTATGTGGGAATGGAGTTTCTGATTCTGAAATTTCATTCATTATCCCACCATAGGGACTAAGGATCATCTCAGCAGCCTCTGCTTCTTCTTCATAAAATCTTTCGTATATTCCTTCGAATGCAATTTCAGGCATAGGTTCCTTCACATAGTCAGATTTCGCTTTGAAAATTCCGTTCCTGGTGGGAATTCTGCTAAGCAGAACATTCAAAGATTCTCCATTTCGAAATCCAGCAAAGTACATGACCGATTCAATCCAACTCATTTCAAGACAGTCTTCTTTCACCAATCCTAACTCAGGCAAGCTTTGCTGCATCAATGGAAGGAGGACATCAACCCCACCAAGAAATAGAGCTTCAAATGAAGCTTGTATTGTTTTCTTTCCTTCTGTACTTGAATTCACCCTTCTTAAGAAGATTCGAATATATAAATCTTCAGAAATCTTATCTGCAACGTACTGCCATCTATCAACGATCTTGGTTGCATTTTGTTCCAAGGTTCGCTGGACTGTGAATGCAGTCACAGTAGTTGGAACAGTAACTAGCTTTATCTTCCATGCAACAACAACTCCAAAGCTCGCTCCTCCACCTCCTCTAAGTGCCCAAAATAGATCTTCTCCCATCGATTTTCTATCAAGAAACCTTCCTTTAACGTCAATAATGTGTGCATCAACAACATTATCACCGGCAAGGCCGAACTTGCGCAACAAGAAACCGTACCCTCCACCACTTAAATGTCCACCAACACCCACAGTGGGACAAACTCCGGCCGGAAAAGCAAGAGTTTTGCTTTTCTCAGCAATCCTATAATAAAGTTGGCCAATGGTTGCACCGGCTTGAACCCATGCTGTTTTATTTTCTGCGTCAATACTGATTGAGCTAAGATTTATCAAATCAATAATGACAAACGGGACCTCGGAAACAGAAGAAAGAGCCTCATAATCATGACCTCCACTTCGAACCCTAATTTGCAAGCCAAAATTTTGGGAACATTTAATGACTGCTTGAATGTGGGATATATTTAACGGAGTGACAATGGCCTGAGGTTTTGGGGTGGTGGGGTTTGAGAACCTGAGGTTCCATATGGAAAATTCCAATACTGATGAATATGAAGAGTTGTTTCGGGTGTAAATTACTTTAGAAATAGAATTGGCATTCTCAGAGTTTTGATGAAGGCATTGAACAAAATTTTCGTGCTTGTCATGCGAACTTGCATGAGTGTCAGCTGAAGTTACCCAACAATAAGAGGATAATAGAAGGGCAAAAACAGAAAAGAAAGCAAGTGACTTCATTTCCATTAATGTGTTTGAGCATTTGAGTGCATAAGATAACCATTATTTATAGCACTCAATAGAAAGCTTGTTCAAGTTTCAGAAAATGTGAACATGAAAGTGTGTACATGCTGGCTGCTAAACTATTGCTTGCTATTTGACGCAAGGAAAAAATAAAATTCAAACATCTAGATATATTTTTGCTGGCCCGTTAGGGAAAATAACTTTCTGTACAAGAAATCTATCGACCAAGTTTTTTTTTGTTTGCTTCCATGCACACGTGAATATTGACCATATGTTTGCAGTTTCTTCCAGTTCCTTTGCTTGGATTTATATATATATGTACCGACAGACATGTGGTAATTCCTTGCTTGTAAATCAATATAGAAATTCATGAAAGAATGAATGAATTTAGGGAATTAACGATAGAGTAATATTATGTGCATTTATGTACTCTAAATACTTGAAAATTTTATCTTAAATATGCTGAAACTTATGGCTCCATGAATTATGAATCGATGAAAATATGAACTGTTTATTTCGGGTAGAAGTTGTGCCATTGATGTAGTAATATTAGTATGCAAGTTCAATAATTGTAATATTATATTAGGTAGCAGAAAATATTTTGTAATTTTTTGTTATACATTTTTCTCGTAAGAAAGTTTCTGTTTGTCCTTTTTTTTTGTGTATTAATTCTTCGTAAATTATATAATTGACCGGATCAACTATTATTTCTGGATAAGATTCTTAAGAGTTGTAACGTTGACTCTCTTCTCTATCAATTTGTTTGATATAAACGTTTCTTTTATCATTATTTTTGAAATTTTCAATTCCATATACAAAAAAAGAGACATCACATCATTAATTGGTTAACTTGCGAATCTCTCTTCAGTGATCAAATTTCCAAGTTGAAAAATCTAAGTGTATTAAAACAAATAAAATTTCCAAATTGATAAAGTCAAGTGAATTGAAACAACTCATGTATTAATTTAGTCAATTATTTTTAAAAAAACTTAAAGACCCGTATTATATTATGGACTCATGTTTTACCTTTTATTTTAATAATTGAATGGCAAAGATTTTCTTCAGTCGTACGTAAAAATAACGCTTAGTATACTAAGATATTATATATAATGATGATTTTCAAAGGTTGACAGGGGATAATCCCCACAAGATAGTATATATATATATATATTTACTTGAACGAAATTGTATATATCATGTTGTCAATTTATATTGTAGTTGGCCATTTCATTGGATATTACGAATTATTTAAATTATAATATGGTTATTATTTTCAAAATTAAAATTATGTACGGCGTTTATTGAAGCTTTTATTAGACCACTTCCTTTTTTTTAGTTTTGATTATAGATGTGAGGTGAAAGAATACACAAAAGTATTCTTATAACTTAAAATAATATTCATTTTATTTTGAATAGTAAATAAAAATGAAATATAAAATTTTTGAATTTTAAAATATACACAAAATTAGACAGAATCTTATTTAATTTTATCTTATTCATCTTCGTATACAAAATCTCACGTCTTATTATTGAAAATTTAAACAAGCTTTCAAATATAATTTATTGCCTAAATAAAATTCGCAAATCTGATAGTAATAGAATTTTCAATAAGTTCAAAGTATAGGAACTCTGAAGTCCCCAGTCAATTTAAAGCCAACACGTAATGTTAGGTCAACTCTTCATCTTACAATGAATATTTTAAGGAGTTCTAACAAAGTAGGTTTGGTATAATAATATTTTTACGGAGGGATTAGCCTTTTTTAACAATTATTTTCTCTTGAGATAACTTCAGTCAGCGTTCACGGTCTGTTGACTTCTATTTTGTATTTAAATGACCCTTGTATGCAATAGATTTCGCAACTTAAAAAATATTAAGATCTAATGGTACATAGTATAACTAAAATAATAATAAAAAAATTCAGATTATAAATTAATATTTTAATTTAATTAAAATTCAGTTCTTTATTATTAATTATGTCACCTAATTCCTTAACAAAATGAAAATAATTTATGTTGGTCGGGTTGTATAGATTTAAAAAATATTTACGCTATAGACGAAATCAACAGGATGAATAAATCCACATATGGTAATAAAAAAATAAAATTGTTAACAGCGTCCCACCATCGCTTCTTGTCATTTGAGCTTCATCGATGGCTGATTAAAAGGCACCACTAGAAGCACCAATTTTGGATCCGTTGTCCGAATCGAAAATGTAATTATTCAAAATTTCCAAACCTTCGAATACCGCTATCATTATTTCACTGCTGTCAGCCGCGTGTTGGGCTCTACGGATTTTGGAATAAGAGAGCAAGGGAAACAAGGGCTAATCAAACATAAAAGAAAGACCATGGAAAGCTGAAAATTATTTCAAAGGAAACAAGGAACAATTGCAAAAAGAACTAATATTTTGCACGATATGAAAACCCATGCCACCGCAATGCAATTAAAATTACTATCGTGCAGAAATTATTTAGCAAAATGGATATATAGTGTATCCGCGAAATTCTTATTTAAAGGCTTGTACTAATCTTCTGATTGTTATATCACTTTACCTTTTCCTTGAAGGAAAAAGTAGTGGGATGCTTTGTTCATTTCTGAAGAAATTAAGAGGATCAACCATAGTCTTCACTTTCACCAACCTGTTGAAATTATTTTTAAAATATTTCTTACCCCAAATGCTAGCTTGTTTGTAGCTTGTATAGCCTTTGTTACTTGTTCCGATGTCAAGATCCCGGTAATTTATATATGCCGCTCGAGGACTTTTGGAAACATAAGATGTCAAACAATTGTATTGCCTTGTAATCCAATTAATGTGCCTATGAGATGCTTCAGTTCCTTCTTCTTCCCAAGCTATGTATTGCAGAAATTTGTATATGTTACCAGCTCTATGGGGGAATGGAATTTCGGACTCTGAAATCTCGTTCATTTTCCCACCGTAGGGAGTCATCCACATTTGAGCGAGCTCTCCTTCTTCATCTTTAAGCCCATCAAATACCATTTCCAAAGCAACTTGAGGAATAGGATCCTTCACATAGTCTGTTTTCGCTTTGAAAATTTCACTGAATATTCTGGACCTTCTGTCAAGTAGTACGTTCAGGGATTCTACATTTCTAAATCCAGCAAAGAAGAGAACAGATTGAATCCAGCTCATCTCGATGCAGTCCTCTTTCACCAAACCAAGCTCAGGAAAGCTCTCCTGCATCATTGGAAGGAGTCTATCAACTCCGCCAAGAAACAAGGACTCGAATATAGCTACCATTGTTCTCTTTTCATCTACACTGAAGTTAAAATTTCTTAAATAGATTCTGATATATAAATCTTCATGAAGCTTGTCTGCGCCGTACTGCCATCTGTTAATGATGTTTGTTGCATTTTGTTCTGGAGTTCGAATAACAGAGAATATAGTCACAGTTGATGGAACATCAACTAACTTTATTTTCCATGCAACAATGACTCCAAAACTAGCTCCGCCACCACATCGGATGGCCCAAAATAGGTCTTCTCCCATTTCTTTTCTGTCGAGAAGCCTACCATTAGCGTCGATTAAGTGCGCATCAACAATGTTATCCGCAGCAAGGCCAAATTTACGCATCATGAAACCATAGCCGCCACCACTAAATGTCCACCAACGCCTACGGTAGGGCAAGCACCCGCTGGAAAGCCAAGCGTTTTACTTTTCTCGGCAATGCTATAGTAAAGTTGGCCTAGGGTTGCACCAGCTTGAACCCACGCTGTCTTAGCTTCCACATCAACTCTGATTGAGCTAAGATTTATCAAATCAATGATTACAAAAGGGACATCAGAAACATAAGAAAGACCCTCGTAGTCATGGCCCCCACTTCGAACTCTAATTTGCAAGCCATATTTTTCGGAACAATTAATGACTGTTTGAATGTGGGATACTTGTAATGGTGTGACAATGACTTGAGGTTTTGGAGTGATCGGAGTCGAGAACCTGTGATTTTGTATTGAAGAATCCAAGATTGACGAATATGATGAATTTTTTTTGGTGTAAATCAATTTTGAAATGGAGGTGGAGCTCCCTGAGTTTAGAGAAAGGCATTGAAGAAAATTTTCATGGTGAGTATTGGACGAAGTTACCGAACAATGAAATGATAAGAGAAGAACATGAACAAATGGGAGGATTATTGAAGAGATAGAATACTTCATTTTTGTTGGCGCTTTGGTGCATAATTAGATGAAATTAATCCCTTATTTATAGTGCTCGGGGTATATTTTATTCATGATTTAGACATGTAATAATTGATTATTACATGAATTATTATTTTTGAAGAAAGTTTTAGATAGAACATTCTTACCACGTTAAAATAAGTGATAAAATAAAATTATTTAATAATAATAAAAAAGTGAATAAAAAATAAAATTTATAAATTTTTTTTATATTAATTAAAAATAAAATTTATATTTAATTCTTTTTAATTTTTTCATTCACAATTAATAAAAAAAAATCTCTATTTCTTAATTGATTAGATAATTTTATTACATCATTTATATTAATGTGATAAGATAATTTTATTTAATTTTTTTTTGTTCTCTTATAAGAAAATTCAAGTATTTAGATAAAAACAAGAAAAGATATTATAAAACAAAGGATCTTCTAATCAAAGTACTGCGCGTAGTTTCGAATATTACTGGTAATGAACACTTTAACTTTGAACTTTGACCAAGAGTGCACTCTTTTCATTGTTTTTATTCCTTTTTCTTTGTTTTGGTAACTTGTGGATTGCTAATTCATGGAGTACGGTCATCCTATAATCTTGATTTGTATTTTAAATTTATTTAAATTGATAAGTCAACAGCCATCACATTGAATTTTAGTTTTCTACTGTAGGAACTTTATATTGAATTTTAGTTCTTTGCCGTAGGAACTTTATATCCTTATTCGGTAATTGAATTCACAAATTCGTCGGCCAAGTTGGACTGAAATTTTCTTCAAAAATATTAATTATTGAAATTCGTAGCCAGCAAAAGTACAAAAAAACCCAGCCACAATATGGCAAAATAAAACTCAGCCTACAATGTAAAGATTAGATTTATTAACATTATAGAAGTTTTCAATTACCATTACGATAAAAATACATACTTTTTTATACAAATAATGGATACAAACATTGTAACATGATAGTGATAGTAATGGTTGAATGAAAACATAATATAAGTCTTCTTTGTCGTTCCCTCTACATAAGAATAAAATCTAATCACTATTCTTCTTTAACCATGGCAATTAATTGGAGGGATGCTTTGTTCATTTTTAAACAAATTACTAGGCTCTACCATAGTCTTCACATAAACTAATATGTTGAAATTGTTCTTGTAATATTTAGGAAAATTTTTTAAAATAATCTTATTTTTATTTCTCTTTATAATTTTGACCAACCATAATTCATTTTTACTAAAATAGTTATTTTAAACGATTTTACCCTCAAATACTAATATTTTAATTTATTATTACTAAAATAATCGAACGACTAAAATTCTCTTAGGTCCTTGGACCCAGAACAATTTCCTTTTTTATGAATCGTTAGGTTCTCGACTCAGGGTAAATACGTTCTTTGGGTCCTCCAACCCAAAACTCCCTTGGGTCCATGCACCTAGGGCAATTTCTTTTCCCTAGGCTTACAGTGCTGCCCTGGAGTGTAAACAGTGCTTCCATGGGTTGGTTAACCCAAGGTACAATACACCCTGGGTTAGTTGGTCAACCCAAAGTTCCTTAATTTTTTTGATTTTTTTTTGACAAATCACAATAATATTTTAATAATAATAAATTTTTACATTTATAATATCACTTAATTATTTTATAATAATATTTTTATATTTTAAAATTAATAAAAAAAATTAAATATATAATTTTTTTTTAATTTATAATTGAAAGTCAGAATATATATTTTTTTATCATTATATAACTTATTCAAAATGATAATTTAAAATTAAAAATAAAATAGATGAAAACTTAAGTATGTATCTAAGTACAAAAAACAAGACTTGAGGGTAAAATCGTTAAAAGTAATTATTTTAATAAGAATAAATTAGAGTTGATTAAAAATTTAAGGAGGAGTCAAAATAAGGTTAAAATAAAAAAAATTTCATAAAAAATTAAGATTCGTATCTATTTATAACCTAAAATTAAGGTTTGAGGATAAAATCATCTAAAATGGTTAATTTAATAAGAATGAATTAGAGTTGGTCAAAATTGTAAAAAAAGATAAAAATAAAGTTATTTTTAAAAATTTTCCTAATATTTAAGACCCCAAATACTAGTTTGTTTGTATTTTGTGTAACCTTCGTTTTTCATACCTATGTCAAGAGCCATGTAATCCTCGTAATTGAGATATGCTGCTTGAGGATTTTTGGAAACATAAGGAGCTAAATAACTATGCAAATTTCTAATGCAATTAATATGCCTTTGAGATGCTGCAATTCTTTCTTCTGTCCATACCACTAAGTGTTGCTGTCATGCTCAATCCTATTAGCCCAAGTCTAAGCCCATTTTAAGTATATTTAAAGAAATAAATAGTAAAAATTGGGAAAGATTCGAGAAGACAGGGGAAAGAGAAAAGAAGGAGAGAAGAAGAAAAGAGTAGAAAAAAGAAAAGAAGAGGACAAAGAAGGAGGAGGAGGAGAAGAAGAAGAAGAAGAAGAAGGGAAAAAAAAAGAGAGGTAAAAGTAAAATTTTATTTTATTTTCAAAAATTTAGAAAAAATAATAAAATTTTATTTTAGTAGCTTAATAGTAAAAAATTATTATTATTTTAAGTTATTAGACTCTAGATCAATAGATTTTAGGTTAAATTTGACGGTTGATTGAAAATTTTCTTGAGAATTATTAAAAATTAGATAAAAATTTGTAAAATTTTGATTGGGTTAAAAATGCAAAGATTTTAAAAATTTTATTATATTTTATAAATTTAAAATTTTGTATGTACATAATAAAAATTTTAAGGTTAGAATAGAATTTCTTATAATTTAAAATAAGATAGTAATTTTTAGTAATTTTTAGCCTTAATTGTAAATATTTATGAGATACTTTAGTAATTACTCATATTTTAGGAACTTTTTCATAATTTACTATTATTAATAATTTTTATTTGAAGAATTTAACTAGTTTATTTTAATAATTATATATTAATGAAAATGATATTAAGTGATGCTTGAGAAAGAAAACAAAGAACAAAAGAGTTGTAAAAGTGCATTTACTTTTTAATCGAGATAGGTAATTCAAATATAATTGAGTGTTTTTTTTAAAAAAAAATTTGCATAAATTCTTTAAAAATTCAATAATAATATTATTATTGAATTATACTTCAAATATTTATAAATTTGTGGAATAATATAAATAACTTATTTTGTTATTATTATGTGTGATTGGATCACGAAATATTATATGACCTTTGGTTAACACCGATGATTATGGACTTGATTTCAGTTCCTCAGTGAAAATTCGTAAATTTGAAATCATGGATAGTGATCTCTAAGTATAAAACCCCTAAAGTACACAAACTATGCATTTTGCACAGCAGTCTCTAAAAATAGTGCCCCTAAATTATGTATTGCTCGTAGTGATAACCACCCCGTGTTATTATTTTAGTATTTTATATATACTTATTTATACTTATTCTCGTTATATTAACTTGATTAATTGAGATATAATTATTTTTAAATTTACTTAACAAATATTAATTGCATGTGAATATGTATTAAATTTTAACTTACCTCTTACTTTTTAAATTTTGAATATAGTAGAAACAAATAAATCAGGAAAGATGCTATGCTTTTGCTAGAAATACTTTAGATGCACTATTTTATGATGTACATTGTAATTAGTAGAACGTTAAAAACGATTTGAAATTTGTACAATTTAGTTATCATAATATAAAAAATTTTTATGTTATCTTGTATTGAGCAATAATTGAAATTTTATGAGGTATATTAACAGTTTTAAAATTTTAATATATTGTAAGTTTATATGACTATTATTTCTGTTAGTGAAACTCTATTAAATTATTCCCAACTGTAATATTTTCTTTACATTATTTTCATAAAATCCTAATTTACGAACTCTGGATTAGGGGCGTGACAATTACTCTATGTGGGAAGGGAATTTGCTCTGAAATCTCACTCATTTTTCCACCATATGGAACCAAGAACAATTGTGCCGTCTCTCCTTCTTCGCAAAATCTTTCGTATATCCCTTCCCATGCAATTTGCGGAATAGGTTCACTTACATAATCAGATTTTACTCTCTAAAAGCCTTTGAGGGTAGTTGTTCGTTCAAGTAATACATCCAAGGATTCTGCACTTTGAATTCCAGAAAAATAGAGGACAGATTCAATCCAACTCATTTCGACGCAATCTTCTTTCACTAAACCAAGCTCAGGGAAGCTTTCCTGCATTAGTGGGAGAAGTCTATCAACCCCACCAAGAAACAAGCCCGTGATTAAAGCCAACATCGTTCTTTCCTTTTATGGGTCCATTCACTTTCCTCAAGAATGTCGCAAGAAATAAATCTTCAGGAAGTTTAGGAGACATGTTGCCATTTGTGAATAATCTTGGTTGCATTTTGTTCCATAGTTCGTTGGACTGTGGATACAGTCACAGTTTGTGGAATTGTGACGAGTTTTATTTTCCAAGCAACGATGACACCAAAGCTAGCTCCTCCACCTCCTCGAATGGCCCAAAATAGATCTTCTCCCATTGATTCTGTATTCAAGAATCTACCATTAACATCAATCAAGTGAGCATTAATTATATGATCAGCCGCAAGCCCATATTTACGCAACAACACACCGTACCCTCCGCCACTAAAATGTCCACCTACGCCCACAGAAGGGCAAATTCTGGCAGGAAAGGCAAGAGTTTTACTTTTCTCAGCTATTCTATAGTAAAGTTGGCAATAGTTGCACCGGCTTGAACCCATACTGTTTTATTTTCTACATCAACATTGATTGAACTAAGATTTATCATATCAATGATGATAAACGAGACATCAGAAACATAGGATAAACCCTCAAAGTCATGGCCGCCACTTCGAATTCTAATTTCCATGCCATAATTCTGGGAGCAATTAATGGCTGCTTGATTGTCGGACACATTCAATGGCGTGACGATAACCAGAGGTTTTAGGCTATTCGGCGTTGAGAATCTACGGTTTTGTACGGTGAATTGCAAGACGGATGGATATGAAGAGTTGTTTTGGGTGTAGATAACTTTGGAAATGGATGTTGAATTCTCAAACCACTTTACAGAAAGATATCGGAGAAAATTGACATGCGTATCACCCAAAGTTATCCACTGAAATGATAACAGAAGAAAGCAAAGATTGAAGAGATAGGAGGATTCATTTCCATTGGCGTTTCGGTAATAGTAGTCAAAAGGATACATTGTTCAAGATTTCAGGAATGTCAACAGATAGGTCTTACCTGGCGGATGAAGAAAACCCATTGTAGTTTTATCTCTAAGCATTAAAAAATGGACCTAGCATCCACAGTGGACCTTGAGACAAACTATTGTCGAGATTCTAAATGTTGATACGATTATTTGGATTGATATAAAAGGTATGACAAAAATTAAATAAAAATACTAATAATTAAATTATAATTATTTAAATTTTTATATATCAAAAATGTTTCTAAATTTTTTAGTGCTTTAATTTTATTTTTTTATAAATAGAGGTTTTTAATTTTCCGAATGAAATAAAAATTATCCTTTTAACTGTCAAAATTCTATAAATAAAACAAGGATGATTAAAAGGATTTGGTATAATTAATTATTTTTGCAAACTTTTTGCATTCGTTTTACTTATTGTTGGTACCATTGAAAAGTCTTGCATCCCTCTTTTGAAGGTTGAACTAATTGCTCTAAGATGGTATATACCTTCCCTAAATCTTGGATTATGATAATTTTATCCTTTGATATAATAAACTTTTTTATGAAATTTAAATATCCTAATATCTATCAAGCCAGTAAAACAAATTTCAAATTCCTTCACTTATGAAAATTATCCAAAATACTAGAGGTTGAAAATATATACATATAAATATATAAATTTAATTTTTTTTGCATTATAAATTTTTCTTCCACATAATAATCAATAATTGTAATCACAAAAAATTAATCTCTTTCATAAAATTTCTTACTATTTAAATTTTTTCCTTGTGCTATTTATTATTATATGAAAGAAAATTAAAAAGAATATTTTACAAACTAAACAAAAACTATATATATTTATAATCACTAGGAAAAATTAAAAAGATTTGTTTATTTTAGATAAAGGAGGTTGATTTTCTTTTAGATTATGTAGTACAAAGCAAAGGATAAAATTATAAAACATACCATTTAGATGTAATTAGCTCGAACCACATGGTAGGTATGTAAAAATTCTACCAAAACAATACAGATCTAAAGAGTTACATGTGCTGTCCTCAATTATTTTCATTTTCTTTTAATCGACAAATAACATGATGTAGCTTGATAAAATAATTCACTCATTTTTATTTTCCGGAAAGTATCTCTTTATTGATTAAAAAAAGCCTCAAGTCGATGCTGACTTTTTTTTGTTTTTTTGTTTTTTTTTCCATCAAGTTGCTGCGCAGTTTTCTTTTAATCAATCAATACCCATCACTTTGGATTTTCTTTGCCATGTAAGGAAACCATAAATCTTTTTGCATAAATAAAGCCATTTGCAAGCTCCGAATGAGTTGACATCTACGAAAATTTCCAAGAAATCAATATATCACGCCATGGACATCATCAGGTCCACTCCACGTATATCATAGTTTTAGCTTTCTATTGAAACCTCCATAGAAAAATGCTGAAATGCATCTACTTTCATGTATTATTCCTGAGATGTTGATTGTATTCCCATGTATAAAATATTAAAAATTTTTAATACCAACCATTAACTAGACACAATATTTACATGTTTGAGTTGATTTGAATAATCTAAAAAAAGTCTTAATTTGTGAATTTTTTTTATTATATAATTAAAAGAAATCAAACATTAATGTTAGTCATAAATTCTAAAAAATAAAAGTTGATAATACGATGCAGTGACATAATTTATTAAGTTACGTGAGGTAAATTAAATTTGATCGTATATATGTTGAATTTAGGAGTTTATGATTTTAGAAGGGAAAGAAATTCTCGTGAGGTCGGAGTGAAGAAAACCAAGAATGACAAACTACAACCAGACTGCAATACAAGGTATCGGGGTGAGTTTACGGAAAAAGGAGGGTGGATTTAGAAGAAACAAAATTTGTTCAAATGTTGGGCTGGACATTAGGGCGAGTTAAAGAGAAAAGGAAGTTGGGTTGGGCAATATAACTTGATCGATCTGTGCCTACACTCGTACCTAGTTTTTGAACTCCTTCACACAATGAGATTTCCCATGCTACCAAGTACAATGGTGATCTATTAGGTTTATAAATAGAACGAATCACCCAACCTAAATATGATTTCTTCGTTTGGAGACTAATTTGCATAACTCAATACATATTCTAAGATTAGATTAAGATTAAGATTGAGGGATCTAACTCAAAATTTAGTTTTAACGAAATTTATTAACTTTTATACATACGCATGTGTTTACATATACACACATATATAAATAAAAAATAATTAAAAATAAATATAAAATTAAATACATTTAAAACATCAAAATGACTAAAAATGAATAAAATGAATCATATTCAATACTCAAATTTAAAAATAAAAATCTACACTAAAAACTAACATGTATTAAGTTTGTTTGCTTTTTATATGTGTATATATATTTTTAAAAATAAAAAGAAGAAGGTTAAGTCCACAATGAAAGTTTTCAAATTGAGGGAACCTAAAAACATAATAATTATAAAGAAAACAAAAGGATTAAGACTCTATTATAAGGTTTTAATAAAATCGTCCTTAAAAAAAATAATTGATAAATGAGCTTTGCCTTTTTAAGTTTTCTTTTTAAATAAATTATATATACACATACAGATAAAAATTTGTTAATTTAAATGACAAAGAGATTTCAATTTTAAATTAATTACGTCAAAACTTTTTAGTTATATTTTGTTGTTACTTCTTACTGTTTTACAATGGATAATCTTATCTTGTGATTAATAATGGTTGATTTGTAAAACATTTTACGAAATAAGTTACATTTATTATGTAATTGCTTTTTCTTTGGAGCGAAGAATTTTTTTAATTTTTTTTTGTAATTTTGAAACTTTATCCTTTACATCTAACAATCTTTCATAAATTAAACAACACAAAAAAAGACTTCTTGTATGAAAAAACAAGGAACAACTTTGACCCAAAAAGAAATAAATAAATAATCAAACAAAAACAAAAACTTTTATCCTTCACATCTAACAATCTTTCATAAATTAAACAACACAAAAAAAGACTTTTTGTATAAAAAAACAAGGAAGAACTTTCACCAAAAAAGAAATAAATAAATAAATAATCAAACAAAAACAAAAACTTCAATCAAGGGTTGATGATTATTATTATCATTATTATTATTATTACTGCTGCTGCCGCTGCTCTTATTTTATCAAACTAATACCAAGAAGTAAGTCTAGTCAAAGACTTTAATATTTTTAAAATCATAAAAATTTTAGTATCTATATCTCAAACTCAGATGTTACCAATGAAAATTACTAATTTTCACATTATTTATTTTCAACATAAAAATAGGTGCTTAGAAAATATTTAATTATTATATTCTTTAAGTAAATTTAATCACAATAATTTAAACTATAACTTATGAAAAAGAAAAATCTTAACAAGAAATAAATAAACAAATAAAAAAATTAGTTAATAAATCAAATAAAATTTATTGACTTCATGTGAAAACTCATGCAGTAAATTATTACAAAGCAGAAATTTATTTTATAACAATACACACCAATACATGATTTATTTTTGTATAATTATAAAAGGATACCTTCCACTGTATGACTAAGATGACGGTCTAATCACCTTTCTTCTTCCTCATTGAAAGTGGTGGGAAGCTTTGTTCATTTTTAAAGAAATTAGCAGGGTCAACCATAGTCTTCACTTTCACCAACCTGTTGAAATTGTTCTTGAAATATTTGATACCCCAAATGCTAGCTTGTTTGTAGCTTGTGTAGCCTATGTTATTGATTCCGATGTCAAGATCTCTGTAATTCACATATGCTTCTCTAGGATTTTTGGAAACAAAAGGAGCCAAGAAGCTGTACAGCCTTCTGATCCAATTTATGTGCCTTTCCAGATGCTTCCTTCCCTTCTTCGTCCCAATAAACCAAGTGCTGAATTTTGTATATGTTGCCAGCTCTATGTGGGAATGGAGTTTCTGATTCTGAAATTTCATTCATTATCCCACCATACGGGCTAAGGATCATCTCAGCAGCCTCTGCTTCTTCTTCATAAAATCTTTCGTATATTCCTTCGAATGCAATTTCAGGCATCGGTTCCTTCACATAGTCAGATTTCGCTTTGAAAATTCTGTTGCTGGTGGGAATTCTGCTAAGCAGAACATTCAAAGATTCTCCATTTTGAAATCCAGCAAAGTACATGACCGATTCAATCCAACTCATTTCAAGACAGTCTTCTTTCACCAATCCTAACTCAGGCAAGCTTTGCTGCATCAATGGAAGGAGGACATCAACCCCACCAAGAAACAGAGCTTCAAATGAAGCTTGTATTGTTTTCTTTCCTTCTGTGCTTGAATTCACCCTTCTTAAGATGATTCGAATATATAAATCTTCAGAAATCTTATCTGCAACGTACTGCCATCTATCAACGATCTTGGTTGCATTTTGTTCCAAGGTTCGCTGGACTGTGAATGCAGTCACAGTAGTTGGAACAGTAACTAGCTTTATTTTCCATGCAACAACAACTCCAAAGCTCGCTCCTCCACCTCCTCTAAGTGCCCAAAATAGATCTTCTCCCATCGATTTTCTATCAAGAAACCTTCCTTTAACGTCAATAATGTGTGCATCAACAACATTATCACCGGCAAGGCCGAACTTGCGCAACAAGAAACCGTACCCTCCACCACTTAAATGTCCACCAACACCCACAGTGGGACAAACTCCGGCCGGAAAAGCAAGAGTTTTGCTTTTCTCAGCAATCCTATAATAAAGTTGGCCAATGGTTGCACCGGCTTGAACCCATGCTGTTTTATTTTCTGCGTCAATACTGATTGAGCTAAGATTTATCAAATCAATAATGACAAACGGGACCTCGGAAACATAAGAAAGAGCCTCATAATCATGACCTCCACTTCGAACCCTAACTTGCAAGCCAAATTTTTGGGAACATTTAATGGCTGCTTGAATGTGGGATATATTTAATGGCGTGACAATGGCCTGAGGTTTTGGGGTGGTGGGGTTTGAGAACCTGAGGTTCCGTATGGAAAATTCCAATACTGATGAATATGAAGAGTTGTTTCGGGTGTAAATTACTTTAGAAATAGAATTGGCATTCTCAGAGTTTTGATGAAGGCATTGAACAAAATTTTCGTGCTTGTCATGCGAACTTGCATGAGTGTCAGCCGAAGTTACCCAACAATAAGAGGATAATAGAAGGGCAAAAACAGAAAAGAAAACAAGTGACTTCATTTCCATTAATGTGTTTGAGCATTTGAGTGCATAAGATAACCATTATTTATAGCACTCAATAGAAAGCTTGTTCAAGCTTCAGAAAATGTGAACATGAAAGTGTGAACGTGCTGGCTGCTAAACTATTGCTTGCTATTTGACGCAAGGAAAAAATAAAATTCAAACATCTAGATATATTTTTGCTGGCCCGTTAGGGAAAATAACTTTCTGTACAAGAAATCTATCGACCAAGTTTTTTTTTGTTTGCTTCCATGCACACGTGAATATTGACCATATGTTTGCAGTTTCTTCCAGTTCCTTTGCTTGGATTTATATATATATGTACCGACAGACATGTGGTAATTCCTTGCTTGCAAATCAATATAGAAATTCATGAAAGAATGAATGAATTTAGGGAATTAACGATAGAGTAATATTATGTGCATTTATGTACTCTAAATACTTGAAAATTTTATCTTAAATATGCTGAAACTTATGGCTCCATGAATTATGAATCCATGACAATATGAACTGTTTATTTTGGGTAGAAGTTGTGCCATTGATGTAGTAATATTATTATGCAAGTTCAATAATTGTAATATTATATTAGGTAGTAGAAAATATTCTGTAATTTTTTATTATACATTTTCCTCGCAAGAAAGCTTCAATTTGTCGTTTTTGTTTTCCGTATTAATTCTTCGTAAATTATATAATTAATCGGATCAACTATTGTTTCCGGATAAAATTCTTAAGAGTCGTAACATTGACTTTCTTCCCTATCAATTTGCTTGATATAAACGTTTCTTTTGTCATTATTTTTGAAATTTTCAATTCCATATACAAAGAAAAAAGAGACATCACATCATTAATTGGTTAACTTGCGAATCTCTCTTTAGTGATTAAATTTCCAAGTTGAAAATTCCAAGTGTATTAAAATAAATAAAATTTTCAAATTGAAAAAGTCAAGTGAATTAAAACAATTAATATATTAATTTAGTCAATTACTTTAAAAAAAAACTTAAAGACCCGTATTATATTATGAACTCATGTCTTACCTTTTATTTTAATAATTGAACAGCAAAAATTTCCTTCAATCGTGCATAAAAATAACGCTTAGTATATTAAGATATTATATATGGTCATGGTTTTCAAAGGTTGGCAGGGGATAATCCCCACAAGATAGCATATATATATATATTTACTTGAACGGAATTGTATATATCATGTCGTCAATTTATATTGTAGTTGGTCATTTAACTGGATATTATGAATTATTTAAATTATAATATGGTTATTATTTTTAAAATTAAAATTATGTACAGTGTTTATTGAAGCTTTTATTAGATCACTTCCTTTCTTTTAGTTTTGATTATAGATGTGGGGTGAAAGAATACACAAAAGTATTGTTATAACTTAAAATAATATTCATTTTATTTTAAGTAGTAAATAAAAATAAAATATAAAATTTTAGAATTTTAAATGAAAACCAAACACCCAAAACAACACCCCTCCCAACAAATTTCTTTTTAAAAAAAAGGACAGAATCTTATTTAATTTTATCTTATTCATCTTCATATACAAAACCTCACGCCTTATCATTGAAAATTTAAATAAGCTTTCAAACATAAAAATAAATTGCACACTCCAAATAAGAATCATATTTATTTCTCCTAAGTCACGTCCTCTGTAATAATCAAATTACCAAAAAACAAGAAGAAAAAGAAGAAGAAGAAGAAGAAGTTGATAGAAAGTACTAGAACGGAAAAGAACGATTATATATATATATATAAATTGATGATATTGTGATGGTAGAATTGAAGAAAATTTCTATGAAACAAATATAAATGGATGGTAGTGTGATAATAAAATTAAAGAAAAAGTTTTTAAAATGATTTTGTTTTAAGTCATTCATGTAAATGACTTTATTTTATAGGCAATTTATCTAAAAGACAAATTTTAAAAAATTCTTATTGAGTTAATCGATTTCATTTATTTTAATCATATTTACTTCTACATATTTATTTACTTTTAAATATAAATAAATATTAAATTATTTAATAAAATTTATTATAATTATTGTTTGTCATTTATAGGGCCTGAATTCCATTCTCAACATTTAATTTTTATTTTATTTATTATTATAAATATGCAATACCAATATGTAATATATAGTATTATTATAAAAATACTAATATGTATTTATATATAAAAAGTTACAAAAAATAAAGAAATTAAAAAATTAAAAATATACTGTTTAAGTTAAAATATTTATTCTTAGTATATAATAGTAATATATAATGTTATTTATTAACTGTTATTTTATATATAAAAAATTATTAAAAAAATTAAAAAGCCACGTGCGCAGGTAGGAGTGCTCAGGTGGGAATGAAACCCTGCTTGTTTCCCACTTGTGCACGTCTTGTAAAATTTTTTAAATTTAAATATTAAAAAATTATATTTAAAATGATAACTTTTAAAATTTATAATTACAAAATAATTTTTATTATTTAAATTAACTATAATAAATTATATTAAAAATTAAAATAATTTTTAATATAAAACCATTTATAAGTTAAATTAAAACAAACTAATTTATTAAAATTAAATAATCTAATTTACCTTCTAATTAATTTTGAATATTTTTTTTTATTTTTTAATATAATTAATCATCTTTAATTAAGTAATTTAAAATTTTAAAAATAATTTTTATTTTTTTAAAAGTTAATTTAGGCAAGTGTAGTATGCAAGGCTTTTTCAACCCTCGCAACTTTAGCATTCAAGTGCCTTCTCAACTCGCACCACTAAACGCACCATGTGGCACTGCAGCACACAAGTAGCTTCGCCGACCTGTGATCTTGTAGCATACAAGTGACTTTCTCACCTATGCAACTATAATCAAAAGGTAAATTTTCCGTTATTGAGGATAAATTTATCCAAAAAGAGAGAAATTCCATGTATTGGTAAGATTCTTTTGAAGTTATTTACGTAAATAACTTTTAAAATAAAAACATTTGAAGAATATTTTCAAAATCAAATAACATTCCTCTTTTATTCTTTTAAAATTTTATATATTATTATTGATTTTATCTTAAATTTGTAATAGTTATTTTTTATATTTATTTAATAGAAAAATAGATATAAATCTCTTCGCAAGGGCTTCTCAAATTTTTTTACAAAAATTATCATCCTCTCTCAAACCTTGAGCTTGCTTCTAAAGTAACTGAACTTGTTGTAAGGTAAAGCATTAGTCAGAGTATCTACGATATGGTTTTTAGAAGGTACATACCTGATTTCTATTTCTTTTGAGCTTACCTTGTCCCTTACAAAATGAAGATCTATCTCTCTGTGTTTAGTTTTGGCATGGAAAACTGGGTTCAAAGTCATAGCTGCAGCATTTTAACCGACACACCATATTACGGGAGTTCTTTTAGGCAAAGTATCCACCTCCTTCAAGACAGAACAGATCCAAGCAATTTCTATGCGTACAAGAGCTACTTCTTTGTATTCTGATTCACCAGAAGACCTAGCAACTACTCCATGCTTCTTCAAGCTCTAAGACATCAGGTTCTCATCAATGAAAACACAATACCCGCTGATTGGTTTTTGGTCATTTACATCGCAGTCTCAGTCCGTACATGTGAAAACTTGGATGTCTGTATCGTTTGATTTCTGAAATTTTAGGCCAAATTTTGAGGTAGGTATTTGAGTATTCTTTTGTAGGAAAACCAGTGTGCTTGCATTGGATTAGCCATGAATTGGCTTAGTTTGTTCACAGCAAATGATACCTATGGTCGAGTTAAGGTTGCATATTAAAAGCAGCTAATTACACTTTTGTATAGTGTCTGATCAAAGAAAGGAGAGCTTGCTGTTCTACTCAATTTTGCTCCAGTATACAGAGGTGTATCTTTAAGAGAGAATTTGTTACTCAGCCTTTGGATCAATTGGTTATTGCTCCCGGTCACCACAATATCATTTACATATACCAACAAAATTTTGATATCTTTATCAATTCTCTTAAAGAATAAAGACATATCTGACCTTGAGTCCTTGAAGCCCCATGATAGCCACTCTGTTCTTAATCTATTAAACTAAGTACTAGGGCTTGTTTAAGCCTATCAAGTGCCTTCTTGAGCTTACATACATGATTAGTTCTAGTTCCATCAATCATTCCCTCGGGCTGATGCATGTACACAATCTTGGATGGCTCTCCATTCAAGAATGCGTTGTTGACATCTATTTTTTTGAGGTTCCAACTAAGTGTCACAGCCAGGTTAAGTATTATTTGAATTGTAAAAACCTTTACAACTGGCCTATATGTTTCATAGAGCTCAATGCCAAAAGTTTAGAGGAAAACCTTGGCAACTAGCCTTGCTTTGAACCTTGAGACATTGCCATCTAAGTTTTCTTTCACTTTAAATACACACTTGTTTCCAACCAGTTTGAGGTCTTGACTATATGGTATCAAGGTCCAGGTTTTATTTTTCAAAAGGGCATTTATTCTTCTTCCATGGCTTACTTCCATTTCAGATCTTTTAATGCTTGAATAAGATCAGTTGAAATAGTAATACTCTCATCAATTAGACAAAGTTTTGGCTTGAAGATTTTGGCTTTTCCTCTCCTGATCATAAGGTGTGAAGAGGTCTATTTGTTTCAGACTTGGTAAGGTGCTATTTCGGATATAGGATTTTGGTTGATCTGTTCATCAATTTGGTTTGGCTGAGGGGATGTATCCATATCATTTTCTAAGGTATCACAATTATGTTCTTGCTGAATAAGTGATGAAAGGGTGTTGTTACCTAAGTCTGGAGAGAAACCAGCTGGAGAAGTGTTAACGAGGAGACTTTTATTTTCTGTTTCTGCAATTGGAGGATTACTTGAATTATAGGTTGACAACAGAAACTGATTCATCAAGGGAAGGCTGTCTTTGGAGAGTTTTTGTCCTGCATTTTTTAAGAGTGGATCACGCATGAAAGAAAAAGAGGTCTCATTGAATTTGACACCACTAGAGATATATACTCTTCCTGAGCTATGGAGACATAGATATCTCTTGTGTTAGGCACTTACACCTTGAACCACACAACACTTTAGAAGGTATGGTAGTATATTTTATGTTGGTTGTATAATCTAAGGAATAGGAAGCATTCACAATCGATGACTCATATATCTTTTCATGTGGAGTTTTGCTTCTTGAGGTTGGTGTTGATGTTCTGTTTATAAGATAAATTGTGGTACTAAATGATTGCATCAAATCCTCAGAGGTAATGATGCTTGTGTCATTAAGCTCAGATCAGTTTCTACCACATGTCTTGCTTTCTTTCGAATTTTCCGTTTTGATTAAGAGTGTAAAGATAGGATTATCTTAGATTAATTCTTTTTTCCTCAAGGTATTTTTCAAAGGTTCTATACTCTACACCCATGTCACACCAAAATGACTTTAGTTTTTTTAGTTAAAGTATTTCTCAACATGTGTTTTGAATGTCATAAATATGGTGAATGCATCAAATTTTTTGGAAAGAGGAAATATGGTGAAGTTGCTAAAGTCATTAATAAAGATATGTAGTACCTATACCCTTGATTAGAATGTAAAGAGGCCGGCCCTCACGCGAAATGGATCAATTCCAAAGATTTTTGAGAACTTATTTCATTGCTTTTAAGATTAACTTTATGCAATTTTTTCAATTTGTATGCACTGCAAAATTCAGGAAGTTGTTCTTTATTTATGACAAGAACTTTACAATCCAACAACGTTTGTTTAAGGGCTATTACCTGTGGGTGACTTATTATGCCAAAGATTTAATTCATTCTTAGCCCTTAAACCATTGCTTTTAGTGTTTGAATTTGCTGGAAAAGTAGACATCATTGACCTAAATTTGATTAAACTAAGCTAACTCAATCTAGATCCTAATTTATTCTTGGAAATTTGAAAAGGGGTAGATTCAATCTGTAAAGTCCCTTGTCAGCCATTCCTCTTAGCACTGTTCTTCCTTATTGTTTGTTCTTCATTAAGCAAACATCACCATAAAACAACATAGCAACATTATTGTCATGTATTAATCTTGAGATACTAATGAGATTTTTGGTAATTTTTGGAATATGCAATATAAATTTCAAGTGAATAGGTAAGTTAGAGTGTGTGTGTGTGTGTGTGTGATTTGGATGAAATGTGGCATGCTTTATATGAGAGATTGTGAGTTTTTCACCATTACCTATAGCCAATTGTTGTGCCTCATTATATTCTGCAGCTTGAGCTATATTGTTGATGTTGCTTGTTATGTGGGTTGTAGCACCACTGTTAAGGAACCAAGAAAGATCTGCTTGATTCTCAAGCGCACCCATATATACAACTTTTTGCTCAGAACTTATTGTTGATTGTGGGATAAAGTCATGGTTGAATATATGCCAGCAATTTGAGGCTATATGACCTATCTTGTTGTAGATCTGACGTCTCGATTTGTTTGACTTGTTTCTAGTTTTTCGTTTCCCTTGTGAACCTGAAGCTTCTTCAGTGTCTCCAAGTTGTTGAAGTCCTGTGTTTTAGGTTTTGCAATGTAATTCCGTAACTTTTTTTGGTAGCCACTAGCTTGAGCTACATTTGCTGAGATATTTGATTGCAGGTTCATGTTGCTTATGACTAGATTTTTCTCGATTCGACTTTCAAAGTTGAGTATCATGCCGTAAACATCTTGAAAAGGTAGTCTATCTGCTCTGGATGTGATGTTAACTACTAAGGAATCATACTCAGAGCCAAGCCGTTTCATTAAATGCAACATACATTAAATACAACATAAATTCATCATTAGTTACTACAGTACCTAAACCCTCAAGCTACCAATAAGACCTTTCATCTTGTGATAATATTCATTCATGGGCATAAACTCTTCCTGGTATTTTGGATGTGAGATTTAAGTTGCATGGCTCTGGCATTGATCTGAGCAGTGAACAGCCTTGCTAGAGTTGCCCAAACCTCTCTCGATGACTCGCACTAGGTTGCTAATGCAAGCACACTTTCAGTTATAGAACATAAATGTGTTTTTGTATTTCATCTTAACGTAGGATTACAAAAGACTTCGAATATAAACTAGAGAAAATTGGAATGCAAGAAAACTAGGAGTGTAATCTAACTAAACCCGTACATGAGTTGGAACTATTTCAACCTTAGGATCGAAAACGATTATAAGGACAATACTGTTAATGATTATCACAACTATAGCTATTATAGCAGGCAAATATGTTCATTTCATTCTAGCATTTGTTTGTCTTTATTCTAGCTGATCTGTGCTCTATTTCCTAGTTGTCTTCCAAATCATTTGCATATGCCACGTTAGCAGACACTCTATTTTCTTGTTTAATTTCATCAAGGTAATACATATTACATTCCCTACACATAGTAATCTTTTGCTATGTATGTAAGTGCTACTCTTTGTAATGAAATATGATTTGTCTCTTTGTCTTCTTTTACCTCTCTCTCTCTCTCTCTCTCTCTCACAAGAAAGAATGACAACTATCTAATAAATTTTAAAGAGATTTTATTATCAAAAAGTAAGATAGTACTCCCAGAAAAAAGGAGAAACTTCCCTATTATGAAGCATATTATTGCTTCCTAATGAGATTTTGTACTTAGGTGCATAAATATTCATGAAAAAAGGGGAAACTCTTTTAAGTTGAGGCCTATGAACTTTCATCGACACTTGACACTTGAATGTGCAAGGATACTCATAGAAAGGGAAGTAGTTTCCTTAATTAGTTGGAAACATATAATTACCTCTTAAAGATAAAAGAATTTCTAATTAAAATTCAAGTTCTCAAACTCTCTGCCACCCATATGTCGATGTTAATTTCTTTGTCCATTTTAATTTTTTGTCTGCAGAATTGTTTTTGAAATTTCAATCGATCAATTGCATTAAAAGGCAAGGCGGCGGTACATGCATATGCGAAAGGTACAATCACAAAGCAGGAAACCGGCAATACCCATATGTGCCCCGGCAAATTTTATTTTAATTTAATGTCTAATTGATACACAATGAAAATTATTAATATAATATCTCTCTAAGGTTACAATCTCAAAAATTGCTAGAAAATTAAAAAAAAACATAATAAAAATTTATTGAAAGGGATATTTTGTTTTGGATTGCCTAGGCGTAAACATGATGTCTAATCACCCTTTTTCTTCCCCCAAGATGCAATCGGTGGGATGCTTTGTTCATTTCTAAAAAATTATCAGGATCAACCAAAGTTTTCACATGTACCTATCTGTCAAAATTGTTCTTGAAATATTTTTTGCCCCAGATGGTAGCTTGTTTGGTGCTTGTGTAGCCTTCGTTATTTGATCCTATGTCAAGATCCCTATAATTGACATATGCTTCTCGAGGATTTTTGGATACATAAGGAGTCATGTAACTGTACAACCTTCTAACCCAATCAATGTGTCTTTGAGATTCTTCTTTAGTTGATTCTTCTTTCCAGTATACATAGTACACAGTTTTGTATGTGGTGCCAGCTCTGTGAGGGAATGGAATTTCGGACTCCGAAATCTCACTCATTTTTCCACCGCAAGGAATCATCATCATTAGAGCGTTTTTTCCCTCTTCTTCATAAAATCTATTAAATATCCCTTCCAACGCAGCCTCAGGAATAGGTTCCTTCACAAAGTCAGCTTTTCCTTTGAAAGGTTTTTGAAGCTAGATGCATTCCTATCAAGCAAGGACTCGGTGTTTTGTAATCTCGCCTGGTAGACGACAGATTCAATCCAGTCATTTCGATGCAATCTTCCTTCACCAAACCAAGCTCGGGTAAGAACTCCTGCACCAATTGAAGAAGCCTATCAACCCCACCAAGAAACAAGGAAGCTATCGAAGCTTGAATTGTTCTCTTTCCTCGCGTACTTCTGGTTAAGCCCATGCCAATCAATAAATCATCAGGAAGTTCATCTGTAACATACTGCCATTTCTGAATTATCTTTGTCGCATTTTGTTCCAGGGTTCGGTTGATTGACAATACAGTAACAATAGCTGGAACATCTACTACCTTTATTTTCCATGCAACGACGACTCCAAAGCTAGCACCTCCACTTCCTCGGATGGCCCAAAATAAATCTTCTCCCATCGACTTTCTATCCAGAAATCTACAATTAACGCCAAACAAGTGAGCATCAACCACATTATCAGCAGCAAGGCCGTATTTTCGCAACAAAAAGCCATATCCTCCCCCAATAAAATGTCCTCCAATACCGACAGTAGGGCAAACTCCCGCTGGAAAGGCAAGAGTTTTACTTTTCTCAGCAATTCTATAGTAAAGTTCAGCAAGGTCGCACCAGCTTGAACCCATGCTATTTTCTGTTCTGCATCAAAATTGATTGAGCTAAGTTTTATCATATCAATGATGACAAATGGGACATGAGAAACATAGCATATACCCTCGTAATCATGACCACCACTTCGAATCCTAATTTGCATGCCATATTTTTTGGAACAATATATGGTAGCTTGAACATGGGATACGTGCAATGGTGTGACAATGACTTGAGGTTTTGGGGTGGAGGGCGTTGAGAATCTAAGATTTTGTATTGTAAACTCCAAGACAGATGAATATGAAGAATTGATTTTGGTATAAATTACTTCAGAAATAGAGGTGGAGTTCCCAGAGTGAAGAGAAAGGCATTGGACGAAATTCTCATTAACATTTCCCGAAGTTGCATGAAGATCAGTCCTAGTTGCCTAATAATCACAAGATAATAGAAAACAAGAAGAAACTCGGAAGTAAGAGTCTTCATTTTTACTGATGGTGTTTTGGTGCACGAGTGTACGACAACTCTCTCTTATTTATAGCACTCGATTTTGTGCTTGCTCAAGTTTACGAAATCTATGATTATTTCATTTGTCGTTCACAAATTTTAGCAATTTTTTCCACTATAATTGTATTATTTTTATTTTTAAGATTATTTAATTTAGTGCATAGTTTAATATAAAGAACACTTTTAATTAGAAATCCAATCATTTGAAAATTGAAGTAATTAAAAAATATAATTTAATTACAACATACATAATGTTATTTCATTTTACCAAAAGGAATACTATCAAACACGACATAAGAAATATAGTGTTGAAAAATAAAAAGAAATTACTTTTTTTTCTATAAAAAACAAAAACATATTTAAATAAAAACAAAAAATATTTCTACAAAAATAAATATATTTTTTTATTTTTTTAGTTGCAAATTTTTTTCTGACACACAGAGGAGATGTTATTATATACATTCTTTTCATGGTATTTATTTTTGCATGTACTTTCTTTGTAATTTTCATGATTCCAAGAATGAGAGTTCAACTTGGTCAATTTTATATTTTACATATTATTAGATTTATAAAAAGAAAAACCTTTAAACGTACATATTAATTTGATTTTAAATAAACTAATAAAAATAATAAATTAATAATTTATTTTTATTTATTTTAATTTTTACAAATTGATTCAAAATGCAAAATCAAATATCAATGATTTTGTACTAATAAAAAAATATTTGTTAGTACTGCAAAGTATGTAAAAAAAACTTATTTAAATTAAATATTGAGGTGTGTACTCAAATCAATTTGTAAAATTTATATAAAAGAAAAACCTCACATTTGTAAAGAAATTTTTAAAGGGGCAATTAAACATTAATGATTTTCTAATATAAAAATAATATTTTTTTTTACAATACATAAATAAATAATTTATAAATTTTATTAAAAATATAATTTTTTTTATTCAATTAAAATATTAGTCTATAGTTGATGGGCCAAATTGAGATCATCGTAAATTTTAAAATAATTTTTGTATTTTACTTTAGAAATAACCAACTACATCAGTTAAATTTTTTATAAATGTACACATTGTAAATTAAAAATATTCTTAATGTGTGTGTGTAAATTAACAAAAATAAAAAATAAAAACTCGTGATATTAACAAAAATTAAATATTTTATAACCATTGAGCAACGTCAAAAAATAGAATAAAATATATTGATTTAAAGTTATTTTTTATTTATTTACAACCTCATAGAAAAATTAAAAGAACATTAAAATGATCAATTTTATGTTGCTAAAAGTATGCACCAGTCATTGTGAGAATGAAATATATAATTTTTTTATTATTTTGGTTTCATTATATATATACGGATCTAAATGAATTCTTTAAAGAGCAAAAAGATATCATTAAGTGATTTTGTGTTTTTCTAAGGATTAGAAGTGTTCATGAAAAGAAGAATCCCTTTTTAAATATATAGAAACTAATACCATTCCAAATATAAATTAAGAGTAATAGAGCCCAATTTGGGAGACCAAACCATGATGAACCCCAATTCATCAACCCCACAGCCCACCACCAACCAAGTGCTTCAAGCAAGATTTTATTATAGAACTGTTGCGAGACAGTCCAGTTTCCACATTCTTGATACACATAACAATCAGTGTGCACTGTTAGATTAAAGAAAGGGGTTTTACTCACCCATATTATTGTCTAATAACCCCCCACCCACCTTTTTTAAAAACAAAATTAAATCATTAAAATAATAAATAGTAATAGGCTACATTTATAAACTAGTAATTGATAATTAATGTCCAATTAATTGCTCTTAACTCTTTAATTTCATATTACAATCATAATCATAAGTCTAATAGAATATTAATTCTTATATTTAAATTTAGGCATATAAAAAACTGTCAATTATTACTATTTATACATGAAAATGTGGCAAGGTGGAAGATAATTATTGGGTTATTTGATAATTTACAAATCTAAGGCATCAAATTAATTAAACTAAAGTTTAATAATGTCTCAATCTTGTCATTATACTTTAAACTAATTTTATATTGTATAATTAATAATTTACCATAAACTAATTATTTCATTTCAAAACAAAGCACAAAAATTTAGAAAAGTCCGTCATAAACACAAATAAATATAAATAAGTAAATTTTCTTAAATTTATAAATTTTATTTACATAATAAATATAAATTAGTATTTAACTTATAATGTATGCATATATTTATAGGGGAATTTAAAATAATTTGTTACTTACAATTTAAAGTAATTATTATAAAATTTTAAAATAAATAATAAAAAATTAAAATTTTAATATTTGAAATTTTTTTTATTTTTTAATTTAAATTTTAATATTTTTTATACTGAGACACTATTATAAAATGCATTACATTAATTAACATATAAAAAGTTGCTCCTGCAATTTAAAAACAGGCACAATTCAATTGGACCATTCAATGCGTATCGCAGCCTCCACCCCCGGTTGAATAGTCAAAACGGACCATACTTTTCAGATGGAGTGATAACATTTCAGTCCCTATGTATTTAAAACTTTACAAATAATGATATAAAATTTTGATTTATACTAAATAAATCCATAATCGTAATTGAATAATTAAATTTCAATTATGTAAGTTAACCATAAAGAATATTCCATTCATTTTAATAATAATAATAATTAAAAAATAAATTATATTCAGTATAAATAAATACAAAATATTCCCACTCTCCAGCCAATTTTTAGATACCAACAGTTAAATTATTAAAAATAGTAAACAGTAATAGGGTGGAATACATTAATAAATCAGTAATTCGACAATTAAAGACTCTTTTAATTTCAAATTACAATTATAATCAAAAGCCTAGAAGAATATTAAATTCGTTGGAAACGGCGGGCGGGTGCACAAATGCACGTGCAGGGACAGAGCGGCCGCCCTTGGAAAAATACAAACTAGATAGTCGCATCGATCTGTCCCCTTCAGCTAGTTGGCACGTTGGTTCTGTTTTTTAAATTAAATTATTATTATTTTGACTTTATTTAGAAATTATTTTTAAAAAACATGTTGCAGGAAAGCATCACCGCCAAGGATTTTTGTAACCGGTGATGTTTGGTCCAGATTAAAGATTCCAACTAAAATCATTACTTGACTTAAATGTTGTTTAGACGTCGGCAATTATTATTATTATTTATACGTGAAAATGTGGGAAGAAAATGAATGGGTTATTTATTATTAATTTACAGAGTCTATGGTATACAATTATTTTTTATTGGCATGATGCACGATGCTGAGCTATTATAAAATACATTGCATTCATTAAAATAAAATATATTTAATTATATTTGATTCGACATGTATCCGATTTTGCTCCTAGAAATCTCAAATTGATTCCGACCATTCAACGCCTGCCTGCCGGATTGGATAGATTCAAACGCAGTAATAACATTTCAGTCACTAGGTATTTAAAATTTTACAAATAATGATATAAATTTTTAATTTGTGATAAATAAATCCGTGATCGTTATTAAATAATTAAATTATAATTATGTAATTTAACCATAATAAACATTTCATTCTTTTGAAAAAAAATAATAAAATTACATTTAATATTAATAAATACTAAATTTTCAACAAAATTTTTCAGTTTCCCTTCAAATTTTAGATATGATTAGTTTCGACCAAAAGAACAAAGGAAAAATAAAATCAAATACCATGCACGGTGTAAGGAACGGCTCCTGATTTTGTCCACACCGAACTAGAAAGAACGACCATATATATCTCTGCACAACACTTTTTTGTTAATACAACAATGGAAATTTCAAGTTCTTTTTATTTTTCATTTCCCTCGGCTCTTTTTCTTCTTCTATGCTTTCTCAATCTTTCCTTCATGTGGGCTGCTTCAGATTCAGTCTATGAAACATTCCTCCAATGCTTAACACATCAAACAAACTCTCCAGACCAAAGCTCAAGCATTGTCTACATTCAGACAAATTCGTCCTACACATCGGTTTTACGCGCGTATATCAGAAACGCCCGTTTCAACGATTCATCAACGCTAAAACCCTTGATTATTGTAACTCCTTCGAAGGAATCTCATGTTCAGGCCGCCGTGGTTTGCTCCAAACAAGTTGGTTATCAACTTAAAATCCGTAGCGGCGGCCACGACTTTGAGGGCTTATCTTATATTTCCGATTCCCCTTTTTTTATTCTCGACATGTTTAATTTACGATCAATTCATGTTGATATCAAGGACGAATCTGCCTGGGTTGAATCTGGCGCAACATTGGGTGAACTTTACTACAGGATTTGGGAGAAAAGCAAACTGCATGGCTTTCCTGCCGGCGTTTGCCCAACTGTCGGCGTTGGTGGGCACTTGAGTGGCGGCGGTTACGGCAACATGTTGCGGACATATGGGTTGTCTGTGGACAATGTTCTCGATGCTAAGATTGTAGATGTTGAGGGTAGAATCCTTGACAGAAAAGGAATGGGAGAGGATCTATTTTGGGCAATCAAAGGCGGTGGCGGCGGAAGTTTTGGCGTGATATTGTCGTATAAGATCAAGTTAGTTCCCGTTCCTAAGACGGTTACTGTGTTTAGAGCTGAAAGACTTCTGTCAGAGAATGCGACGGATATTGTTTACAAATGGCAGTTTGTTGCGCCGGAGACGGATAATAAATTGTTTATGCGAATGCTTTTGCAGCCTGTTACAAGAAACAAGCAACCGACGGTGAGAGCATCGATTGTGGCATTTTATTTAGGTGATGCAGACAGTCTTGTGTCTCTATTGGCCAAGGATTTTTCTGAATTAGGACTGAAGAAAGAAAATGTTATGGAAATGAGCTGGATTGATTCAGTTCTTTGGTGGGCAAACTTCGACAATGGAACTTCACCAGATGCACTGCTGGATAGAAATCTCAATTCCGCACGTTTCCTGAAGAGGAAATCAGATTACGTGCAGAAACCAATTCCGAAGGATTCCCTGAATTCGCTATGGAAAACCATGATGGAATTGGGAAAAATTGGTTTGGTTTTCAATCCCTACGGTGGAAAAATGGCTGAAATTCCTGCATCAGAAACTCCGTTTCCACACAGAGCAGGAAACTTATTCAAGATACAGTATTCGGTGACTTGGGATGACCCTGCACCTGAAATTGAAAAGAACTATATATCTAAAGCAAGAAGCCTTCACAATTTCATGACTCCATTTGTGTCAAAGAACCCCAGAAGTGCTTATCTGAATTACAGAGATTTGGACATTGGTATTACTCACCACAATAGCCCGGACAGCTTTTCCGAAGCTAAAATATACGGTGCCAAATACTTCAATGACAATTTTGATAGGCTGGTGAAAGTGAAGACCATGGTTGATCCAGAAAATTTCTTCAGGAATGAGCAGAGTATCCCTCCTCTTCCAAGTAAGGAATAGAAGATTTTTGTATTAACGGTCTCAATTGCTATTGTTTCGGTGTGACAAAATATTTGACTTCCTTATATTATACTTGTTAGTTGTTGTGTTATCTATTGAAAATCAATAAAAGTTGCGTGATAGAGGGTGCTCCTTGAATATTGTGGACGAAGTCTTTTCTTTCTTTGTAACATGTGAGGGTTGCCGCAAGTTGCTATATACATAATTAAAGAAAACTCAACGGGGGTAGTTGAAGCGGAAGTACTTGTGTTTTCCGTTTTTGCTGCTTAATAATATCTTATAAAAATGCTTTTAGCCAGTCTTACAATTGACGATTGCTTAAAGTCCAAGTATTAAGGAATCTCCATGCTAAAAGAGAGAATTTTAATGGCATGGAAACTTATAGATATTGTTGACTCTTCCAAGTCTTGAGTGGCCTCTTTATGCCCGCGTAGACTTTTAACATATTGATGTAAGGATCTCGAAATGTCCCTTCTTCCGCATCACTACTTGTTATTCAAAGACTTTGTTATCACCCTAGTTTCTACCCTAAATCATGTAGTATAAATTGCTCTAGTATTAACTTTCTGTGTCACTCACGAGGTTCATTCTTACTACAGGTGGATCAAATTTCTTTATATGAGAATGGTATGAATTTGTAAATTTATTACAATTTTACATTTATGTTTGAAAACGTGAACTTGGCCCAAGTGGTAGGCCATATATGTTCACTGAATTCAATTGTGTTGGTTGATATCGCAGGAGCTGCAGTCTCGGGTGTGGCAAGTCTATTGAGCTGCACCCCGAGTTGCTGGAAGCTGATAGGAGTTATGTTAAGTTGCTTCCTTTGGAGATTCTGAAGACAAAAGTATGTTAATTAATTTGGTGGTCTTCATTTTTCAAATCAATGTTGTTTTATGAATAACCTTTTATTTTGTTTCTCACTCTGCTTGTGGATAATATTTTTATTTTTGGTATATCACATCCGAATGAATGCCACCAGTAGGCCCAGTGGCCAATAATTTTAACAAACCCAAACAATTGTGTAGAACGACTATGGAATTCATGTTCTATGTATACCCGCATATGGTACTTAAGCTAGCGGACTCTTGAAGTGAAATTGGTACTTTGTATTAAAACTACAACCTCCATGGCAATAGAATTTTGAATGGGATGAAATGAAAAATCACAATTTGTTGCCCGGCATTCTTCATCAACACATGATTCAAAGGAAGTCATGAAGTAGCTTGAAATTTTTGTTGGGCAAGCAGGCACGACGAAACAATGTTAAGTTGTTTTAAATATTCAAACTTCCTCGAATAGATCAAAAAGGTACCAAACAGAAAACATTGTTCTTTTTTAAACGAAATCATTGCTTATAATTTAGCTATTTCATCATGGCAATTAAGAATGCTTCCATGTCTCAATAACACACGACGTAAACGAAAAGCAGTCATCCTCAGGACGGCGGACGGAGTAGATTCTTTTTGCAGACTACGACGCCCATTGGAGCGCTGGTATATTTCCCGATGACTCCTAAGAGCACAACGTAATATGCCCAAGTGCCCGTAAGAATCTACTTCACATTGCTCGCCTCGAATTTTCCTCCCTTACTAGACAAATCTCATCAGCCAACGCCTTTAAATGCTCCACTTTTCTTATTGGAACAACGTTGATAGAACAAAAATGGCTGTTGTAAGATTAGAAATTGTGTTATTATTGTGTACCCTTTTCTTGTCAGCATGCTCAGCAACCTCATTTTCAATTCAGAAGAGCTTTGGACAATGTTTTACCTCTCAATTGCTGCATTCTAATAAAACTTCCAACGTTATTCTCACAACTAATAGTTAGATTACTCATCTGTCTTGCAATCTTCCATACGAAACCACAGATTCCTAAACCATTCAACACCTAAGCCCCAAGTTGTTGTAACTGCACTTCATGTATCTCATATTCAACTAGCCATAATTTGTTCCAAAGTACTTGGCTTGCAAGTAAGAGTTCGAAGCGGAGGCCACGTCTATGAGGGATTATTTTATGCAACTTATGCAAATGATGTTCCTTTTCTTATCATTAATCTTTTCAATCTTCGCTCCATAAGTGTTGACATTGACAATGAAAGCGCAGGGATAGAATCGGGGGCAACTCTTGAAGAGTTATGCTACAAAATTGCAGATAAAAGTAAGCACTACGGTTTCCCTGCTGGTAGTTGTCCCTCTGTTGGCGTTAGAGGACACATCGGTGGTGGTGGATTTGGCATCATATTAAGAAAAATATGGTTTGGTGGCCGATAATGTCATTGATGCTAAGATAGTTGGCGTTAATGGAAAAATTCTCGCTAGAAAATCCATGGGAGAAGATCTCTTTTGGGCCATCAGAGGAGGAGAAGCAGCAAGTTTCGGAGTCATTTTCTCCTGGAAAGTTAGGCTTGTTCCAGTACCTGGAAACGTCACTGTTTTCAGCGTTATATACACATTGGAGCAAGGTGCAAGCAATCTTCCTCAGAAATGGCAAAAAATTGCATATGAACTTGATGAAGACATTTTCCTTCATGCAGTATTAGAAAATGCTAACAGTAATGCAAGTTCATCTGGCTGTAACAAAACTGTTCGAGTTTCGTTTGTGTCTTTGCATCTTGGTGAGGTTGAAAAACTGCTGCCATTGATGCAAGATAGTTTCCTTGAGCTTGGTTTAATGCGTGAAAACAGCACTGAGATGACTTGGATCCAGTCTGTCCTTCATTTTGCTGGCTTTCCAATAAGAAATGATTCTTTACATGCTTTGCTTCATCGTAGCACACAATATAAGGGATTCTTCAAAGCAAAATCCGATTGGAAGGTCTATATGGAATTCTGTTTGAAGAAGAGACGCCACAGCTGATCTTGACACCATATGGAGGGAAAATGAGTGAAATTTCAGACTCAGAAATTGCATTTCCACACGGGAAAATACAGTATTTCAAGTACTGGATGAGAAGGCTTTATAACACATGACACCTCATGTTTCAAATGCGCCGAGGGCTACATATTTGAACGATAGGGATCTTGATTTGAGGGGAAACAACGACGGAAATTCAAGCTTCGCACAAACAAGCATTTGCGGTTTAAAGTATTTCAAGAATAATTTTAAAGGCTAGTTCGTGTAAAGACTGCTGTTGACCCTGGTAACTTTTTCAGGAATGAACAAAGCATCCCAGTTTCTCCACCAAGTGGAAGGAAACCAAATTGGAACATTGATTGGACTTTTTATTCATAAATAATTGCAAACATCGTTACTTTGTGTAATTCTGATGACTAAGTGACGGCCTTGTGGGTGAGTATGCTGAAATTAATACTTGCTACGTTCGATGCTACCAAATAAATCTCAAAAGTTTCCTTTAGATGAGTGCATTTCTGAACAGTAGCTCAAGCAAAAACAAGGTTGTCATCTGCAAAAACTAAGTGAGACACAGAAAAGAAAGACCATAGTGTCCAAATCGACACTATAAATTTGTCCTGTCTGCTCAGCTAGGTGCAACAGAGAAGATACTGCTTCAGCACAGAGAATAAAAAAGAGATAAGGGACAACCTAGTTTCGTTCCCTGCGAGGGAATGATGTCGCCTGATGCTGTCCCATGATAAAGGATGCATTTCAAAAGATGCTTTAACCACTCAGGAGAGAAACCGAGTTTCAACATTACTCAGAAAGTTCCATTCAACTTTATTGTTGGGAAGAAGATTAATATATTTTGCTGGAAGAAGAGGATATAAGACTTGAACAAAGATGTAAAAGGAAACTACAGATGATGCTCTGCATCCATTGGCAAAAATATGTGCATGACATGGCTTTTTATAGGCAAACAAACAGACTAAAAGAAAATAGAACACGTGCACGTTATCATGACTTCAACCATAACTACTAGAATCATGATTATGTGAATCAAACTAACACTGACACTAACTAAATGGAGAAGTTTTAGGATCACAACTCCAACTAACACAACCGATATTTTGAATCATTCTTCAACATTTCTGGCTTCAAAGCAATGCAACCTGCCTCTGATTTTATGAAGAAATTCAAAGCCTATGATAATGTCGTCTGAGATTATCCTGTTTGGAATCGAAGAACTGTGGTTCTGAGAGATGATATAATTTAATACACCCTTCGTTTTGTTAAATATGCTTTTGGCCACAATTTTGTACGCGACGTTACATAGGTTAATTTGGTCAGCATTATGTTACTTTCGTAGGAATTTTGGTCTGTTGAGCCAGGGCTCCTGGTGTGTGGTTCAATTTCCACGGGTCACCTTCTCCATTTATCACATGCAAACAGAATTTGTAAATGCTATCACGCAGCGACTCCCAGTGTTTCTGATACATTGTCTCTAAGACCTAAAATAACTATTATGAGATGAGAGTTACTGGATATTAAATGCAAATGAAAAAAATAAATAATAAAAAATTAGCTCTCTAATAAAAGTTGGTATATATTTAGTAAAGATTTTAAATGTTCAGCTTTCGAAGTTATAAAAACACAATCAATCATAACTAAATTAACATGAACTGTTTTGCGATATCTATATCCACGTTGAATTGGAATTCTGAGAATAGAAGAAGATGAAGATCACAGACTCGAGCTCGTGAAGAAAGAAAAACAGAGGAACTTAATAAACTAACTGCTGCGCTGGCAACGTCAGAGTCAATTTACATGATCTGGCATGACATTGATCAAATCAATTTGAGTGTGTTGGAGTTACGATTTAAAAATTTTAATAAAAATAAATAACTTTTTATTCAATCTTAAAATATTTATATGTTTTATATTTATATAAATAATATTTTAATAATTAAATATAAATTTATTTGATTTTTTTAATAATTAAATATAATATATATAACAATGTATTTTTTAAAATTTAAAAAATTAATTATTATTTTATTTTAAAATATACTTTAAACTTTTACGTCAGTGTGTCTGTAAATTTTTCTGTCTTTAATCTTCACCGTAAATCTCTTAACCATGGCAGCTAACTTGGGTAATGGGAAGCATACAATGACTAGAGTCTTCTATTGCTGGCATTCAGTTCGCATTGCAGTCACCCTTCAATTTCAGAATGAATTAAAAGACTCAAGTGATGCATAGCCTCACGTTAATTATTAGTGACAGGACAGCTTGCCCACTTTATCACAGACACAAGAGCCCGTGATCACTAACAGACATTTCAAAATTGAAAGACTACAGTTTCCTTTTCCTTTTGTTCCTTTTTGGGGAGTGGACCTTAGATGGTTATACACAAATCCACAGTGAAAAAAGTTTATTATAGGTCATGCCTTTTCCAAGGAAAATTATTGCATTAAAACACTCACTGTTGTATGCGGTTCAACCGGCTGGTAATACTCGATTGACTGGTCGAATAATTAGAACAAGAAGAGCGGGAGAGAGAAATGCTAGTGCCCGTATAAACAGGGGCTTTGGAAATTAGAAGAGAAGCACATTTGATTTTAAGAAATGCGAAAAGTCAATGCAGCAGACTAGTTTTAATCGGAACAGGCTGACTGACAATTTTATTAATGTCTGTAATTAATTTCAATTTGAAAATGAAGAGAGATGCAGCAGTAAGTGTTGACTACTCATAAAACTAGTTATTGATGTATTTTTAGCAAAGCTTACAACCATTTGGAAAGTTTGTTCATGTTAAATCTCTTATGAAAGTCATAAAGTTGGCATAATTACCTTTGTTTTCAACGGTGCAAGCATAAAATATAATTCTCATATTGAATAATTCACACCCTTTAGATAATTTCTTTTTTAAATAAATCCAAGAGCCCTAAATTTTAGCAAGATCACAAGGAATGGAGTAATATAGTTCTCCTATGTATATATAATGTAGGACAAAAATCATTTAATTTTTTTAAAATTTTTATTTATTTATAATTTAATTAATTTTTTTTAAAAAATTATCTTATCTGTGAATTCAATGCCTACTAAAAAAAATATCTAATATCACTTTTGTATTGCATCATTATATCTTATAATATTTTTTTAAAAAAAATTTCATGAGAAAAAAATTTTTATTTCATTTAATTAATTCCTTTATTAAAAGTAAAAGCAAAAGAAAAAAAAATCATTGATAACCAATAATTAAGAATCATCCGTACTTGTCCATTGTTAATTAAACTTAAATCTTATGTAATCTGAACAATGAATCATTGAAATGCACGATTAATTATAGTGTGATCCTACATGACAACCGTCAAAAATTTTTTGTAGTTGGAAAGGAATCAGTCTCCACTTAATAATTTATCAGCAATTGCTAGCTGGAGATATAGATTGACATATTATCACTAGTGGCCATAATTGCTAGAACCTTAAAAAGGTTTAAATAACTGGTACGCGTAGAGCATAATTCAATTATGGCAGTGGTTGAATTACAGCAGCAATCGAAATGTACGACAAAAAATGGTTAAGATTATTGACCAGTTTAGTGGGAAGGAAAGTGAGACACGATCTCCAGTGTTTCAATTTGGAAATTTCTGTTCATTGAATTGTTTGAAATAACGTTGCTTGTGCGCCGGGGTAGGTAACTTTGTGTTGAAATATTTGGCATTCGAGAGACCTATATATATATATATATATATATATATATATATGTGCGCATATTGGTAATGGTGTAGCCTGTAAACCTGAAAGTGAAATTTATACTTACATATGGAATCAAAGTTGCGCCAGTTGTCAGCAGTTGACGCTGGGCAACAGATGAACCTCAGCGCATTCATCGCCGCTTTGATTCCATATTGATAACTCTCCTGAACAATGGCAAAGATGTCCCCAACTTGAAATTTATTCCTCAGTCAGTCAATAACAATGTAAAAGTTCACATGTATGGTAACTTTGGCAACAAAAGAAGCTGTAAAATGGTATACTTACAAAAAACATTTTAATATATTATTATTAATAAATGACATTAAGACCTCATACTTCAACAACACTAACTTTCACCCCCAATCTCCATCGAAGCAACAAGCCAGACAATCATATTTACAGACTCCCGCATGCTCATATGTCTGGGAGTTGTGTCTCTCTTCTCACTATACAAATAAATAAAAATAAAAATATTGAATAAAGAGAGGATATATATTACATAAGATTGACATAGTGCTTAGGCGAGATCCTTGTTAATTCATGACACAGAATCCCAGTCTTTTAGTCCAATCTTTGTCAAAGTTAATGGTGTCCTTTCACAAGGATGAAAAGAAATTTTATGCACAATAACCCATGCTACAAAAAACAATTATTTATTTTCAGAAACTGTAAGCTTGACATTTGTCTAAAACGTATGGATGAATTACTTAATTAAACACAGCAGAATAACTAATGGCAATATTCACTGTCCCTACATGATATCGACATTGTTTTCTTAAACAAGGAAATGTTGCCGCAATTTCTGTCATTACGAAAATATGTAATTAACCTACAAAACCTTCTTTCTACAACGAAGACTCGCTGCCTACTTTCTCCTTTCAATTCTTTTCATGGTTTTTTTTTCTGTGTCTGAAACCGATCTTACAGTGTTTTGAATATAATGATGAAGAGTAGGCCCGCTGAAAATTTTGAACCTTTTTCTTAATCTGCATGCTAATTATTTTACCGACAGAGTTATGGAGACATTGTGTGGAAGAAATAAGTTTATGATTGCATGATGCGTGTAAAGATTATGACAAGTTATCATATCTTATGAACGAACAAATTTTGATTAATTAGTGGTCAATTTTTTATTTATAATTGTGAAAATAAAAAAAATAAATTAATAAAAATTAAACAAAATTAAAATATATGTGAAAAATATCTAAAATTTTTAAAAGAAAATAACAAAAAAAAACATTTAAATTTAATATAAATAAAAAAATATGAATAATATATATTATAATTATATTTTATTTTATTATTAAATAGGGATTACAACTCTACGTTTAATTTATTTTGTTATAAAATTTTAAGTAAATAAAACAAGTAAAAACTAAATCAATAACACGAAATTCACATAAAAATATCTATAAAAAAAATCATAAAAAAAAATACTATTCTTCTTCGCTAACATGAATATATATATTTATTTATTTTAAATAGTTAAATTTATATTAAAACTCTAATGAATTGAGTCCGGTAATGTCTATGATATAGGGAAAAAAAATTCAAACTCATATAATATAAATATACTTGAGCTCTCTCGATTGCTTTAGCGAATAAATGGAGAAATAATTAAAGATAATTAAATTAACGACTTTTTTTTATAAGAAATTGAACAATGGAACTTGAACTTAATTCTTTGGCGGCTTTCAATGGGGACAGATGTTTGGGGTGGTTGTTGAGTCATTTCACAATACTGTTCGTGCACATTTATTTCTCGTGCCTTTGATCAGAAACGCATTGATTTAATTCTAAAAAATGCAAATAAAATATCTTTTTCAAATTGATGTGAGGATTAGTTAGAAATACAATTAGTGTTTTATTTTTAAAAAATTTATTTATTTAAAGCACAAACACATAGCTGTAAGGTAGCGATAGAGACAAAACTCAACTAAGAGAATGATTGGCAGCAGCAGGATATCTATATATATATATATATTGATTCCTCCAAATTTGATTAGCTAATTAAATTACTAAAGCATGAAACCTGAAGTATATTTTCTATATTTTAGTCATGGGATAATGTTAATATTCTGCATGTGAATCAGAACATGGGTGCAAAAATTCCCACCAAGAGGAAGAATAAAAAAAATAGAAGCACAGTGAAAAATGGAGCAACAAGTCGGTAGTGGCCAAAATGCTTGAATCATGATACTGCGATCTATGAAAATTCAATGTGCAAAAGGTAAGTAATCATTAAAGGTATTTGTAGAACTGAAATGTTATATTTTTAAGTATAATTTTTGTTTTATTTTATTTATGATTATTGTGAAATAACAATATTAAAAATTACAGATAAATCAAATAAAAGAGTCAATTAGAAAGTCCATAATAAATATTAACTAAAAGTAAGTATTTCGTGAACAATTTAATTGTAAAATTAAGAAAAATACAATAATAGTTGTAAATGTACGAATGAATTTGGCTGGGAAAGACAAACGTGACGTTAGGATTAGCTCAAATACACGTTAGTTAGACTCGCCAAAGAGCGAAAGAGCTTATATAAGGCAACTCAAACTCCTTTGTTCTAGCACAGAACACAGGAGCTGAAAAACTAGAAACAATTAGAAAATCATGTTTTCGAGAAATTACATTCTTTCATTTCTTTCGGCACTTTTGATATCATCAGCCTCATGGACAAATTCAGCTTCAATTCTAGACAGTTTCATCCATTGCCTCGATGTCAATTCTAAGCTTTCAGTTCCTTCCTCTACTTTCTGCAGCCAGAGCAATTCTTCATTTTCTTCTATACTACAATCTTCTGCTCAAAATCTCAGGTATTTGGTGCCCTCAATGCCAAAGCCTGAGTTTATTTTCACTCCTTTGTACGAATTCCATGTCCAAGCAGCTGTCATCTGCTCCAAAGAGCTTGGAATTCACCTGAGAGTTCGAAGTGGAGGCCATGATTATGAGGGTCTCTCTTATGTTTCAGAAATTGAAACACCTTTTATCGTTGTAGACCTCGCCAGGCTTCGATCCATCAGCGTTGATATTGAAGGTAACACCGCCTGGATTCAGGCTGGCGCCACAAATGGCGAAGTCTACTACAGAATTTCAGAGAAAAGCAAAGTTCATGGCTTTCCTGCTGGCCTTTGCGCAAGCCTAGGCATTGGTGGGCACATCACAGGCGGCGCTTACGGCTCTATGATGAGAAAATATGGTCTTGGAGCTGACAATGTCCTCGATGCCAGAATAGTCGACGTTAATGGCAAAATTCTTGACAGAGCAGCCATGGGAGAAGATCTATTTTGGGCAATTAGAGGAGGTGGAGGGGGAAGCTTTGGAATTATTCTTTCCTGGAAGATAAAATTGGTTCCTGTTCCAGAAACCGTGACAGTGTTTACAGTTCCCAGGACACTGGAACAAGGTGCCACAAAGGTCCTTTATCGATGGCAACAAGTTGCAGACAAAGTCGATGAGGATCTTTTCATAAGAGTTATCATACGAGCAGACAGTGCTGGCCAAAAAAGTGAGAAAACTGTCACAACTGCTTACAATGCTCTATTTCTTGGTGGAGCTGATAGACTTCTCCAAGTAATGCAACAGAGTTTCCCGGAATTGGGATTAACCCGAAAAGATTGTATCGAAACAAGCTGGATCAAATCAGTGCTTTATATTGCTGGGTATCCAAGCAACACACCGCCTGAAGTTCTCCTCCAGGGCAAGTCTACGTTCAAAAACTATTTCAAAGCCAAGTCAGACTTCGTCAAAGAACCCATACCTGAAACCGCACTTGAAGGTCTCTGGAAAAGATTACTGGAAGAAGATTCTCCGTTGATGATATGGAACCCTTACGGTGGAATGATGAGCAAGATTTCAGAATCAGAAATTCCTTTCCCTCACAGGAAAGGAAATCTGTTCAAAATCCAGTACGTAACTACCTGGCAAGACGGTGACAAGAATGAAGCAAAGCATATGGACTGGATCAGGAAGCTGTACAATTACATGGCTCCTTATGTTTCGAAGTCTCCCAGGGCTGCATATGTGAATTACAGAGATCTTGATTTGGGTACAAACAAGAAGAGTAACACAAGTTTCATTCAGGCGGGTGTTTGGGGCTCCAGGTATTTTAAGGACAATTTCAACAGATTGGTGACTGTGAAGACAAAAGTTGATCCCGATAACTTTTTCAGACATGAACAAAGCATCCCACCTCTTCCCTTGCAAGAAGGCTAGGGAATATTGATCGGTTGGAGCACTGTTAATTGACTTGTGTTAGATATAGAATAAAAATGTTAATTATGTGTGGTGGAGGTGTAATGCTTTCTGTATCAAGTTTGCTGTCTGTGTTACTTATCTTTCAAAACATAGTAATTGCTCCAGGAATTATGACTTAGTGTTCAATGGTCTAATCTCGAGAATGCTTTAATTAATTTACATGATATGATTTCTACGACAAAAGAGGAACGATACCTACTTTTTTAAATTTTCTTTCAAAAGTAAGTTGAAATTAAGAGAATTATGATTATTTGACAACCCGTGTATACATGTAATACAAAATATCTTGTCAATTAACATTATTAAAGAAAGTCTTGGATTGAATAGTTCTAATAAAAAAAATAATATTATTAATTTGTGGTAATTTCAAAAAATAAAATGAAATTTTATATTTAATTATATTATTATCTCGTTTAAGTGAGATTTAACTTAATTTTTTTAATTTATTATTAATTAATAATGTTTTTTTTATTAATTATAATATTATTATTTTATCATAAGTGATGTGATAAGACTGGTGTAGTAATAGGGATTGGCAATGAAGTTGGGTGGGGACGGGAAGGTATACTCAAATCCCCAACCCCATTTGCATACTAATATCCATTCCTCAATAAATTTAATGAGATGAGGATAGAAAATCCCCTCATGGGGAGTGGGTTCCCAATCTCCATACGAATTTCTTATTTTGTATTATTTTATAAATTAATTTTAATAATATAATAATTTAGTTAATTTAAAAAATATATAAACATATTATAATATTACTTTAAATAAAAATAATTATTATAAGATATTAAAATAATATTTTTAAATCAAAATAATTATGCAAAATTATTCAATAATTAATGTTTATAACAAACTAACTAATATAACAAATTTTAATATCATATAATGTTACAATACTTTTTTTTTATTAAATCTTTTATCTTCTTTGATATTTCACTCCACATTATCAAAGATAAAAGAAAATATTTTTACTTTATTACTAAAATAATTGAGTTAAAATTTTATAAATAGTTGTGAATGATCAAAATTATATAATAATATTTTAAATTTACCTCTTTTTTATCATCATTATACATATGGCATTGATAGTAACCTTTTACTTTGACTATAGATATGTATTTTGTTTTTACGATATTAATTAACCCTATATTTTTTATTATTAATTACATTTAACCATAATATACATATTTAAAAATATATATTATAAAATTACATTTAGATATAAAAAATTTAATTTATAAATTATAATATAATTATATTATATTTAATGAAGAATAGGCTAGAGATAAGGCAAGGAGAACTAAATCAACTCTCAGTCTTTTGATAAATTAAGAATTAATTTCTCCCCATTTTTCTTCCTATTTTTCATAAATTTACTTAAATTCTTTTTTGAACGAGGTAGATTCCCACAGAGCCTAAACCGATAAAAATTTTGCTATCCCTACCTAGTGGGATTGTACCATTAAGACTTTCTCGTGTTATTTATTGTTACACCAGAGGGATGACAATTTTATCTGTAAACTCGTCAGTACTCGTCTTTCATAAAATGGATTTAATATACCTTTTAGTAAATTTAAGAAAAAATTTTTAAATCCATTATAAATTTAAAAATGATACAAGTTTGAATAAATATTTGCAAATATCCACAATGAGTATCAGTAAACCTGTTACAATGGAGTAAAATAAAAATATTAATTTATGATTTTTTATTCTTTCGTAATTATAAATCCATTGTAATTAGTGTTGGTGAGAGCATTCCTAAAACTTTCAAAATTCGATAGTTGTAACTTTAACACTTTACTTGCAATATTATACGAATATTTCATCTTTTTTATATCCTTAAAATTTAATAATTCTTTTGATCCTTTTATTTTTACTATTTTTATATACTTTTAAATTTGTCATGAGAAAATATCAATTAAAAATCGATTAATTGAATATACATAATTATATAACCAGTGTATATATACCTCGAATAACTTTATTGTATACTTGTAGTTGCTTAACAAGGAACTTGATAATGGAAATTATCAATGCACTTGTAGTGCTATGTATAAAAAGTAATAAGATTGTTATCTTATTTGCAACATTAAATTCAACAATATTTTTGCAATCCTTTATTTTTAAATTTATGAGTTTGTAAACTTTTATTTTTAATTTATAATATTTTATGTATAAATTTATAAAAAAAATTATTTTTTTATGAAATTATGATCAATTTTATTTTATATTGAATGTAATTAATATTTTATATAAATCATATATTTTTATTTTAAATTAATATTGAAAATTTAAAGTTTTAATTAAATATTTTATAACTTTGAATTTGATATTTAATATAATAATAATTTAAAAATAAAAAGGCTAAAAATATATAGATATCCGTATTAATTTGGTAATTATTGAAAATATATTTAAACGAGTTTAGTAATTAAATGCCAAACCCCTGCAGCAAATTTTGTGTGAATTTAATATTAAATTTTTTTAAAAGATACAAATACAAAATTTGAAAGTATCTATCCTGAACTCACACTTATTCCATCCCTGTTACCCTGTTATTAATTACTTCGTTAAGAAAGAATTATTGCATGGAGAAAACTGGGCCTTGCATGGGCTGGTCTATTCAAATTTTATGGCCCTAATTCCGTTCAATCACAAGGGATGCTAATATGTATATTAATATATATATACAAGGGCGCGCGCATATTCAATCATGAATGTCATAAAGAATTGAAGCTTCATTAGATGCATTATCCCCACAAAGAAATAATGAATACAACTAGATATTTACTTTAGTTCAAGAGACTTGTGATTTCCGTTAATTAAAAGAATTAAAGAAAAAGAAAGGGCCTTAGTCATGTATATTAACCAATCATATTGTAAAGAATCATAGCTAGGGAGGAAGGAAGTGCTTAGGACCCAAATGCCCAAAAGTGATTTCGGACAGCCCAAATAATTGATGCTGATTAAACTTTGTGTTTTGTTCCAAATAATTGAAGCGCATATAGAACTTCCAATTCCCAATAGAACCCCGAAAATGAATAATCTCAGTTTAAGCATTTCAGAGCATATGGGTGTTCTAAATTAGGAAGCTTTAATGGTAATGTAAACATAATTCTTATTTTTAAAAATTAGAATATAATATTAAATTAATTTCATGAAATCAATCCAAATTCAATAAAATCATATAAAACATGTAACATATTACAAAATTATTAGTAGTAAGTTACAAGTTTCTAATTTTACATCACGGACTAATTATGTATAATTTACTTTAATTTTATGTTTTATTATTAACAAATATCATACTAACTTGCCGGCCAAAAGACAGACTGTCATGGCATGTTCGGAGACCATAAAATATTAGTTAATGAAATATTATCATTTAAGCTTCATGTTAAATTAACAATTGTTGACAAAAACTTGTTTATTATTTTTTTTTAAAAAATACATATCTTTTATTTTATTTTTTCTAAGCTAGTTTTTACATTTGGAGAAATCAATCATATAATTTTATATTATTTCTATATAAATAATACTTGTTTCATTTTTTTATAAAGAGAATTTTCAATAAGTGGCCAAGTGATCAATCAAATTAAGGATTCCGAGTAGTACCCATAATATTGTTCTTCTTATTTTTTAATTCTTTTAAAAATTATTTATTTTTAAAATATTATTTTATTTTTATTTTATTTAATTTCAAATTAACATTTGGTTTATAATAATATTTATTTAACTTTCATAGTACGCACATCGTTTCATTTTTGGACTAAATCGAAAAAGACAACTTGTTCCGTCTGTGTTATTGAGAGATAATTGACAAAGTACAAGTCAATCACTTAATTTATTAATTCAAATATTGCTTCTCGTATGAGACGAGAAGAAAACTCAAATATATAGCAGAGGAATGAATAGGTAAGCCGCACAGAAATTGAGAGAGAACAATGAAAGGAATAATAATTCTAATTTCTCTGCTTTTGCTCTCGGTTTCATGGGCAACATCTTCCAATTCAGTTGAGCAAGAATTTGTCCAGTGCATGTCAAAAAAATTTAGTGCCTACACAAAAAGCTTTCAAACTATTTTCTCCCAGAATTCCCCTTTGTATTCATCTATCTTGCAATTTTCTATACAAAATCTCAGATGGATAAACACCACAACCACAAAACCTCCTCTTATTATTACACCGTTGCATGAATCTGAAATCCAGGCAGCCGTTCTGTGTAGCAGAAAAAACGACCTACAAATTAGGGTTCGAAGCGGCGGCCATGACTATGAAGGTCTATCTTACCTCTCTCAAACCCCATTTATCATCATTGATCTCATTAACATGAGATCAGTTGAGATTAATGTGGAAGATGAAACAGCGTGGGTGCAATCTGGGGCAACTCTTGGTGAGCTTTACTACGCAATTGCGAAGAAAAGTTCTGTCCATGGGTTTCCTGCCGGAGTATGCCCTACTATAGGAGTTAGTGGGCACTTCAGTGGCGGCGGATTCGGGACGCTAATGAGAAAGTATGGCCTCGCTGCTGATAATATTCTCGATGCTTACGTGATAGATGTTAATGGAAGAATTCTAGACAGACAAGCAATGGGTGAGGACTTGTTCTGGGCTATTAGAGGAGGCGGCGGAGCTAGCTTTGGCGTCATACTTTCCTGGAAAATTAAGCTGGTTCAAATTCCCAAAACTGTGACTACTTTCACAGTTTCAAGAAAGGTGGAAGAGGGTGTTACTGAACTTGTTCAAAGGTGGCAACACATCGTCTCTGAAATGCATGAAGATCTGTTCATCAGAGTTATCATGGGTGGACAGAATACTGGAGACAGGAAAACACTCCAAGCTTCCTTCAACTCGATGTTTCTAGGTAAAATCGACAAATTAATTCCATTGGTGAACAAAACCTTCCCTGAGTTGCGATTGCGGGCTGAAGATTGCACTGAAATGAGTTGGATAGAGTCTACCCTCTATTTTCCTGGATTCCCAAAAGGATCAGATCTAGAGGTATTACTAGACCGGGAACAAGTTTCCAGGAATTTTTTCAAGGCGAAATCTGATTTTGTGACGGAACCAATACCCATTTCCGGGCTTGAAGGAATATGGGATAAAATTTTGGAAGAAGAAATAGGTATGTTGATAATGGAACCTTTAGGTGGAAAAATGAGTGAGATATCAGAATCTGAAGTTCCATTTCCTCACAGAAATGGCAATTTGTACGCCATTCAGTATCTTGTGCAGTGGCATATTGACGGAGAAAAGGAATCCAACAGACATCTAAATTGGATGAGGTCATTATATGAATACATGAAACCATTTGTTTCCAAGTTTCCGAGGGCTGCATATCTTAACTACAGAGATCTTGATTTGGGGACCAACAAACTGGAAAACCCTTGCTATTCTGAAGCTGCTGCTTGGGGAGTCAAATATTTCAAGGGAAACTTCAAGAGGTTGGCACAGGTAAAGAATAAGGTTGATCCAGGCAATTTCTTCAGAAACGAGCAGAGCATTCCACCACTTGGCGCATGATTAGAGGATGAAAGGCAACCTCAACTTCATTCCAAGTTAAATTTGATGTTGTTCCTATGTAATAAAAATGTCCATGCTTTCTCAAATGGATTCCCTCCTAGTTAATTATTATTACACAAAATTTGTAGATTTAGTTGAAGAACATTACTAGAGATGCAAAAACTCCGTACAAATTATGGTGTATAAACAATGATGTGCAAATTAATGTAACATAAAAATATTAACTAATAGAAAACAAAAACAAAATTATCAAATGAAATCAATTTGCATAAGAATATTTTGAGGGTTGGATAAACGTTAACCAAGAGGTTGTTATGACTTAGGTTTTGGCAACATAAATTAAGGCCGAGAATTGATCATAAAAATATATATATACGATCATATATTAAATAAAAGTAATATATATATATATATATATATATATATATAAATCAAGTTTTAATAAAAATAATAAAAATCAAAAACTATAGACATATATATATATATAATCATATATCAATATCAATATATTATTACACAAAATTTAAGCATAATGTCATTCTCTCTGCTAGTTATTGTAATATTATCATTTGTATATGCATAATTTAGTTTTATATTTTGCTGTTAGAATGTTATATTAAATTTGATAGTATTATTTTTTAAAAATAATTATATTTTAAGTTAGTAATTATTATTGTTAATTTAATATTAGAAAGAGATTTTCAAGAGGGAGAAAATTGACAAAGGATTATACATCGTTGATTGCATTATTAAGGTAGTTGTTTATATGTCTTTAGATATTTTTAGTTTTAAAACTTAAAAATAGTCTTAAATTTTTCTTAATGCCTAAATTAATGTTTATGAAAATTTAGTTTGAATAAATTAAATTAAATTAAATTATTTTTTTATCTCATCTATATATTATAAATGTACAATTTTTATGAATTATATTGCACCCACAAATGTTATATTTTTTAAAAAGTATTTATAATTTCAACTGCATACTTAAAACAACATATTTTTTATTAGTAAATATTTTTTAAAATAAAATAATTTTGTGATGGACCATGACTTTGAATTTAATTTCTTTCTTACAATGAAAGTTTACAAAACTAAATTTAGGGAATAATTTCTAAAATACGTTTAACTATTTATGAATGGCAGTAAATTAATATTATAAAAGTACGCATCAAATTAGTTAAACATATTTTAATATTGGAGGATAAATCTTTTATGATATTAATTTTGTTTAATTTTAAATTTATAATTACATATAAATATTTATCGGGTATCGCCACACTTTTACGGTTTAAGTTTTTAGTGTTCCGAAATTGGAATAATTAAGGAGACTAACGGTACTTAGCTTTAAAAAAAAATTATTTTATTTTTATTTTTTAATTTTTGAGGATTTAGATAGTTATTTGTAAATTTATAATATGCATACGAAAATAAAATAAAAATTGTGTAGTGTTTATATAACTTTATAAGAATAATAAGTAAATAAGATTATGAGATGAAGAGTAATTGATGTGGAAGTTTCATTTAAGTAATATATAATATTTTAAAATTTGCAAGTTTTAAATTTAAAATTTATTCTTGTTGCAGGAAAAACTCTGCTGACATTTCTACAGAAATATAGTCATTACAGCGATCACTGTTGAGGCTGGATCAATTCATCATTGGTATTATCAAGTTCTAATTTATTGTTAATTAATTAGAACAATGTCTTATAAATGATGTACCGTATCAACAAGATAGTTTGCAAGTTTTAACATATAATTGACACAGCCCGTGCAGTACATTGAAATTGAATCCTAAAGTTTTATACGAGCAGGAATTTCATCTCTTATTCAACCAATTCGACCAAGTTTCACTTGGACAGAATTGGGAATCAAGGGATACATGTCCTTTCTTTGTTCGTAGATTTAAAACAAGCAAACGGCCATTGTTGGTATTCCATTTGGATGGTCGTTTAAGATTATGCATAGGACAAACTGCACTTCATTTGATGTGGCGTCATCTCCTGCATGGGAATTATCAGTTTCTTTAGTTTTGCTTGTGGACGACTTCATTCTAGCATCAAGCCGATCACTGCTCAGGTGTCTGCTTGAAATATTCCACATCCACCAGGACAAAATAACTTTGTCTTCTATTTAATTCTGATACGTCTGCTGTAATTTAAAACTAATGGTAAAAGAATGGTCGATGATATCAAGAAATATCTCATAACAATTATGATTTTAAGGCAATAACATTTCTAGAAAAACACTAATTTATGTATACCCATGGTCAAGGATAGAGCTGTCTGGAAGTGAACCTGAATCCCGCAGAAAAAGAGAAAAGAGATGAAGCAAATTATTCGACTTTCTCTGCTTTTGCTTTCAGTTTCATGGGCAGCAACTTCCATTCCAATTCAACAAGATTTCATGCACTGCATGTCAACTCAATTCAGTGCCTACACCAGAAGCTTTGAAATTATTTTCACCTCAGATTCCTCTTTATATTCATATCTCCTGCAGTCTACTGTGCAGAATCCAAGATATTTGAATGCCACAACCCCAAAACCTCTTCTTATAATTACACCTTTCCATGTGTCTGAAATCCAGGCTGTTCTGTTTGTAGCAAAAAATATGACTTGCAATTAAGGGTCCGAAGCGGCGGCCATGATTATGAAGGGCTGTCTTACTTATGGCAAACCCCATTTATAATCATTGATCTCATTAACATGAGATCAATGTAGAAGACGAAGTAGCCTGGGTGCAATCTGGGGCAACTATTGGTGAGCTTTAGTATGCAATTGCAAAGAAAAGTTTAGTTCTTGGCTTCCCCGCCGGGCTTTGCCTACTGTTGGAATTGGTGGCCATTTCAGTGGAGGTGGATTTGGAACATTGTTAAGGAAATATGGCCTTGCAGCTGATCAAGTTCTTGATGCTTACTTGATAGACGTTAATGGAAGAATTCTTGGCAGAAAAGTAATGGGTGAAGATTTGTTTTGGGCCGTTAGGGGAGGAGGCGGAGCAAGTTTTGGTATCATCCTTTCCTGGAAAATCAAGCTGGTTAGAGTTCCAGAAACTGTGACAGGTTTCACAGTTTCGAAAACGCTGGAAAATGGTGCCACGGACCTTGTCTTCCGGTGGCAATCCATTGCATCGAAACTGCATGAAGATCTATTCATCAGAATCATCATCCAAGATGTGGGAATTAGAGATACGAAAACAATCCAGGCTTCCTTCAACTCACTGTTTCTGGGTAAAATTGGCAGACTCGTTCCTTTGATGAATGAAAATTCCCTGAATTGGGATTGCGGGCTGAAGATTGCAGTGAAATGAGTTGGGTTGAATCTACAACCTATTTTGCTGGATTTACTAAAGGGTCACCACTGGAGGTATTACTGGACAAGAAACAACTTTACAAGAGCTCTTTCAAAGCAAAATCTGATTTTGTGGCAGAACCAATACCCATTTATGCTCTTGAAGGAATATGGGAGAGGTTTTTGGAAGAAGGGATAGTAATTATGATAATGGAGATCCTTTCGGTGGAAAAATGAATGAAATTTCGGAATCTAAAGTTCCTTTTCCTCATAGAAATGTTCTCTGCAACGTACAGTACTTGGTGAAATGGGAAGTGAACGTAGTAAAGGCCTCAAACAGGCACGTACATTGGATCAGATCTTTGTACAAACACATGGCACCACATGTTTCCATGTCTCCTCGGGCTGCATATTTTAATTACGAGGATCTCGATTTGGTAACCAACAAGCTGGGTAACATGAGCTACTTTGAAGCAGCTGCTTGGAGAATCAAGTGAATCAAGGGAAACTTCAAGAGACTGGCAGATGTGAAGAGCAAGGTTGATCCAGAGAATTTCTTCAGAAATGAGCAGAGCATTCCACCATTTCTGGCTTCCAGGAAAAGGAAGTACAAATAGAAAACTGTTGCTCCAACTCCATTCCAAATAATGCATGTAAAATTAGGAGTTTTATCTCACTTAACATGAGACAGAAAGCACTTCTCATACACGATTCACTTCACAGCTATCAACTTATATGGCCCATACACAAGTAAAAAGATTCCATACGTTTTCAGTGCAACACTAAAAACAATTTGACAAATAAGCAGACAGCCAGATTTATCATTGCGCAACACCAAGAATACAAAATGTGTACATTGTGAGCCACAACATGGTGCAACAGCAGGTGGCATACCAAATTTACAAATTCACGAAAAGGAAAACTGCCGTATCAGCCATTCAAAATCCTAATTTCCTTGAAAACTAACTGTTCTCCGACAGTGAAATCCATCAAAGCAATCAATCCAGTTCTGAAACTATGGATCAACTCAGTTTTTGAACTAAAGCAGGAGACTGCAACAGACTAAATGACAAGGCCTGATGCTCGTTGCTCAGTGAAGCAAACCACTTTCTTATAGAATTGGCTGGAACAGATTGACTTGCAATGGATGGACACATCGCTGTATCATTCTGAATGACTTGTTCAAAATCGATAGAAAGAAGACCAAGCAAAGCAGTCACACTAGCAATTTGAAGAGGAAGACCGGCTCTACTGGTGGTTTCCAGTTGCAGAAAAGCAGACAACCTAGTTCTCAAAATCTCAACAGTTTTATCTTCATACCCACAAGCATCAACTCCAAGTCTGCAAAATATACCACATTGTTAAAATATTGAATGATTGGAATAAGACAACAGTAGTTGTACCATAAGACTTATTCCAGACTATAATTGAACTTTCAATTATGTACTGAGATGCGAATACAGAAGAAAGCACATAAAAGACTGGGCAAAGGTATTGAAACAGAAGGGATATCCCATTCAAAGAAATTATTTGACCTACAGTAAGATCTTAACTCATAACAGCTAAAATGAGAAAGATTCTTGATCAATCTTCCAAAGCAACTTAATATTTCAAATATTCCCAAAATTGATGGAAGAAAAGAGATAAGAAAAAGTTTAAAACTAATTTTCAATGCCGTAAACTCAAGTAATTCCTGAAAAGTTTCCATAATAAGTTCCTTCACAATAAACTTTTCCTCCAGTCGTAGGCTCAATTCTCCCAGCAGGCACAGACAAACAAATACATCACCATATGCATAAAGCTTTTTAACCATCAAAACCTTGGCAATGAAGTTCCCAACAATGATTAAAAGGACAGAAGCCGACTATCAGCAAAACCAAAAATTTTATAGTGAACAAAAAATTAAAACAAAACCAAAATATATCAAACAATCAAAGATCACACAATTTATAAATTCAAAGAAAATGTTAACATTAACAGACCTTCCAAGCTGACCAAGGAGAACAATAATGGCAATGGTGAAGCTCTCTGCAGTAGGTGATTCCAATAATCTTAAAAGCTCAGGGACAACTGTGGTGCATGTGCACTCCCATCTCTGTGTTTGGAGAGAAAAACAAATAAAACTCAGATTTGTTCTCCTGGTGCAGAGAAAAAAAAATCTCCAACAAAAGTTACATGCAAACAAGAATTTTCCCACAATTCAAATAAATTTGTTATCAATTGAATGAGAAGGTATTCATGACTTCTGCATCATTCAAAGTAAAACTTTCTACAATAATATACGTAGGAGAATAAAACAAAAGCACCTAAATCTGAGTTTCCCAATCAACATCTAAACTTTATGAGAAAAAACACACAAATTTTCATTATGCACTAGAATTTCAAAGATAGCAACTCCAAAAGTACTTTCCAACTTTAGAAATTCAAAAGGCACACAGGTTACAGTACTACGGGAAAATTAGGCAATTCTTAAGAAAAACAAGTACTACCATTAACTGAAATTGTTGACTTGTAGACCCCCAAAATGAAAACAAAAAAAAACGAAATAGAACTAATAATCAACATATGCAATCATGATCAGCTTATACATTTCTGTGTCATTTCCTCAGTCCATGTATTTCTTCTATTTTTGCAAGTCACATGTTTAATGAGTGTGCCCTCCATTTTTCTCTTTAATCAAAGAAAAAATAATAAATAATCATTTATTTGTATCAAGCTGCTTGTTTTCATAAGAATGCTTTATTTTTTCCAGTCATTTCTAAGACAACATCAAAAGAATGCTTTATTTTTTCCAGTCATTTCTAAGACAACATCAAAGAATGCTTTATTTTTTCCATCTTTCTAAGACAACACAAAGAATGCTTTATTTTTTCCAGTCATTTCTAAGACAACATCAAAAGACATCAGTAGTGAGATTACTAGTATCGACTGAGCCCTGTAATCACCACATAATGGATAAATGGTCTCTATAACTTCCTGGGTTGACAACAAGCAAACTTTGAAAGTTAGGTTGAAGAAACTTAACCAATTTGCAGTCTTTACCCAAAACAGACAAGTCAAGCACATTTCACGATGGCAAGCTATATTACTGATCAATCTCATGCAACAAAGAATAAAAATGTAAAAGATAAGGGAAATAGTAATAGCATAACCACAAACCTCCAAGAGGTGAAACATACCATGATGCAGGCAAGTAGCTCCACCAATGATAAAACATCAGTGACATGGCACAAAGTTGGATCAACAGCAGCATTTGATTGGAAAGCAGGCCTGTCAGACTTGTTCAATAAACAAGATGCACCACAATTAAGATCAAGAAGGCAACAAGGATCTTGGCAACTTTGATCAGCTCGTTCCTTATGAGACAGGACATTCATGGTTCCAAACTTCGCATAATTCTTAAGCTTATCCAAAAGCAATGATACAGCAATCTCTATAGACACTGTATCCTTAGAAAATGGGCATTCAGCACATGGATGGAACTTAGCTTGAATCTCAGTTGTAGCTGAAATAAAAGAATTTGTAGCAACTGATAAACATCCTCTCTCCAGAGACGAGATTATTGATTTCAGTACTGTCATTGTCAAGTTGTACTTCCTCGAGGTGAACATGTTTTCACCACCCATATAGGCAAAAATATGAAGAATTGTCAGCACCAATGAAGGTTCACAACTGTGCATCCGGAAAAAGTTGTATGAAGCCCCACAAAAAATTTCAATGCGATTGGTTACTGCAGCTATTGATGCCAAGATAATGCTCCCTGCCATCAACTGTGCAGCTGAGGCTGCTTCGGCAGACAATGTAACATTTACACCATCCAGAAGAATATTGATTTTTGAATTACATTCATTCAATGATTCAGAAGATACATCAGTGCATGTCATGATTTTCCCATCCATAAGGAAATCCTCAATGAGACTAAGGAGCTCATCCAGACATAATTTATCAAACACACTTCGTGCCTCAGCATCAGACATCACTACACAAGGATAATCGACTAAAAGTAAATATAAAGCAATGTATCAAAGGGTAGCTACATATATTATGTAATACTACAATATAAAATTACACAATTATGCAATAAATTATATACCTGAACTGACATGAGTGGCAAAAGAATCCAAGCAGAGGACAATATCACTATTTAAAATGCATAGTGACTTCCCTTGTGTTGCTGTGGAGAAGTTGAACAGCAAAAGTGAAAAGAATACACAAGCCTTCTCCCTAAGCAAGTCAACGGAAGAAGTAAATTAGGTAGTTCCATCAAAATAAGCAACAAATTCCAATTTATTACCTAATAAGGAAGATATCTAACGGAAGTAGGAGAACAAATACAAATAAAAAAGAACTGATTGAGTGTCATAGAAGAATCAAGAAACAGATTGAATCACTAACTTTGAAAGAAGATGCTTTTCCATTGAAAGAGCAAACAAAATATGTTGCAATATCCATTCTGTCTGCACAACCAAAGTGCACCGAGCCATGCATGTTTTTGTCGCATGTAATATCTTAGAAATACTATTTTTGTCCTTAATATTATGAAACACAAAAAAGTGCCCAGGAATACTGTCATATGCAGGATCAATTTCACTTGCAACAGGAAATTTCACCCCTTCATCCACAGACATACATAGATTTGATACTACCCCTTCCACTTCAAAGTCCTGGGCCTGATTATCACAAGCTTTTTCTTCTGGCATAGCACTACAAAAAATGTTCCCACTATTTGCTTTTACATCACCGGAAGCATGAGAATCTTCATTCTCATAGGATAATGAATTGTGGGAAATTTTAGAGCCATTTTTCTTCAACTCATTGGAATTGATCTCCACATTGATGACATCGTAACCACAAGAAGGTGCCAGATTTTCTTTTTCTTTGGTCAAACCTCCAACAAATCTTTCCTGTGCCAGGGTTTCGAATTTATCAGTGACAAAGGTTTCAGCAGCCAAAAACTCAATCTCAGGAAGTGTAGGTGACAAAGGCATTTCCATTGCTGTCCTGTAACATTCCTCATCTGCTGGATTATCTAAGTCCAGCAGTTTCATATAATCTCCCATTGTGAGATCCTCAAAATTCACCATAGTTTCAATGTGATTTATGACTGAATCACTATTGGCCTCTGTGAATGCTTGTGCAGTTCTTATTAGATCATTGGCAGGTCTGAAAGCTTGTTTAAAGACCCTTGCATTTTCACGGAAATCAACTCGTTCAGTCCTCTCCGGCTGACTACTGCCACACAAGTGCTGAATACCTGAATTCTCTTGGCGAGATGTCTTTCTCTTCTTAGGAAATTGCTCATTAATATATGAAGTGTCTTGAAGATTAGATGCAGTATAATTTGCTTTTTCCAAAGATTTATTAACTTGTTTGTTTAATACATTATGCAAATCAGATAGCCTCTGCTCTATCTGTGAATGTAACTGCCTATCCTCAGACTGCAACGACTTGATGGATTCAATCACATTAAGTATCCTCTTTCTCTTCCTATTAGACCCACTAGTTTTTCCAGAGCCAACAATTTTAAGAGGAGTTCTAACACTATTTTCAGCATTCAAAGCCAGCTTTCCATCACATCTCATTCTGTTAACTTCACCAGACACACTGGAATTTGTTGCTTGAGCATTCAAGCTCTCCTCTACCACTTTTGATGATGTGGTAACAGAACCCCTTCCCTGTGAGCCCATCAATTGTCTATCAGAAAAAGATGCTGAATTGGAATTTATTGCAGAACTCTCTAACATTTTTTGGCTAGAGCCCCCAAGCAGAGACTCCAATTTAGAATCTTTAGAATCAATACCTGACATGGCTCCACTACAGATCCCTCCAGATAAAGAACAAGATGGGGCAATATGTTGAAGTGTTTGCCTGAGAGGACTAGAGGCAGTGATATTTGAGCAATTCCTAACCTGAAATGAGTAATAAATCATCCAATAAGAACCAGGAACAGAAGATAATGTAACTTTTCATAAGGGGGGGTGGGGGGGAGGGTTAGGGAAATATCAAGAGGAATAGATTTGCAAGCAAAAGACTAAATAAGTTCTAACAGTTACTTAGTAAACAAATAAATTCGAAGTAGACCTAATGCTTCAAAAGCTAAGCAATATATGGTAGCACTCTGAAGATATAAAAGTAGCTCTTTATGGAACATATATTATGCTTACTACATGATCGAGAAAGAACATTTTACCAAACAGGTCAAACAACAGACAGAGAGGAAGTTTTGCATGTAGTATATTAGAAAGCCTGCCAGTATTCTGTAAATAAGACTAGAAAAGTCCATAATTAAAGCCAACACTGCAAGCAAAATGTATGCTTTACCAGCCACATAATTACCCAGGAGCCTTCATGTAAATTGTAACCTTGTTTCAGAAAAATCAATCCATACAAAGTCCAACTAGAACAACTAAGACCTCTATCCTACTTTTGAAGAATAAATTTTGCAACTATAATAAACAAACAAGCAACAGTATTAAAATTCCAAATAAGAATGAAAGAACTGCAAAGTAATTTGAGCGCAAACTTACCATTACCCTTTCCAGGTTATCTATACTGCCAGCGTTTGGGGGGAAACATTTATCCACTGCATCCAAACGATGCAAAAACTGAACAAAATCAAGCTTCAAACGACCTAGTTCTTGTTGCAAGATAGTATTACGACCTTTTTCCAACTTAGCAACTTGCTTGGCATGTTTTACTTGCATCTTTCCTAACTTCAATTGCTTTTTCAAAAGTTTCACCTCTACAGAGTCTCTATTCAAATACTTATCAAGCGGAGCAGCAGATGCCTCAAATGTCTTTTTAGGGGACTGCAGGTCATGAATATGCTTCTGCAGTTCATCAATTCTTCCTCTAGCTTCTACTAACTGTTGAGACAGCTGATCAGCACTAAAACTACCTTCCATAGTCTTCATTCTGCTCAAATTTGCAAGATTTTTGTACACCTCTGATTTGACCATCTCTGGATCTGGTAATTTTTTCTCATCAACAGCTTTCTCCTTGTCAACCTCAGCCCTTTTGATTGCCCCCTCAAATTTTTCCAAACACAAATTTGATTCACCTCCAACTCTCTGCAATCTGTCCAACCTAAGCCCATTTTTCATTTCTGAAAATGCAGCATTTGTAGTTTTATCTGGTATACCAGCATGCCTTTTGTCCGAATATCTCGAAACAAGGTCATGCATCTCCTTTTGTAGCTCTTCAATTCTTTGTCGAGCATCTTCCAACTGCTGACAAAAATTTTCAGCACGACATTTTTCTTCCTCAGCCTGCCTCCTGCTAGCTTCTGCTAGCTTTCTTTGCTCCTCTACTTTAGCCATTTCTGAATCTGCGTGTTTTCTCTCTTTACTCACCCTCTGTTTTTCAGCTTCAAGCCTTTCTTTCACTTCTTCCAACTTTGATGCCTCAGAAACCAACTTTGATTTTGCACTATCAGCTTCTGTACGTAATACCTCCAACTGAAGCCTGTATTTCTCAGCCTTCTTTCCTTCAATATTTGCACGTCTCTTTTCTTCATCAGCCCTACCCTTTTCAGCTTCAACACATTTCCATGCTTCAGTAGCATTCTTCTTCTCCACCTCAGCATTTTTCTTTTCTGAATCTGCCCTTATCTTTTCTTTCTCAAGCACATCTTTGAGCTGTTCCATTTCCTTTTCCCCTTCACTGACACGAATTTCAAGGAGTTTTACTTCCCTGAGGCTTTGAGCTTCTGATCCTACTTTTTGTTGTAACATAGAGATTTCAGACTTTAAGGTAAACATTTCATTCTCCAGTAAAACTCTTGCAGCCAATTCTCTTTCCCTTCCCTCTTGCTCAACTTTTGCACATGCTCGCTCTTCTTCACATGCTGAAGAAATACAAAATTACAAATTACAACTGAAACAAAAACTGTCTTCCATCCACTGAAGTCTACGCAAATGGAAAGAGGATTATATACAGGCCGAAAAAGAAACCTCAATAAATGATACCTCCCCGAAAATTCATCTCATGTTGCCACCTCATCCTATCTATTTTCCATTTCTCATAACAATTACAATTACTATTCTACTGTCTCATTTTTATTAAGTCACAACATCCAGAAAAACATAACCATAGATATTCATAAACACTGATTTCACACAAACACAAACTGTCTTTAACACATAAGATAGAGAAATAGAACATCATATATTAACAAAGCCTGCCTAGTAAAACCCTTATGCAGAAATTGTTTATGAATCAATTAAAGAAAATCTTTTTTAATGCTAAAATCAAAGAGCACCCAACAGACAACAGAAGAAACCAAATGTATGACCTTCGAATTCAAACATCAGGAGCATCTGACATCCAAGAAACAATATACAAATATTGAACATGACTAAAGTCAACCTATTTACAGCTAAAATACATAGAAAAGTAGACCATAAAAAATAGAACTGCATTATATTTAACCTTTCTTGAGACTCAGATTTTCAGCTTGATATTTATCAATTTCCGGTTGCAAAATCTTCACAGCATGGTGCAAAGCATTTCGCTTATCCCGGTACTTTACACATCGGTCTCTCCACTGAAACAAAAAGAATAAATCTAATAAAAATCTATAAACTGAATAAATATATGAATTACGCATGACTTTCAGTTCAAAAATATATATAGATACTTTAAAAAACATACCACTCGACAGCAGGGATTTAGCGGCTCCTGCTTTTCTGCAACATCCGCCGCCATTGCTGCAATAAAAAAGAATCTAAATATCGATGTTTTGTACTGAAGAGAATGAAGAAAAGGGCAGAGAAAGATACTTAATAATTAGCAGATTAATCGTCGGGCATTATGGATAAAGAAGCGAGACGGAATTGCAAAAATCCTAACCCACTATTATAGTTGTTCTACATAGTCTAGAGAAGAGCATCAAAAAACCATCAGTCTAGAGAGTTGGAAAGCCAGACCGAGAAACCCTAAAAGGGTAGAAGCCGACTCGACCCGGATTGAATGTCGGTCCAAAATCGGATTCCAACGGCTGCCCGCTGCCTAATGTCAAAAATACAATAATATAAACTTAGAAAATAAAAAAATTAAATAATTAATAATATTATTATTATTTTCAATTGACATTTTTTAATCTTTTTTTCAGTAAACAAATTGACGTTAGAGTATGGACACATAAATTCAATTTTATATTAATTTACAAATGAATTTTTTCTCAAAAAATATTATAAAATGCAAATATTAATAAATATAGTCAATTAATAATTACTGGTAATTAAAAATTGTTTATGGGGAATAACACAATGCTTGAAACTAGAAAAGATATACAAATTATTTATGAAAATATTTATGTACACAAAAGTCCTTGAACTATAATTTTATAGTACAATACATGTTCAATCATGACAATAATACTAATAATAATAATAATAATAAAATTAATAACCAACATTACAGTGACTTATGTAATCCGAGTTTCTTCACTGTTATACATACATTGGAAAAACATTGCTAGTATTTTGTATTTTTAATTTTGAATAATTTAAATAAAAACTAGGGATGGGTGATTAGCTACACATGATTAATAGCATCTCTGCTGTTGTCAAAATGCTCAGAGCACTGTTCAAAAATCAGCAGCAAACGAAATTCACATTTGTGAACCTAAAATATGGAGTCAATGCATAGTTCACATAAATTTTCACTTCACAAATAAGCAATAAGTGAATCATTTTCATTTGTACAGGGAACTTATCACTGTATGAAACTACACCACCATAAAATTGACACAAACCATGGCCTGGAAGAAAGAAAAACAAAAATCTAGTAGTGGGCTATCATATTCTAGAACAAATCACTATCTGAAGAAAGACTGTTTGAAAGAAAAAAATATGCTCCAATCCCTCCCTGAATCTTACAAGTGCTAACCAATTCAATTATTTCATCTTCTCAGCCGATTTTGTCTGAGGAAGTGTTCCGAATACTCGGTCCCATAATGCAGATGTGATTCCAAAACCCTTATTTTGGATTCTAAAGTGATGATTCAAGTGATATTTCTGCAGGCAAAATAAACAACCAAAGAAACATTGTTAGCACTCATTTCTTCATTGTATCAGCATACCATGAAACTAGGACCAATCTTATACCCTTTAGGCCCCCAGAGAAAATTAGCCAATGACCATTAAAAGATGCATGACAAATCATTAATTTAGAGTATGACTTGACAATAATTTAGAGTAGAACTCCAATCATTAGGTATTTGAAATTAGCAAGACTTCAGCCTTGCTCATTTCAAAAGATTCAAGCTATTTAAACAAAATACTAAAAACTAAATCAAAATCCTTTTTCCTAATTGCATAATTCAAAAGGCAAGATATTGAGTAATTATTTGTATCTATCCCAAGTTCAGAAAATGAATAATAGGTACTAGATCAGCAAGCAAATAAAGAAGAGGCAATTATGAATCTTTATGCAATTGCATAATATGCAAGACTCTTACCTTAAGATTTTTAGACACTTCACTTGAGGGCTGACCATGGTGGAGGTAGTAATGGGTGACATCATACATCACATAGCCAAGTAAACCGCCTCCAAACAAAGCAGGAGTTGTTGAAGGAGTTGAAAAAAGCTTAAGCAGATTCCAGAACTGACAAGGACAGAAAGTTAAAGCCACAATTGGCAGAAAAAATAAATCATACTTTACTAATGCACAAGTATATAGACAAAGGGTTACATCCAAATTGTGGGCCACCAACCATGCACATGTACATAAATAGCCTAAAAATATGGTTTGTCATCTTTCCTATTGCTAATATAACATTTGCTAGGGGCTGCAAGTAATGTTTAATGGATGCAATCCAACTCAAGTTCAGAATGAGCATTTGACAAAGAATAGTTAAAAATTCAGCCTATGTTCTTGACTTCTTGGCAATTCAACTAGCAGTGCCCTATCTATAATCAAAATTAACAGATTAATTAAATTTCCTCAATGATGAAAAGCACCGTTATAACTTCTCAATGTTAAATTATAGGCTATAGTATAACTTCTTAATGTTATGTGCTTTACATGCACATCATCTTCTGATAACTGCCAAAGCCTACAATGTTATACAGCTATAAACATGCATGGGGAAGGTGATCCAATAACAGCAAGCACATTAAGCCTTCTATTGGAAAGATGCTTGGGTACCTACAAAGGTTATACATAAATATGTACTACAAGAGTGCAATAGTACATACAACTTTGTTCAATCGTGAGCCATTCATAAACTTAACTTTGCTTTAGGTAATAGGTTTCAATTTAATGTTCACAGTTTGATAAATCTGATCAAAAAGTTATAAAAAGCTTTCAGTTCCACAACTGAAGATTTCACTGCATCACCAGGCTGCATTTGATAATGGTTTTTAACTGCACATGATTAGAACAATAAAAATTACTAGGTGAGCCTTGTGATTTTTCCCTACAATGGAAAATTGAGCTTGACTAAGTTGCAGATAGAATATTACAACAGATGCAGAAGTCATAAAAGTCATTACATTATTGTCAAGACTAAGATGCAAGGAAGGTAAAATATACATACTGGTATACATAAGACAGCTGTTGCAGCAGGAGGAAAAACAAGCCGCAGGCTATCCATTGGATGCTTGTGGTGGCAGCCATGAAGAAGATAGTGAGCAGTATTTCCCCTAAAGCATGTTCTAAACAACATTAGTATATTACTCAAGTAAAACACGCATGAATACTCAATCATAACTGGAAAATTAAAAACAAAAAAAAAGAAAGAAATGCATGGGTGTGCATTCATGTCTGCGTGTATGAGCATGCAAGAGAAAGAGCAAAAGCCAACCAATAACTCTTTGTTTTAATGTGGAAGAGAAAACGGTGCAAAGTATATTCCAGCAGAGTCCAGACAAAAATGCCAAAAACCACCATTAGAGCTATTTCTGAAAGTGAATGGCCCATTCTAAAAGACATTGAGATGCACCAGCAAACAACTGGCAACCAAATGACTGGAATTGCCCACCAGACTGTGAGAGTCAAGAACTGTTTCAAGTTAAATGAGTTAGCAGTGCAGAAATATGTAATCTCTAAAGCAGGCTACTCAATCAGCTAATGTGAAATGGATACCTGAAAATAGTGTTCCAGGAGGTAACTACAATTGCACAAACCCATACACTATGAAACACTATTTACAAAGAAAATGCCATACCTCCCAAAAATCACTTTCAAAAAATCGAGGGCCTTCTTTGCTGACTATTGGCTGGTGAACCCAGTCCTGATAAGCTTCTCCGAGATGACCAACCTGTTGTATGTTCTCAAAAAGTTAAATCAGTAAACAAACATGCCAAATAACATTAAAGTGAACCTAGAATAGATCAAGAAAGATTTAATAACAGATAGCCATATGAATATAGCACAATGGCCAGAATGAATATTAGCACTATAACAAGATCAAAGAGAGGCCAAACCTACAAGACCAACAAATCAAAGAAAAAGAACAAACATTTCTGAAGCGAGATCATATGACATACAAACACAATGATATATTCATGATTAATAGTATTAAGAATCTTTATCTACAATGAAAAAAAGTTGGATCCTCCAAAATTTAATGATTACATGAAAACATCAATCATGAAAAGATCAACATATATGGCAAATTAAGATTAGGATCAGATATTTGGCTGAAATAAGTGCTATTAAGAGTATAGAAATGCTCAAGACTGAAAGATAGAAATGCAACTCTACCTGGAAAACAAGGGGTTTGTTCAAATCAACAGTGAATTCCTGTGCAACCATCTCAGCTGCCAACTGTGCAACTAAATGCAAACTTAGAGAACAAAATTGATTAAGAAACGAGCAAAATCAGATTACAATTTTGTTGAATAAATAATTAATGTAACATCAACCAAATCTCTCTTTTCTAAGGAAAGTGCCATTGGGCAATTGACTAGTTAACATTTCAAAGATAGATACCCTAAAAAAATTGCCTCTAAACATTCTCTTTTTTTTTCCTTTCTCATCAAGATATAACTTCTTAATGAATTATTCATTACATCAAATCATGAGAACAGCACCTTCATGCAGACACTCTACTTGGAAATCACTTTCTATAATAAGAAACATTTACTTAGGTTTCTTGAGGGAGAATTACCGTCGCGTAATATCTTAAACTATCATAAACGCAATTACATAATCAGAAACTCACCTCACACTGTGTCCAAATTTCTTGCAGCAACAAGAATTCAGAATGACATTATTAGACTGATCAAACCAAAGAATTCAACACTAAGAAATACAGTGTACTAACAAGATATCATCACTACCATATTGCAATCATTACATCAAAATCTACTTGAACTAATAAGAGCCATGAAAAAAATTGTCATCAAAATGAAAAATACTAAAGCAAATCACTCCGAAATTAATACTCATAGGAACAGAAGATTTCTTCTTCTTCAATTGCTCCAATTTTTTTTCCTCAAGGGTGAAGACTTCATTGTTTTTCTCGGAATCCAAATGAAATAACACATAAAACAACAGTAAATTGTACTTGTCTCAATTTTTTCACGTCAACCAAACAGATAATTAACAATGCACCAAACAAAACCATGTCCAAACATTAAATAAAATCCAGAAATTCAAAAGCAACAGCCAATCCAGATCTACATAAATTAACGTAACACACGAATAAAAAAAAAGAATAAAATCATAAACAGAACAATGTACTAACCAGAATCAATGCGGTCGGATCTGAAAATAAACCCGATAACTTACTCCCTCTGAAACAACGCCAGTACTACCACAGCAACAGCAAGAGCACAGTTTTTTCTTTGGGTTAAGTGTGTGTTTTGGGCAGAAGTTTTAAGTGATTTGACCCCACGGAAGGGGAAAGATACACGATACCGTATTTATAGCAAACATCTGTTGGAAGGATATGGACCGTTAATTTTAAAAATAACCAGCGAAGCAGCCAGCGGATTTTCACGTTGGATGCTAACGGTTGCCAGCCGGCCAATTTTCAAAAAAATTTTTTAGGATGACATGGCGTAATATTATTGGTGGTGAGAGTATAGTCAGCGCGACAGCGCCAATTGCCAAAGGATCACTACTTTTTTATCTCTGGGGATTGAGAATATATTTCTTTTATGTTTTATATTTTAAAACGCAGTATGCTCTTTCAATAAATTAATTTTTGAGTTTAAATTTCATAAAATTTTTATAAAATTAATAAAAAAAAATTTTGAATAATAATTAAAATACTAACATAACCAAAATTTTTTCATATATCCTTTCTAAAATTTTAAAAATTAACAAAAAAATATTCTTAAAAATTATTTTATATTTTAATATTTAATTTAATGCAATAAATATATATTATGTATTAATTTTAATATAATAATAATAATAATAATATAAATATATTTACTTATATAAAATTATAAATATTTAATTTAATAAATATATATTTAAAAATAAATGATATAAAATTTCGTGTATTATAAAATTATTATCTATATAAAATTATTTTAACTTTATTTTTTTAAAATAATTATTTTTTATTTAATTAATTTTAATTATTATAAAAATATTGACATTAATTAAAATACTTTTATAAAAGTAAATAATTTATCAAATTTATTTGTATACATTTATATTATTTAGTTATATATATTTATAAAATTAAATATTTATAATATTATTATATTAAAATTAACAGATAATACTTTTAGAAGTATTTTTTATTAGTTTTCAAAATTTCAAAAGGAGAATATGTATTAATTTTTAAAACTTGAAAGAAAGTACATAAAAAATATTATTAATATTTAAAATTATTTATAAAAGTATTTTAATTAATGTTAAGAAATATTTTAATAATAATTATATTTAAATTTGAAAATTTAAATATAATAATACCAAAACATTTTTTGCTTGAACTATCTTCAATTTTATCAATTCAATATATTTTTTTTTATTTTTCTTATCATTTTTTTAATGTATTTTTCCTAGTTGTAAGACATGCTATCAATGAAGCATAATGGGGTAATATTTCCATCGAAATTTTAATTTGTAATTTGAATATTTTTTATACTTTATTTTATAAAAATTATTAAGGAGTCCCAACTCAAGTTTTGGCTATTTTACAAGCTTTGAATATTCTAAGACAATAACATGTAGATTCCTAAATTCTTATAAATTAATAAATAAAAGCATACTTTAATCATTGGTAATGAATAAGTCCTTGGCCTTAATTTTTACAATTATGGTTGGCAATTGAAACAGCCATCCTTTAAGTGAGATAAAGAAGACATGTTAAGAAATAGCACAAAAGTCATAAAAAGGAAGGTGGATTTTCTTTTTTCTTCTAAATTATCACAATGATATTTTTAATCATAGAAAGAAAGAATGACGAGAGAAGTGTTGAGCTCCCATAAACGAAATATATATATGTATATATATATATGAGAAAGAAGGAAAAGAAAATGCTACAAAAAATTAGGGCACTGGAAAAGTTTATTGCTGCAATTTATGCAAGTACATGCATGCAAGCTAGGCTCCTTGATCAGCAGACTCTATTCGGGACAATTCCATGACAACAATGATGTGGATAATTGTGTATACATCACCCAGTAGTATGAATATGATCTATTCTTTTGCTGCTTTAGAGGAAGGAAGAGTGCCGAACACGCTGTCCCATAATGAGGAAGTGATGCCAAATCCTTTGTTCTGGATTCTGAAGTGATGATTTAGATGATATCTCTGTTGAAAACAAACATAAAAGATTTGTAAGAGGAATGGAGTGTCAAATGTCCTTCCAAGTAGGAATAAGTGGGAAAAAAAAACAACTGAGAGAGAGTGATTTCGATTAGTTGTTACTTACCTTTAGCTGTTGACTGATTCCTTTCGATGGCTTCCCATGGTGTAGGTAGTAATGAGTGACATCATATATTATGTATCCCAACAAGCCGCCTCCGAATAGAGCAGGAGTGACTGATGGAGTTGTGAAAAGCTTAAACAGGGTCCACAACTAGAAATCACAAAATTAAAAGAATCAGATGCTGATACGACAGTGCACATTGACTTTGTGAACATTAAACTACCTAGGACACATCAGAAACAGCAGAATTTGTTATTCAACAACATAATGTCACAGGTATTGGACTGGGAATGGAAAGATACACAAATATTGTTCATTTTTGAACTAATTCATCAACTTGATAAACTTTTCTTTTTATTAAATTGAGACAAAAAGTCAGCCGCTGATTCATATAAAGACTTAAATAGGTGAATACCAATTTTGCGATGGCAATAGATTCCACTAGATGAATTCACATGCTGACATCTTTGAATGGAGTCCAACATGTTACAGGTCAAACCAACAGGAATATGGGATTCAGTGTGGAAGAAGTTGAGTGACAAACCAAACAGTTGGAAAAGGAGGAAAGAATTAAAAGTAAAAGGGAAAATACTCGTGAAACAAAGAACGAACTTCATCCGCATCATGCTGGTTAGCTAAATTTCAATAGGAAAATAGTCACTGTACTGCAAGAAATGAACTTACTGGCACACATAGAATTGCTGTTGCAGCAGGAGGAAAAACAAGTCGTAGTCCATCCATAGGGTGTTTGTGGTGGCAGCCATGAATGAGATAGTGCAAGGTATTCCCCCTACAGAATTTATCAAACCAACTTTAGTGCATGATGCTATTTTGCAGAGAGAGAGGGGGGGGAGGGGAAGGACTGAAGGAGGCAGAGAGAGAGCGCATACCAGTAGCTTTTTGTTTTTTTGTGGAATAAAAAGCGATGCAAAGTGTACTCCATAAATGTCCAAATGAAGATGCCACCAACTAAGGCTAGAGCTGCTTGAGGAGGAGTGAGGCCCATATGGACTGACTTGGAAACAAACCAACATACAACTGGTAGCCAAATTATTGGAATCACCCACCATTTTGTGCGAGTCAAGAACTGTTTCCAGATCAGGAGTCAAAAGGGTTAGGCAAGCTCATATATACAAAGGAAGTTGATTGTTGTAAAAGTAATATCCTAATCATTGAAGTCCTTGCGTTAGTATTAAAATGAAGATGCAGTATGCTTCAGCCATTTGCCAGGAGAAGGTCATTGGACATCATGTTTATGAACTTAGAAAAAAATCAGCCCAAGTGATCTTTTACTCAAATATATTCAGAGACAATTTTGTCAGAAAGCAAACATGATTGAACTGTATTTTATAGATGCCCTGGAGCTATTATTACTAGTTGTTTTAATGCGGTAGAATTAAACAGTAGACATATGTATACAGTTTTGAACAAAGAGACAACACTGACCATACATATGTGCTACAAGATGAGTTTCTTTTTATAGACCACACCAAAGGATCGTCTGATTATATTCAAAGTTACAAAAGAAAATTCCTCACCAGAGGTAATATTGTTCTTTGAAGTCTGAATAGGTAATATGGTGATTAATAATTTTGAACCATATGATCAGTTGGGAAATATCTCACACCATCCCTTTCTGTTTTCTTAGATGAGCTCTTGTGGGTGCTTTCAGCAGAAATGAAGCGTTTGATTGTTAATTCAAGGTTTGGATATGTTGATGGTTCAGAAATCAAATACCATATAATGTATACAAGGAAAAGTTTGGAAGCAAGTGATAATGGGCAGAGTTGACAAGAAAATCATGGTAAGGATTTTAGCAATCAGACATGATAAAAAAATGAATCAATGGTAATGGGGAGACGAGATTGATGCTACAATGTCAGTACGAGAATTTTCGGATTGATTCCAGAATGTATAGACATGGTAATCCTTCAAGGTTAATGATATACCACATAAACTGAACGTACTTTGATATTACTGAGCTTAAAACAACCAAAAGTCTACCTCAAATTTCTGCTTCCCAATTATGATTTTATATTTTTTTATCCATTTATTTGGGATCATTATTACCACTTTACTGTTTTAGATGCCCAAATTGCAGAACTTTCTCCCTTTCATCTCATTTTTGTGGAACAGTAACCATGCTATTTGCATTCACTACACTCAGAGCAGGCACTTTGACAATTTGAAAAAATTAGTCGATTCTAAATGGAAAAAATGAGAATTAATATATCAATGCTTGTTCATGTACGTGCTTTTATTTGTACTCTTGTAAATGACAGTTGCTGTGTAGAATACTTTTTAAGTACAAGAACCGAAAGAATACCTCCAAGGTGCCATTAGCAAAAAACCTGGGGCCTTCCTTGCTAACTAGAGGTTGATGAACCCATTCATCATAAGCTTCTCCCAGATGACCGACCTGCCACCAAAAATCTTACAGAGATCAAAAAGAAATTTTTCTAAGAACGAAGGCTTCATATACATTTTAGAATTGAAAATTAATTGGAATACATGCAACAATCTAGAAATTTTTGAGGCCCTGGGGAAACCATAATTAAAACATCAAGATTGATAATGGTATGAAATAAATAATGCAAAGTGTCTCTTGTGCTGACTTATTCATGTTTCATTCTAAGAATACGTTTGCCGTAAACACTCACTTTTATTTGGTAGCACACAACGCCTCAATCCCAAACTTATCCTTAGTTACTAACTCAACATCAAATTGCTTCAACTCAATGCCAAGTTATTACGAACCATAAATAAGTTCGCATCTTATAAAATGCGCACATTCAAATTTGGGAATTATTTAAAAATCGATGTGGATCAGATAAGAAGAAGAGATCAAACCTGGAAAACAAGAGGCTTATTCAAATCCACGACGAAGGGCTCAGCGACCATCTTACAAATTTATGAATTGACCGACTCGCTAGATCGTCAACAAACAATGGAATATAATTAGAAACAAAACAGAAGAACATATTACCCATCAATTTAAGTGACATTCATGAGATAGTTCAGGAAAACAAAAACATGGGATTTTTTGAAATGATTCTGATGCAATGAGCTGATTCTCATTCATGCATTCAGTCATTTTCAGCCACTCCAAAACTCATTTACACAACCACATAAAAAATTTAAAAAAAAAGTTGAAGTTTTTATGATGCAGAAAATGAAAACGATAAAGCACAAACCTTTTCAGGCAATGGAAGACCCAACAGCAAGTTCTGGAGACGCCCCGAAAAGCTTTATGGTTTCCCTCTCCGTAGATTGCAGAGAGTTGTCAGCGGAGCGAGGCCAAAACTCGCAATGCGGAAGGTTTTTGAGAAGAAAACGCGGGCTTTTCGAAATGACAGGCGGACCTCACAAACTCTAGTCATTTACCGTTTCCAAGTATTTGTTTTGAAAGCTAATTCTAATTAGGGAATGACTAATATAGATATTATTATGTAAGATTCATTTTTTAACACAAAATCTGAAATAAATATGCTTAAAATAATTAACATAAAATTTAAAATAATCAACAAAAATAATTTAAAATAGATTACGATAACCTTAAACTTGAAATATTACCAAAAAAATTAAAATAATTAACAAAAGATTAAAAAATTTTAGATATAAAGTACATTTGATGTATTGTAAACAATTTCATCTAATCATATAAGAACTCGTGTTCAAAAAAACCGATGTCTATTCTCAACTAAAAAAGCAAATGGAAGCAAAAAAAAATACTTATAAATTTGTATTAAATAGTATATCAATAAAAAAAATTATAAATTTAAATATAATATATTGAATTTAAGATTTATTCAAAATTTTAATTCTTATAATAATCATTTTACATTTCAAATTTTATATTTCACGTTAAAAAATACAAGATACATTAGATATAACGATATTAAATATAACTTAATTAAGTAATATTTTTTACTACAATAGTAATTGTGATATATTAAAATGTATTATTAATATTTACCTTATTTCTGTACTAAAACTCCTTTTGTTAGTATGAATGATTATTTGCAATTTTGTGATTTCAATAACATATAAATTATGAGAGTTTAAAGCGTAGAACTTGAGTGCAACACAATATAGTATCTTTACTTTGAAGATAAAAGAAATTAACTTTGATTTACTTCATGCATTCAAAGTATTACTTATGGTGATTTCATGTCATTAATAATCAGATAAATTATTCTTTAAAATTCATTATAAAGAAACTAAGTTTGAATTTGAGCCAAAACATACAAATCGTGTAATTTTAAACCCAGAGTTATTATTGTAGTATCAATCATTTTGTAAATTGTGGGAGGTATTTGCACTCACTAGTTCGATATGATTTTAAAAATTTATAAAATTTATTTTAAGTTTTTAATTTTAATTTATAAAAATTATAAAATATATAAAAATTTATAAAAAATAAAATCAAGAATTAAAATTTTTAATTTTAAAATATAAAGACATGTAATTATCAACAATATATTAAATTTACTGTATACTCGTATACATCTAACTAAAGAAAATCCGAAATTAGGTAAAAAAAAATAAAGTAAATTTCATTTTAAATTTACTGTACACTCATATATATCTCTTATTTTTCTTAATTTAATATTGATTATTTAATACATAACCTGGTAACTCTAACATTAATCTTATTACTCAATTGTTGTTCGACATTCTTGATACTTTTTATTGTATACTTGTAATAAAAGCACTGGAACCATACTTTTACCTCATTTGATATACTGGTCTAACAATTTCATTTGAAACATTTATCTGAATCATTTCTTGGGCATTTGGAAGATACTTAATCACAAATATAATGCTAGATCCATATATAATTATATTCCAATAAAGAAAATTTTTGGATTCATGATAACTTTGTAATATCAGTAGGTTAGGTAATTAGTGATTCCAATACCAAAGCTAGCCAGAACAAGAACATATGGAATTGAAGAGCTGATGAGAGAGTATTATATTATATTGTACTGTATTGTCCGGTCGCCTAAACAATTGAAAATGCCTCTCCACGGCCCATTCTGATGTACTATTATGCATTTGGTTTTCGGCCGGCGAATTGTATCCCCAGTTTTATAATATAGCAAGGACCTATATAAACCTTTGCACAGAGAGCATGATTAAGCAACTTTTGTTTAGCAGCTAATCAAGCCTAAACATGATGCTCTCCGACGTCTTCTTCCTTGTGTTGTTCTTCTTTTACATTTTCATTCACAACTAATTAAGCCAGAAATGGAGACTGCAGCAGATTGATCGCATGGGAAAGCATGCATACGTACATGCATGCATGCCGTCTAACTTTTGTGTTGAGTTTCATCGGCGTGAGAGACCAAAGAATCCTAGTATCATAATGCTGTGCCTGGAAATGTTAGCAGCACTGTTTGCAGATGTCCACGAGCAGTCTGCACATTTTTGATCTACTGTAACCCTAATTCTTAATTTGATTTTTCTTCTATCATTATTCAATTTTCTGGTACATTGAAGTGACTAATCGGTTTTATTGCAAAGGAAAAACAGTTATTCAATCTCTTAGCTTGAACTGCCTCCATTTGTTTTCCAATATGTATCTATATTAACTAATTGAATCAATATTTCTATAGGATTAGACTCAGTTAAGATTAGTTCATGATATAAATAACATTTAGATTATATATATTTGATAATTATTGATGATAAATATATATATATATATATATATGTTAATCCATTATCCAAAAGAGTACAGATTTTTATTAATTTTATCAAATGTCAGAATGATAATCGGATACTGGCTCGAAGACGGCAACTCTAGGCTGCCAAAGATGATATCATTGCACAGGACTCGGTCCATAACTTTTTTCTTTTATCACCAAAAGTTCGGAACACGACAACCCCAAAAAGCGACAAAATTCGGACAAAAGCCTCTGTCGAAACTGTGCAATGATGCTAAAACAATCCAGAAGGTGATCTGGCAGGCTGGCTAACATTCCGGCAACTTTGTCTTCACCAGCTAGCTCTTTACAAAAATGTTGTAAATGACGACTTAATGTGATTCTTTAATTTCTATCTATAACACACCTTCTCTACTAGAATTAAAACCATGAATTCTTTATACAAAAAGAAATTGTGGGTTTATATTCCCTTATATGGAGATAATCAATTAACAGATGACTGAGCCAACAGCCTGGCCGGATCATTAATGAAGATGAGAAATCAAAGCAACTTTGATATGATTCTATGCAGGTTGCTTAATAGAATTATATCAATGAAGTCTACATATTTTGAGTTCTTTAATTTAGCAATCAGCTTCGGTTGAATTCAACATAGGATTTTAGATTTTTAAAAAATAGAAGATAATGTCGTTAATTATTTATCTTATTCAGTTTAATGGTAGAATGGAAGTTACCAAATTGGTAATATTTTATTTCAGTCTTAAACTATGTTAATATTATAAGTTCCTGCTGTAAATATATTAGAATCCACAGCAAGTACTTATCTGTACTTATGACTCGGCTCAAAATACAAAAAAGCATGGTAGACGGTTTCAATTCTTATGGAGTGCACGGCCGGCTGCTGGAATTTTCCTGAGAAAGACACGAAATATTCATTCTTCACCAATACTTAATTTTCAGCTAATTCTACTTTCCATTATAAACAGAGGGTGCAAGGAATTCAAGCTCCATCTTACTAACTGCCTTAATTGAGTCAACAAAACTAGATAATTAACAGCAATAAGATCGAAATGGCAAAACAAGTTTTGTTATTGAGCTTTCTTGTTTTGGCTTATTCTGCCCTTCTGGCTAACTCATTTGAACCTAGTCCACCTCAAGATTTCTGCTTACCCACCTAGCTGGATCAGGTAATTAATTTGTTCGGACGCCAATGGTTTTGACTGATCTAACTTACATGTTTGTGATCATAGCAGCAAGAGTTAACGGCCATGCGTGCCTGGATTCCAAACTCGTACAAGCCAGCCATTTGTCCTTGAGTGGACTGCATATTGCTGGCAACACATCGGACGCACTTGGATCCAGGGTCACACAAGTGTCTTGTAGCTCGTACTCCTGGTCCGAACTCTTTTTGGCATTTCGCTGGCTCGCATTATCTAAATTAAAGCAAATTGAGAGAAGGGCCATTGGGTTTCAGGTACATAGACCCAATCACAAAAGTCACCACCCCAAGCCCAAGCCTTCCCTTTCAAAATCTAGCCGTTACAACTCATTTCTTGCAGCTCACCTATCGGGGAGATTCCAGCTTTGAAAATCCCTTTGAAACTATAAGGTTTAAAAAAAAGCATGATCAGCAGCTCATGGGGTGGATTTTATCTACTCTCAGCGAATCAACACTAGTAGCAGTAATAGGGTGCACTTCATCCTCCGAGTTGTGGTCAGCTCTTGGGAAAAGTTTTACCACTAAGTCAATGTCAAAGATACTCAATCTGAAGAGTATGAGTACTCCTATCAAGATTGAAGGTATAACAATCACAGAGTACTTTCAAAAGATGAAGAGTTTGGCAGAGCATTGAAGATTGCTAGTGACTATATCACAGACAGAAGAGACCTTATCCTATACAACCTTAGTGGTCTCAGTCGAGATTATAACTCAATCATATTGTATATCAAAGAAATCTATTCAATGTTTCTCAGTTAAGGAAATCGACTCAATGGCTCAAATAGTTCCACAACTCCTGGTATTCAACAAAAGATCATCGCTAATCTAGCACAATCTGGCAACAACATCAAAAAGAACTAGAATTAAGAGAATCAAAATAGACAAAATAATTACAATAGAAGAGGCCGAGGCAGAAATTCTGGTGAAAGAAATTCAGGGACAACCTACTTGTCAAATTTGTTTGAAGGTGGAACATGTTGCATCTGATTGTTGGCACAGGTTCAACAAGGAATATGGACGAAAGCCAGCAAAACAAGACTCAAAATTAGCATATCTGGCCTCACCAGAAATGAATGCTGACCCTTCATTCTACATAAACAGCAAAGCTAACCATCATGTCACCAACTCACTCAAAAATCTCAGCATCAATCAAGAGTACTAAGGGGAAGAAAATCTTACTGTAGTTAGTGGTCAAAATCTTTCAATACTCACATTGGGCACAAATCAATTGATCTCCCCACACACACACCAACCTTTATTGTTGAATAAGATTTTACTTGTTCCTAAAATCATAAAAAATTTAATTAGTGTTTCAAAACTCATTAGTGATAATGATGTTGTCATTGAATTCAATAAAAACCATTACATTGTCAAGAATATGAAGAGGCAGAAAGTTCTACTGGAAACAATTGCTGGGAAGAGAATTTACCAACTGCTGAAGTGTGATGTGCCTGAATTCCAATCTCACTATCTAGCTAATTTAGTGTCTATGTTAAAGTCTTTATTTTCAAAAGAGAGATTAATACGTAGCAAGAACGATTGTTTAAGCTCTTTTAAAGACATGAATATAAAAGAAATGCTGGATATATGGTACAGATGACTTGGGCATCCAAATGTAAATGTCTTCAAAAGCATTCTTTTGTAATGATCCAAACTTGAGCAGTATAAGTTCTCTTGTTCATACTCAATCCTTCTATTTTGCTTGTAAATATGGTAAAATGCGTCAAGTGCATTATCAAGCTGAAACTAGGACTAAATTCTCTCTTAAGTTGCTTCACACTAATCTGTGAGGTTCTACCTAAGTCATTTCTCTTAATGGACACAAATAGTGTATAGCATTTGTTGATGGTTACTCTAGGTTCACATTGATTTTTCCCTTAACACTAAAATCAGATGCATTAAATACCTTCAAGCAATTCATAGCTCAAGTTGAAATTGACAAGAAAATTAAATCCTTACAATGTACTATGGGAGAAGAATTTAAAAGCTTCGAACCATATCCCATTGAGAATGGGATCGTACTTAGATATTCTTGTCCATACTCTCACCATCAAAATGGTAGAATTGAAAGAAAGCAAGGACATACATGTGAAACAGGTCTTACTCTTTTAGCTCAAGCTTTAACACCTCTCAAATTCTGGTGGGAAGCATTTTTCGCTGCTATTTACTTGATTAACAAGCTTCCTACTCTTATACTAAATCACATTTCTCCTTATGAACAGCTCATGAATCAAAAACCCGACATTAAATTCCTTGGGGTCTTCAACTGTGAATGTTACCATTATTTGAGACTGCATAACAAGAATGAATTCTAATTTCACACTACTCAATGTGTCTGGATAGGTTACAGCCCCTTGCATAAAGGTTACATTTGCATGCATCCTCCGAGAAGAATTTACTTTGCTAGAAATGTCATATTCAATGAGAAAGTTTTCCCTTTTAAGTCAGAACCAAATTTCATCTCTTTTACTTCATCAATTACAGATGATTTTTCAAGTACTTCTTTGCCATTCTTTTCAATGCATAACTGGTATTCCAAAGTTCACAAAGGCACTTTAGCAGCAGGTGATTTATCCATAGAATTTTTTCGACTAGTGGATATATCTATCTCTCTTATCCAATAACATGTCCCAAATGACTCTACTACAACACCTCAACCGGTAAATTCCGAGTCAACACAAAACACCACCACTTAGATTTCATTTCAACACCAAACAGTACCTGTAAACACAAGCCAGCCGATTTTCAGTCATCTTATGATATCTAAAGCCAAATCAGGCATTTTCAAACCCAAGGTATACACTGCTGATTCCTTAATTTCCACACAATCTGAGATTCCAATGAATGAAGAGGTAGCTATGGAAGATCCAAAATGGAGATGTGCCACACAAGAAGAGTATAATGCAATTATCAAAAATAAAACATGGGAGTTAGTCCCATTAAACCTGATATGAAATAGCAGGTTGCAGAAGGCTATTAAAAATCAAGAAGCATTTAGATGAAAGTATTCAAAGACACAAGGCTAAAATTGTAGCAAAGGGGTACACTCAAACACCTAGTATAGACTACATAGAGACTTCTAGTGTAGTCATAAAGCCATCCAGAGTTAAGGTAATATTGAGCTTACTAGTTCACAAAGATTAAAAGCTAAGACAAGTCGAAATCAATAATGCATTTTTGAATGGAGAGCTCAGAGAAGTTATCTTTATGAGTCAACTAGCAGGTTTCATTGATGGTGCCAGGCCAAACCATGTGTGTAAATTGAAAAGGCCCTCTATGGTCTCAAACAAGCTCCGAGAGCTTGGTTCAACAAGTTGAAATTGGCCTTGATAGCTTGGAAGTTCTCTAACTCCAAGTTAGACACTTCACTCTTCCACTGATAAATGTTGATGACACAATCATAACTGGAAGTGATCAATATGAAATCGATGGACTAATGTTGCAGCTCACTAGATCTTTTGCTTTGAAAGACTTAGGCGAACTAAGTTTCTTTATAGGCTTCAAAATATCTAGGAACTCAGAGTTTTCATTCACAAGTCAAGAGAAGTATATCACTGGCCTGTTGATTAAAACAAATATGTTGAATTGTAAAGGGCTTCTACACTCATGGCTTTTGGGATAAAAATGTTTGAATGTAATGGCAAGCCATTTGAAGACAAAATATGTTGAAGGGGTATCAATTTCGGATAAGTTTAGGCCACTATATATCAAATCAAAGAAGGCTCACAATATACACACATATATAGTTAAAACTCTTTGAATATATATACGTATGTTAAGAAGGAAACAACTGATTAAACAGTTTACCATGATATCAATATCATTAATAATTTATAAAAACATGTAATTAACGACTTCATTCAATGTTACTGAAGAGAATGCAATTATTTTTCTGCCTAATTTTTACTCAAAATCTATACCGGATTAATCAAGAATGCTAATTTTATTTATTTTAGTTTTCTGGTTATATGCTCAAAATTACTTGAAGTCATAACTCCGTCCTATCCAGTTTAATGATAATAATGTTTCTTGCAAAACTGCCGAATGTTTGTTAAGGATCGAACAATAAACAGATCTATAAATTATTGTGCGATTTCGGCAAAACCAAAACTGCAGAAATGGTTGCTGACAAAAAAGCCTACGTCCACAATTACACGACAATATCAGCACATTAAGGCCAGCAGTCTCGCATTAAGTTCTCTGCTAAAATTTTGGCATAAGACTGTTTCCACACGTTTTGAATCTCGATCGGCAACGCTTCCAGCTAAGGACTTTTAACTTTATGCATATGAGTAATTTAATTATAATATCGTGCAGTTGAATCCTTCTACTTCTGCTGACTATAAATACAACAGCTCATGCAATTGAATCTTCATCTCATCACTTCATTCCTTTACTTCTTAGACCTTTCAATATTTGCTCTGCAATTTAAGTAATTAGTAGGAGAGAGAGAGAGAATCGATCAAAATGGCACAGCACATTTTGTTACTGAATTTACTAGCCATCTCTTTTGCCCTGGCTGTTGCTTCTGAGCCTGGTCCTCTTCAAGATTTCTGCGTTGCAGACCCCACTAGCTCAGGTGACCATTTTACAATAAAACTCATCTATCCATTTACGTTGTATTGTATACATATATCTCTTTTTACCCTGTATACATCATCCAGTAGAATTTATCCTGAATTAGGATATTTCTTCTTGTTTCTAACATATATATGTATTAATAATGGCAGTAAGTGTTAATGGCTTCGCTTGCATGGACTCCAAGCTTGCCCAGGCCAACCACTTTTCATTCAGCGGACTGCATGTGGCTGGCAACACATCGAACGCACTAGGCTCTAGGGTTACACCAGTCTCAGTTGCTCAAATACCTGGACTCAACACTCTCGGCGTCTCATTGGCTCGTCTTGACTATGCGCCATGGGGCTTGATTCCTCCTCACGTTCATCCTCGTGCTAGTGAGATTCTAACAGTAATTGAGGGAAGCCTTAAAGTTGGCTTCGTGACATCTAATCCAGACAACAGGCTCATAACAAAGGTTCTTCAAAAGGGTGATGTGTTTGTATTCCCTGTTGGTCTTGCTCACTTTCAACAAAATGTCGGACACGGAAATGCTGTCTCAATCTCTGGGTTGAGCAGCCAAAATCCTGGAGTTATTACAATTGCTAATGCCGTTTTCGGGTCTAATCCGCGCATTGCTAATGATATTCTCGCCAAGGCTTTTCAGGTCGACAAGTCCACTATTGGTCAACTTCAGGAACAATTTTAGATTATCGCAGACTCTTTGGAAAAGATCTAAATGTGTGTTTTGAGTGTGGTGGAAAGTCTCTTTGAATTAATTCCCTTGTGAAAATTTATTTGTCTTGTATTTTTCTGATTATGATGATCTCTATAAGTGTATTATTGTCGCGGCCTTACTATTGTCTGAATATCTTTTGGTCTTGATATAAACTTAAAATATAGATATTCGATGAATTTGCTGAACATCTGTTTGTCTTGGACATAAACTGCTATACCATGATAGTCATAAATATCATTTGGATTAATCAAGAGCCATAATACAGAAAGCAACTCTCCGAATTCAATTGCACTGGCCGATGTATTTATAGTCAGTACAAGTAGAATGATTCAATTGCACGATATTATAATGAAATTAATCAATTATATGGATGGAGATTCGAGTTCTTAATGGAAATTCGGTGCCGGCCGAGGTTCAAACGCGTTGAAATAGTTTGTGCATCTTCAACATTGAGCTTCAATTGCATGAAATTAAACTCTTTCTTTTTCATTTTTAATGAACGTTTATATCTATCAAACTACTGTAAAGAGTAAATATTCTACTTGGCTACTATAATCTCTGCAGAGGGTACTTTTTGTATTAAAACAAAATTCGTATTCTAGAGCGGACAATCAATACTGGACTGCTGGCTTCCATTGTCGAACCTTGTATTCTTTTCTTAAGTTTTGGACTGAGGCTTTTGTTTTGCATGTTGCCATTCTTTTTTGAGTTTGACTCGGTTGGATGATCTTAATTCTAAGATTCTCAACTGTGAAGTTTTGTAATACATTAATCATGTACAGCAAGCAGGCAACTTTCCATGTAAAAGATTTAAACAAATTTATTTTTCTGTAATCATAAGTTATTAAAAAGATTATGTATCTGTTCATCGCTGCTTATTTATAAAAAGAGTTAGTCTTGCTCATACAGCAGTCTTCCCAGCTGCCTGGGCAAAGCCAAACAGAATTCAAGTCTGGGTCCTAATTAACCACTCGGGCATATTCAATTAAAAAAGTATACGGTAATTAATTTTTTTATAAAAAATAAAATCATTAATAAACCATTAAAAATTATTTTATTATATTTTACTATGCATTTATTTTATAAAAAATTATAATACTTTTTTATTATCATCCAACAAAATAATTTATAAAATTATCATATTTATTTTTATATTATCATTAAATAAGTGTAAAATATAAATATAAATTATATTATACGTGAAAATTTAAAAAAAATAATTTCGTTAAAGTATTAAAATATAAAAAATATTTTAATTTTATTAATTAAATAATTAATATTATAAAATTAAAAAAATTATCTAATAAATTTTTTAATTATACCGATTTTATTACAAATTTTTTCCGGGGCTCTCTTAATTTGTATAATTTATGCATGTATCACTTCTGCCTCCGCTATATATACATAATTCGGGGGAAACATTTGCTTCGCAGCTCTAACGCGTTGCAGTACTTTCATTTCTTGAAATCAAAGTTGAGCAATGTTAAGCAGTAGATGGAAGAGAAATGGCGAAGAACAGTATGTTACTGTGTATGATAGCTCTCACGGCTAGCACACTTGCCATGGCATTTGAGCCTGGACTCCTATTATATATAAATATATTATTTCATTATAATATATAAAATATTATATTATTTATGTTATATAATATTATAAAAATAATTTATAATATAATTTTATATTTTTATATTATTATATTTTAATACTATATTTATTAATATAATAAAAGATAAAATAATTTATTAAATATTATATTAAATTTATAAAAAAAAGTGGTAGTGCAGACTTGACTTACGAGCCTGCGGGTCAAGCCCGTACTGCCTCACTCTGATATTTCTTATGCAAGTAACCAATCTATGCTAGACACATGCCAAATCATCTGATGTGCTAAACATTGATTAATTGAATTTTGGGCATTTGTGCGGTCCAGCCCCATCATCCAAACATGGCATTTTGGAAGTGGTGAAACCGTGAAAAGGGTTAAGAGCATCAAGCAATTTAGCAAATCCTCACCCAAGCCATCACCAATAGCCTCACCCATGCCGCACCCACGTGGAACTGCATTCTTGGAGCCTACTCCAACAGTCCCACACCCATCAAATCTATTTTCATTTACAACCACCTCATCAATCCAAGCGTCAACTATCCAGCCAATTATGCTCCCCCGGCTCTGTTCAAAGCTTGTTCTTGTACATTGTCGCTTCCAAAGGGAAAAGAATTACATGCCCGTCATAAAAGTCGGTGTAGATAGTGATATTTATGAGGGAATGCTTTCATTCGTTCCATGGACAAACTAATTGATTAGCGTTTTTTGTTCGATAAAATGCCAGTCAGAGACGTCGGGGGCTGAATTATTCTTCTGGGCTGGTACAACAACAGTTCTGATTCTTGGAAAGTTGTGATTTTGTTCCAAAAATTGAAGTGTACAAGATCACTTTGGTGATTTTGTTTCTCAGCTTTTGCATGATTAGAGAAGCTAGAAGCTAGATTATGGGAAAACCCTCCGTTGCTATGCAAAAAAAGTTGGTCTTGAGTCCGTTGTTGGGAATGTGCACGAAATGTAAAGATATTGATGAAGCATTAAGACAGTTTGCCGAAATGAGTTCCGCGAGAGATGTAGTGTCGGCATAACATATTGGTCAATGGTTATATTGAATTAGAGTTAGTAGATTTGGTTGACAAAGTATTTGATATGACTGTTGAGAAAGACCTTGTTTTATGGAGTTCGATGGTGCATGGGTATGTTAAGTCCAAACAGCCAAGGAAGGCCTTGGAGCATTTCAAGAAAATGGTTATCGAGGGATTGATACCAGATGAAGACACAATGGTTAGTGTGATTTCAGCCTGTGCAAGTTTATCAAACCTTCAATGCGGTAGGCGACTGCATCGGTTTATCTTGCTAAACAACAGAAGACAAGATGCTTTTGTGAATACAGCTCTAATTGACACGGACCCCAAGAGCGGGGGTGTAGAGAACTCTTTACTTACAATTTAGAAAATGGATTGCAAAGGTGTTGTCAACATCGCAACCATGATTGAAGGGCTAGTGAACTACGGCTTCGAATGAAGCTTTTTGCATTTTTAATCAGATGGAGGGACATGGGATCATTCCAATTGAAGCCACATTTATTTTTGTGCTAGCAGCGTGCAATCATTCTGGGTTAATTACTGAAGGCTGCCAATTGTTCAGGAGGATGGCAGGAGTTTACAGAATTCAACCAAAGATTGAGAATTATGGTTGTCTAGTTGATCTGTTGAGCAAGGCAGGGCTGTCGCATCAAGCGGATGAGTTCATCGAAATGGTCCTAGAAGAGGACAAGATCATAGCTTATAAAACTCTATTAAGGGCTGTTGCATTAAATATTCAGAAATTGATCTTGGACAGAAGATTGCAAATATTTGATGAAGCTTGGTCCCCGGAGCCATGATGTCCTTTTCTGTGCTCTGGAAGGTCATGGACCGAAGTTGCAGAGGCAAGCAGAAACTTGGAAGATATCGATACCAGGAAGAGAACTGGGAATAATATTATAGAACTAAAGCATTATTAGAAAGAAATACAGGGTAAGAATAATCCAATTGCCAATTGTTTCAGAACACTTGCAATTATTTTGCCCACAAAATTTCGGTTCAGACAAGGCAACTTTTGAAACTCTCCCCAATTGAATTACAGAATCTTATTTAACAAGCTTTCATCGTGCTTACGGTGTACTCATGCCAATTTATTGGAAAAAAAAATAAATTGCAGACTTCATTGAATTAGATTAGAAAATCAAGAAATGAAGTATAATAAATTGTAATTACTATGTGTAAATTTACAGTTCAGAATACAAATCCTCGAGTTGGATCTGCCAACGAAATGTTTGGACATATCACACTGAACGTTCAAATTTACAATTTGGAGGCACAAAGAACACTTCAACAAGAGCCAAGACTACACCATCGCCGCAAGGGATAAAAGGAGAACTTTCACATCTACAAAGGCCATCCACCACCGCTTTTAGCTTGAGATAGTCACAGGTCTCAACTTTCTGGCCAATTTTAACACCAAACACCAAGCAACTGTTAGCGAGAGTGCTAGAACCCGGCCTCCGACAAGACCGGCAAGAACAATCAAACAGATAATTATATATCCCGAATTCCTCTTTCCTTCTATTTTCAGAGTCTCCTCGACTATACTCACTTCTGTCTCAGTTTGGGATTGCGTAGTAATTCCATCATCACTTTCGTCTTGTCCGAAGTGAGACAATTCATCTTCATCGTCAGGTTCTTGTTTATCCCCAATTTGTTGATCTCCTTGCCGACGAATCCTTACCAATTTATCCTCTTCCAAGCAGCGATGATTTCCGCTGCTCGATTCCATTTCCATCTCCTTATTCTGCTTCCATTTCTTTGGACTGCGCAACTTCTTGGGAACTAATTTCTTCACAAAAGTTGCTCTCATTTTCGCCCTTCGGCTTTGCTCCTTTCTACATACCAAAACACCAAATTTTTCCTCATTTTTATGCTCAATTCCCTCATTAGTCTTAATATCCGAACTTCTGGCTCTCCCACCACCAGTTACAAGTTCCAAATCTCTTTCCTTACTTCTAATCTCTTCAACATGCATCACCCCAACACTACAAGAATCCACAACTTGAATTTCTTCGACTGAAGAATCCCACACCTTATTACTACATGCCTTTTTTGAATCTTCTTCACATCTCTCAGTCTCTTCCGAAACAACATCCTTCTTCCATTTAATAAAACACAAAATCTTAACTTTCTCGACAAAAGAACCAAACACTGTGCATGCCTTGGAACACGGTCTGAAGCAACACAACACACGCGTCACAACAAACTCGAGCAGCAGAAGCAAGAACGCCGACTTTGTGATACCAACAGCCAGCCTTTTGTCGCTCAACGCTAAAATCACCACGAAAAACACCCTCAAAACCGCCACCAAAACATTCCTCTTCTTCGATCCGCAGCCGCTGCCATGATCACTGTCGCATTTTTTAACAACTTCCAATTCCTGAACTGGGGTGCTCTTAATCTCATTCTTGAGCTCAATTCTTTTGCACCCAGATGATAAAAACACCGTTGGATTATTATTATTATTATTATTATAACACCGGCGGCGGCGGCGCTATCATCGTGGGACTAGAAATTTCCAGCGGGGGTTGTGATTGAGATTTCTTCTTCGACAGTTTTTTCAACCGATCTCGATTCTTGACGAAGAGATCGACGAGAGAGGTGGGAAACCCAGTCTCTACAACAAGCGATCGGCCTCGTTTCGGTGGCGAATGAAGATCCGCCATCAAGCGCGAAATTCTCGAAACCTTGTTCTTCTTCCATGGCAAAGGCATGTTATAACAATCTAATAATAAATTCAAAATTTCTCTCTATTACAAACCGGGTTTCTCAGAGAAATAAAAATGGTTGCGGACGGTTGTTGGAAGAGGACTGCATTAGAGATTGTTGACAATGATTACATGTCTGTTGTTTTATAGAACCCTAAGAATTTACAGAGAGAATGAAAGTGGGGAGAGAGATGTTTGGTTGAGTGGAAAGTTATTGTCGAAATAACGCGTGGGAAAGTCTTTCGTTCTGCGGTTTTTTTTTCCGTTCGTGTCCAGAGTTTCTCTTGGAGGGAAAGGAAAATAAATTTTCCTTTTTTAGGTAATTAATTCATGTTTGCTAATTTTAATTACATCTACAGATTTGATTTTTCAGGATAAATGCTTTAATTAATTAAATTCCCCTCTAAAATGCTTCATTTTGTTTTCATTTTCTTCGTACTATTCAGTTTACATTATTTTATTTTATTTTTAAAAAAATAAAAATAAAGAATTAATTTACCCATTTATACTTTAATATTAAATATAAAATATTAAAATTTAACATATAATAAAATTGTTTTACTTAAATTAATTTGATTGGTGGTATATAATGAATGGACTGATTTGGTACCAAATTACGATTTTAAGAGTTAATCATTGCATAATCAAGACATCTTCAAAGAAGCACTTTTACATTAACCTAATTGAATTGAGTCAATTGACTCTTACCAAATTTTATTGGAGGAGTAATTTCGCTTACTTAAAACTTGTGTCACTCAAATGATTAGTTGCAAGGTGCCGTGTGCAGCTTGGTCATATTAATAATTAGTTTGAAAAAAAAAGATTCCAATGAAATCACATGTATAGCCTTATGTATCACACTAATTCATGAAGGGTATTTTGGTCATATTACAACAAATGAACAAACTATGTTTCAATGTGTGAAAAAAGGTAAAAACATAGGGAAGGAGCTGGATGTTATTATCAAAACTGCCACGCGTAGTAAATGGGTCCCATCAAAAAACGTGCGGTTCCCACTGCCGTTTCATAATTCTCCGCGTGAGAGGTGGCTCATAAACGGGGCCCTGTCCCTATGATTCAGTGGGGCCAGTATAATTTATTAAATAAAGACAAATAAAAAAGGATGAAACATAAGAATGAGAAGCACGTGACATTTGATAATGTCATGTACGAATTCGTATTCTTTGGTCTTCACTCCTTTTTTAAAAAAAGCGTGACCTGGGCTTATAGCTGTGATTAACAATTATATCCGGTCAAAAAGATTTTTACCGCCGCCGGCATTATTCCGTCTTCTACTTGGACCGTACGGGTAAATAATGTACTGTATATGTTTACCAGTCAACTTAGAATTAGTACATTTGAATAATAAGGATGCTATGTTTAGATTGTTGGATTCTACTCTCATGTAATCCAAAAATCAAGATAGAAAGATTTATTAATTGATAATGCTAAAAAAAAATTAAAGAGGTTGACATTAATATATATATATATATATATTAAAAATTTAATACATGTGATTATATAAAAATTAAAATTTTTGTATTTGTGTATAGAGTGAATTAGATTCTGATTAAGAGTAAGAATTTACGAGTAATTTTATTTTAAAAATATATTTTTTAACTTAATTTTAAAAAATAAAACTAACAAATACGAGTTATTAATGTTAGTTCTAATAACATCAACATTGCCTTCTCACATGTATAGGAAATTTTATATTATAATTTATTAATAAATGTTAAGGTATATGCTTAAATTACAACTTAAGCTTTTAATTGTACTTTATTTTTATTAATTAAATATATATAAAAGAATTTTTTTTTCTCACATGACTAAATTTTTAGTCCATCTATAATTTTAGCATATTCTTTTGTTTTTTTTGATTCGCGATCAAGTTTTAATATTTTGAATGAAAAATAGTTCAGTATATTTTAATTACAAAAACCTTTCTAAAGAACTTACAAATTTTAATGAGATCGAAGGTCTTAAATTCTAAGGAAATAAGGAACAACAATATTTCATTAAAGGCATCCACTATAAACTTAACCTTCAATCATATGATAATCATAATAAATATGATGTATTTAAGCTTAATACTAACTTTTTGTATACATAAAATACGTAATTTTTTATAAAAATGCATTCATGTAATGTAGCATGAGATGAAAACCATTATTATTTCAAAGGTTTCACTAATACTTAAATATTATAAAAATTTATATCAAAATTTATAAATGTATTTATTTAATTACTACTTAATAAGATTTTATATGTCACTTATCACTAATCAAGTCATTATGGCCTAATAATGACAAGAAATGTGTAGGATAAGTGTAAGTAAAGTATCTAATTTCAAAAACAATTAACACAGTCTAAAATATAAGAGTCATTTTAAACCTTGATTAGCAACAAGTCCTTTCACACGCAACAATACATCGTTGCACAAATGTGATGACATATTATATCCAAAGATGCTCCCAAAGATATTTTTCATATTATTTAAAATATTTAACAATACTTATCAATATATTAAACTTGAGATTATAATTGTACTTATAAAAGCTTATTTTAAACTTACAAATACTTACTAAACAAGTAATGAAATTTGATACCTTCACATACAAATTATTTTCTTATCACTTTCATTTGTCCACGTATAATGTCAATGCATGTTACTCAAAAACAATCACAAGAATATGTTACCATGAGCAATCACATAAACATATACTAATATGAAAATTAATATTTTTTATAATAACATATAATTAAAACTATACTTGAAAATATAATCACACACATGTATATATTTATTGTGATTCTTTTAAAAAAATCTAATATATTTACCTCTTGATGATTGCAACTAAACTAACTTATGCACGATAACCTATAATCAAATGCTTAACAATCATAAGTCTCGTGTATATTATCACAAACCATAATATATATCATTAGGCCTTAGGGTCAAATCAATCTTGTTATTCACATGTTTTGCAAAAATATGCAATTTAAAGCATCTTAGGATCAAATTAAAAAAGTATATTAAAAACTTAATATCATTGAATGAAAGTAAAATTCATCGTAAACTTACAAATTTCTAAATTTATCATATAAATCAGTTTTGTCATACTCATGACATATGATTTTTGTAAAATATATAGACTAATCTATTGTCTTACATCAACTTTGTAAAACTTATCTTTCTTTTAGCTACTCTTCACAAATAATAATCACTAATCCATTATTACAAAGATCTCAGGTCTAAAGATCTCAAATCAGTTTATATGCCCTTCTAATTATTGTCTTTTATTCAACATATACAATGATAATTAAATTTTAAATTTATAATAATAATGGATATCCAAAAAAGTGAGGAGAGAAACTTAGATTTACTTTCATTCTCCAAATTTGCTTGTATGAAACAATAGTCTCATTTGAAGTAAGTGTATATCTTATGATAATATGACCTTTCATAAAATAATAATTTATTTATCTATTAGAGTTTTTCTTGTGATTTATAGAAGTCTAATGTTAAATAAAATAATATAATCTTATTACTAGTCTTTATTATTAAATAACTCCAACTGATAATAATAACTAAGTAATAGTATGTATATGTAAATATGTTAATTAGACTATAATTATAAATAAAGTCTTAAAAATAAGGCCATTTTTTTTTAAAAAATTATAAATAACTATCACAAATTACAAGATTGGGCCTGCGTATTTTCTATGGGCCGAATAAGGCTTAGATCCAGAAAATTAAAGGAACCAAATAGCCCAATTCAGCAATGTAATCACTCAAATACCTTAAACAAAACAATTGCAAGTTTGAAATTGAAATAAACTATTATAGTTAAAATGGAACCAAATATAATGTTAATTTGTAACTTCTAATTTGGTCCACCATAACAAAAATATATATTTAGGGAACCATAATATTTATGTCTTCTCGTAAAAAAATCCTAAAACTTATTTTTATTTAAAAGAGTATTTAATTTTTTAATATATTTTTCTTAATTATTAAAATGTACGAGATTAAACTCACCTTGTATTCTAAGAGATGACCCAAGTATATATTGTTAAATGTAAATAAGCAAAACCTTATGTTAATGCAATAGTATTATATGATTATCGGATGTTTTATGATTTTATAAGAATAAATAAAAGTTCATAAAAGTAGAAGAAAAATAAATTAATAACAGTAATTGTCGTTTAGTCATTATAAAAATTGTAACAAGAAATTAATTGTTTAATCATTATAATCATGATCAAGAGTTGCCTACTACTTTTTTAAATTTAATATAAATGTTATTTAATTTGCAAAATTTAAAACATTTTCTTAATTAATCTATAAAAATATAACCTTACACTATAATTAATCTATAATTAAGACCTTAAAATAAAAAAAAAGTATGTGAAAATACCACGTAAGATTAGCTTAGTTTTTTTTAAAATTTTTGTTCGTCAATTAACATTTAAATATAAAAATTTTAATATTGATGATTACTCTCATTAGTTTACATGAAATATGCAATCAAGTTTGTTAAAATTAGCTTCTAATTTACGTATATTTATTAAATTATATGTTAAAAAAATATATAAAAAAATAGCTTAGGGGGTAGTTTAGGTTAGTTTTCTAAAGTTTAGGAGAAGTATGTGAAAGAAAATACTAATTTAAAAATATATTCTTAATATTAATTTAGTTATTTTAATTAAGTAATTAATGATAAAATATAATTTTTTTACTATTAAAGGAATATTTTTTATTAATTTTATTAAAATTTATATTTATATATGATTTTTTTAATCATGAGGAGATGTATATGAAAAATAAGCCTTTGAATATAAAAAAAGATTAGTTTATATATAATAAAAATTTTTAATTTCATTGCATAAATCAAATGGATAATTTAACTGTGACAAACGGGTCAGGCCCGACCCATGTGGACTCGCTGGTCCGGCCTGTACAAAAAAAAGGAAGTTCACAAAGAGCTGGGCCGCCGGCAGATCCTAAGATTAAAGAAATATTAAATAATAAAAAAATCTACGAATTGGCGGGCACTAGAAGAAGACAAATCCTCCCTGCTCCATGTTTTAAATTTGTCCGCCGTTTCTTGGCCCAAGTTTGGAATCGGGGCCGAATATTACGCGGTCCAAATGGGACGGGGTGGATAAAATTTTTGCCGAGTAGTCTAATATGCGATGTTCCGTTGACTTGAAAATACTTGCTGCCATGCTACGAGTTATAATTACATATGATAGTTTCTAGAAGTTTCCTGCAACCAAATTGCAAATGAAACCCCCAAAATCACAAATTCCCTCCTTTATGTAATAATATAATATCACGTCTTACTCCCTGTCTGCCACTCTCCCAATTTTCCCGAACTTTCTCTCCGATTTTCCCACCCTTCTCCCGAGAAAGAGAAAGAAAAAGAAAAAAAAATGAGAGAAATCTTGCACATCCAGGGTGGTCAATGCGGCAACCAGATCGGATCCAAGTTCTGGGAGGTGATCTGCGACGAACACGGTATTGGCCCCACGGGAAAGTACAGCGGAGACTCTAATCTTCAACTGGAGCGTATCAATGTTTATTTTAACGAGGCCAGCGGTGGCAGGTACGTTCCACGCGCCGTCCTCATGGATCTTGAGCCCGGGACCATGGATTCCGTTAGAGCGGGGCCGTTCGGGCATCTATTCCGGCCTGATAACTTTGTGTTCGGCCATTCTGGAGCTGCGAACAATTGGGCTAAGGGGCATTACACAGAGGGCGCTGAGTTGATCGATTCTGTTCTTGATGTTGTGAGAAAGGAGGCTGAGAATTGTGATTGTTTGCAGGGTAATGAAACGCAAACACTTTGTTTATGCTTACACGATGACTTTCGTTTCAGTTGCGGGCATTTGGGTTTGCTTTGACTAATCTTATGCAGCTTACTTTTTGTAATTTTTTTTTATTTTGGTTTAGCTCTATCCTGAATTTGATGCTGGTTTGAAGAATTACGAAATACCTTCTCGTCTTTTTTATTTTTTTGGAAAAAATGCTTTCTTTGTCTTTTGATTTTGTTTTGGGCTTGTGTTGTTTGAAAATTTTTAGTTTCAAGTATATATATATTTTAGATTTAGTTCATTGATCGAAGCTTGATCTTACTTATGGATGAAATTCGGGCGGTTGGTTCTATTTTTGTATGATTCTTCACTGTGTTTGCATTTGGCTTTCTACAAGCTGTCATTTAATGCTATTCATCAAGACTGGAAATTGTTTGTCAATTTTTTTTTCTTTGTCGTGTAAACTGTCTTCATAATGTCTGTTACTAGTTTCATAGTGGAATATTCACTTGCTGGAGCGCCTACAACCATCTATCAGGATTCAATTGAACTCAAAATTTGCAGTCGTTAATGATATATTTTCAGTGTGTGTATTGCTGGCTGTTTGCTTCAATCTTGATCATTATTGAGCTATTTATTTGGGCTAAAATCTGTGGTTCTCTTTTAGAAAATGTGCTTACATTCTTCACGTGATCACAGTTTAATCTTGTAATTTGGTATTCTTTCTTGCTCTGTATGAACAACGAAATTATGATCTTGAACATTGTGTTGGACATTTTTTTAATTCGTTTATCAATCTTGTGACTTTGTATCTATTGAAATAAATTTTGGTATTCCTTTCTGTTTCAAAACTCACTGATAGTTTTTCAACAGGATTCCAAGTATGTCATTCATTGGGTGGAGGTACTGGTTCTGGCATGGGAACCCTTCTTATTTCCAAGATCAGGGAGGAGTATCCAGATCGCATGATGTTGACATTTTCTGTCTTCCCTTCCCCCAAGGTATCTGACACAGTTGTTGAGCCATACAATGCCACCCTCTCAGTGCATCAGCTTGTTGAGAATGCAGATGAATGTATGGTGCTGGATAATGAAGCTCTCTATGATATTTGTTTCAGAACTCTCAAGCTTTCCACCCCTACTTGTAAGTACAAATACTTTAATTATTATTCTGCATTCTGTTTTGAAGATCAAGTAGAGGGAAGTTGGTGATAGTTTTCTAATTTCTTTTATCTTGCTATTTGGAATTTAACGTACAAATATGATTTAAGTACTTTCATGCATTGATGAATTGTGGTTCTCATATGAGTTGCTCAGTAGTCGTTCTAGTAAGTAGAGAGCACATTACTTGCAAGTCTCTTTTGCCATTGGGTAGTTAGTTACTCACAAATGGTTGGTTGGTAGTCTCTATCATCATGCTATACTTTCTCTTGCAGCCACCCACCTACCATTTCATTTTTGCCTTCTCAATTAAAGAAGACAATGACATTTGTATTTTATATGCTCTTTATTAGACATTTGTTTTTGTGTTATATTATAATATCATATCTTATGCATCATTATCTTGTTAAAGTAATTAATGACTAATTTATAACAATACTCAGTAAGACATATGAGCTGATATATGTGCTGTGCTTTGTCTGTTCTGCCTTATCTCAGTCGGTGATCTCAACCATCTCATTTCTGCTACCATGAGTGGTGTGACATGCTGTCTTCGATTCCCTGGACAGCTGAACTCTGACCTCAGGAAGCTTGCAGTTAATCTTATCCCTTTCCCACGACTCCATTTCTTCATGGTTGGTTTTGCACCCTTGACATCTAGAGGATCACAGCAGTATCGTGCGTTGACTGTACCTGAACTAACCCAACAAATGTGGGACGCCAAGAACATGATGTGTGCTGCTGACCCACGGCATGGTCGGTACCTAACTGCTTCAGCCATGTTCCGTGGTAAGATGAGCACCAAAGAGGTTGAAGAACAAATGATCAATGTCCAAAACAAGAATTCTTCTTACTTTGTCGAGTGGATACCAAACAATGTCAAGTCCAGCGTGTGTGACATCCCTCCCAAGGGTCTGAAAATGGCATCCACTTTTGTTGGAAATTCAACTTCAATCCAGGAGATGTTCAGGAGAGTTAGTGAACAATTCACGGCAATGTTCAGGAGGAAGGCTTTTTTGCACTGGTACACTGGTGAGGGAATGGACGAGATGGAATTCACCGAGGCAGAGAGTAATATGAATGATTTGGTGGCAGAGTACCAGCAATATCAGGATGCAACTGCTGACGATGAGGAATATGAAGAGGAAGAAGAGGAGATTGCAGATTGAGGTGTACTGCATTCTTATCTTCCCAGTCGAGTTTGTCTGAAATTTGTATCTTGCTGGCTCTCATTTCAGTTTCTTATTAAGTTTATTTGGTTGGAGGGTCAACTTTTGATTGAGACGAGCATGTGTATGTAATTATAATGCGGTTCGTTGTATTCAGAGAGATGGGTTTGTTTTGCATCTGATTGATGGATGCGTGTGTTGGGTAGTTGAATATATCATCTCTTAAGCTAGATATTGTCTAGCTTTTGCAATGGACGTGGATTGACGGTTGTATTGATACTTTTTCTGTGTTGTGTAAATAGATCAAGTGTAGTGTTTGGTAATTTTAAAAAGTGTTTTTAAGTTTCCAAAGCAGTTATCACTGGTGGGGTATTTTTTTTGTTATTTTTTTAAAAATTGTTTATATATGTTCGGTAAATTTTACACTTAGAATATTATAATAATAAAATTATTTTTACTTTTAAGTACTTGTTTTGTATTTATCAATTTTTTAATTATATATATAATATTGTTTTGCAATCTTTAAATAATTTTAGAATAAAAATATATATTTTCTTATTAAATTAAAAAAATACTAAAAATGTAATTAAAGAAAAGGAAAGAAAAGAAAAGATTTTGCTCAAGTTAGGCCTCATTTCCTTAGTTCCTTACAATTGCAATTGCAATTGCATTTGCATTTGCATCTGATCCAAGCCGTCTTCTTCAAGATTTCTGCGTTGCGGGCCTGGAAACTTCAGGTATTTTAAATTTATAACACGATACGTTAAAATTGTAAGTTTTTTTCATTAGAAATGATGTAGAGTAAGTTTGTTACTTCGTAGGCTGATTATTATGGGCTTCATAGCTGTGCCTGCAAGAAGGATCCGGAACTGGTGAAACCTGAGGATTTCTATCACAGTGAGCTTCATCGGAAAGGAAACACATCAAATCCGTTTGGTTCTTTCGCAACAAGAATCTAAGTAACTCAAGTTCCGGCACTTTGAATCTCGATAGCTGAAGCAGATTTTGCACCAAGAGGCGTCAATCCTCACCGTTATCACCCAAGAGCTAGTGAGATTTTCACTGTCCTGGAAGGAACCCTGGTAGCAGGATTTGTGACTTCCAATCCTCGAAATCATCGATTTATCACAAAAGTGCTTTGGGAATGGTGATCTTTTTGTGTTTCCAGAAAAACATTGGACCTGGAAATGCTGTTGCCATTGCTTCATTTAGCAGCCAAAATCCTGGAGCTGTTACCATTCCCACTACGGTATTTGGTTCAAATCCCGGCATATCTAGTGATATTCTCGCCAAAGCTTTCCAGATTGATGAGCATGTGCTGAATTCAGGCGGAATTCTTGTTCTATGATATGTACTTTTATTCCCTTAAACGGAAATTTTTATGTGTTCTCTTAAAACTTGTTCTATTATTTGCATGCATTAGGAATTGCATTCATCTCTTTGCAATTTTAAGGGAAGAATTATTAATTCCAAAAATTGATTAACCTTCAATATATTTCTCAAGCAATTCTTTGTACAAAAAGTTATATAATATTTTTAATAATTATTTATTAATTTAAATTTTAATAATATATTAATCAAAGAGAACTAATTAATTTATAAAAATTCTTAGATAATATAATTTTATTATATTAATATAATAATATAACGACATCATTTAATTAAGAATGTGAGAAAAAAAAATTATAATTTAATAATAAATAAATAAAATCACAAATAAAAATAAAATAAGGTAAGAATTTTTTTTATTTTATTATTATTTTTATAATTTTTTTTATTTCTTTAATTAGATAAAAGCAAACATAAAATATATTATTGTTTAATCCATAGTGGTCGTATTCAACAATAATAAAAGGACACTTTAAGAGAGTAATTGATTGGTTGGTTAAAGTGATTTTCAAGCTATAATTAAGAACTAATCCTCTCATGAGATTAATGGTGTCGTTTACTGCAACAAATCTCCATCACGGTTATATCCAATTTCTTTGTAGCCGCAGAAATTCAATGTTCTAATTCCGAATATTTGATTTTCAACCATTCCTAATTCTTCCTTGTTTCTCTCTTCTTGATTGACAGCTCAAAGCTTCCCTCCACTTTCACGGAGTCACAAACTAATGAAGCAAAAGCTGGAGAGCCACCCAACTGTAAGGCTGTGGGCATGAGCCACTAAATCCTCGACAAACGATCCATTTGGGACAGCCTTTTATTGCAGTTTCACAAAAGTGTCAATTCCTAAATTTCATCCTAAATGAACAAAGCTTCATTGCATGCTTACAGCTTCAGGCCATTCACTGGTTAAAACAACTTCATATATACAAAATTATCAAATGGCCTCTCAGATATTACCTTTCGGACTCTTTGCTCTTTCTTTCTTCACAGCCGGCTTGGCTCTTGACAATAATAATCTTCTTGATTTCTGTGTTGCAGACCCAAAAAGGCAAGGTAATAATTAAGATCTACCCTGAGATTAGAATATGAATTGCTTTTGGTTTATATGTCTGTCTGAATTTTCTTGTATATTTCTTTTTTCAGTGTTTGTGAATGGTGTATCATGCAAGGATCCAAAGCAAGTTCAGGCTGAAGATTTCTTTCTCAGAGGGCTACACAAAACTGGAAACACATCAAACCCTATGGGCTCTAAGATTACTTTGGCAAATGTAGCTCAAATTCCGGGGCTTAACAGTCTTGGAATTTCCTTAGTTCGTATCGATTTTGCACCATCTGGAATTAATCCTCCTCACATTCACCCGCGTGGCTCTGAAATCCTGACAGTCCTGGACGGCACTCTTGAAGTTGGATTCGTCACCTCAGGCCCCGATTATCGTCACATTACAAAGATTTTACAGATAGGTGATGTATTTGTTTTCCCTATTGGACTCGTCCATTACCAGAGAAATAATGGAAACCGCAGTGCTGTAGCCATTGCTGCTCTCAACAGCCAAAACGCTGGAACCAGTGTCGTTGCAAATGCACTTTTCGGATCGAACCCAGCGATCAAGGACGACATTCTAGCCAAGGCTTTCCAGACTGATAAGACAGCTGTCAATGACTTTCGTTCCAAGTTCTAAACCTGCAAGAAGGATAGACTGACATAAAGAAGATCAAACAATATATGACTGCCCGGCTGGTTAATAAATAATTGTTCTGATGGAACCTTCTCTTCTACCAGAGATTGATCGTTGAGACACGATGCAGGCCGATCATTACTTTCTATTATTATTATTATTGTTATTTTCTTGCCCTCAAGAAATCAAATGATCACAAATAGCTAAGTAATTGTTCGGATGTATCATGACTCAAAGAATTCTCTTCTGGTGTAAGAAAAGATCTCTCATTCCCCACCCTCCGAATAAATTCTCTGGCATTTATTACTACTGCACTGTTCATTCATTCTAGTTCCTACAACGTTTTGCTTATAATATACATAAAAAGGGTCGGTCAAAGTGATTCTTGACTTCTTAGTTCTTCTCAATGATTTAAGAAAAAAAAATTCCAATTTAATTCTGTGTGTTCGTGTTTCTTCGTGGCTTTGCAATGTATTTGATTATTATTATTATTTTTTTATATTAAATCAATCATTTCTGATTAATTATGCACTAAATTGGTACTTGTATCAGTTATCATAATTTACTAATATATATATATATATATATATGCACACATACATACATGCATATGACTGTTCAATTCGGAGCTTCATCAAAATAAATGGAGACAAGCGGTGACAGAACAACAGCAGTTAAAAATCACGTGTCTTTGCGTTAGTGTAATCAGTGTAACAAACATGCAGAAACCTTACACCTGAATGCCATTTCTCTTTTCTACGCTATATCAAGTATGAACCTTCACCTTCCTGAACAACAAAAAGGAATTTAGCCTCTCCCTGTACGAAGTTATACTGCCAGGAACTAATGAAGGTAAATTCCATCAGTAGCAGTTTCTTTTCTTTTCCAGATTTCGATTTGAAAAAATAAGTCTGGCAGGAATCTGTGCTTTTCATCCAAACTTGTCTCATGCAGGAATTAACAGTGATTAAAATTCAAAATTTAAAAGACGTAATTCTCCTGCGTTAAGGTGGTCAATGGTATTCATGGAATAAATTTGTAATATATAAGCTGTAAGATTTTAAATTCCTTTTATAATTTGCACAGATTGGCATGATTGTAGGAAAATACTTGTATAAAGCTTCATCTTATGATTCAATAAAATTCATTCAAAGGCTACATATATAATATATATATATATTATATATATATATATATATCCTTTTTCTCATGGTATCAGAGCAGAGAACGATACTCTGGCTCTCTGCCCCTTTTTTTGCCTTTGTCGCCGTTTTTCATCATCATGATGAACGAGTAACCTTTGAGTGGAGGCAAACCTGGTGCCACCAATCCTTTTTCACTCTTAACATTCTGACAATCCTGAAATGGTACCTGTTTCCAAGCCTCTCAACGGGGATAATTATTCCACCTGGTGTAGAGCCATGGTGATCTCTTTGAACGACAAATCTAAGTTGGGTTTTGTAAATGGGACTGCCAAAATGCCATCTGCCACAACTTATCCAGATGGACATACATCATGGACAAGATGCAACGATATGGTCTTATCGTGGATTCTTAATTCGCTCACACCGGATATTGCAGACGGCGTTATTTTTTCAACCACTGACCAGGAGGTATGGGAAGACCTTCAGCGTCGTTCTTCTCAAAGCAACGCTCCTCGTATTTTTCCAGATTGAGAGGGACATCGCATGTCTCCTATAATTACACTGTTTTCTCTTACGGAATAGGCATTAAGAAACGCATATTAATGCAATTTCTCAGGAAACTTTGTGAGTCTTATAATGCAATCTGAGGGCAGATCCTATTGATGAACCCGTTGCCTGATGTGCCACAGGCTTACTCTTATGTTATACAAGAACAAAAGCAACGAAGCTTAGGTGCTACACGGGAGACAACGGAGACCTTTGCCATGGCAGTTCGAAGGGATGAACCGGTAGCTCTGGTTGTTCTGCACGAACAAGGTCTTCTTCTCGTTCCAACTCATCTAATCACAAATCTTTACGTTCTTCTTACTGTGATCGAGACAATCATATGCGAGACAAGTGTTGAAAATTAAATGGTTATCCCCCAGGACACCCAAAACATGCATCCACCAAGTTTAATCAAGGAGACACTCATTCTAAAGCACAACGATAGCCATCAGTCTTCCGTCAACAATTTCAAGTCTATCGTGTAGGGCAAAGGGGCATCACAATCCACTAATCTTGAGGCTAATGCTACCAGTGCTTCATATTCCTCAATTAATCAGGGATAGTGATTCAACAGACCATATACTTCATCTCCAACTTTACTTGTCAATAGTAAGGAGAGTACACTTTTGCCGGTAGTTGTTATTCTAAGTGGAGAAAAGGCTTCGATTACATTTATTTGGACTTTACTTTTGAATTCTGTTATTTCTTTGAGTAATGTGCTTGGTGTACCATCCTGTAAGATGGACTTAATGCCTGTAGGTCGAGTTACCAGAGATCTTAATTGTTCAATAACTTTCTTCCCTTATTGCTGTATTTTGCAGGACTTAATGACGAGGAGGACGACGATTGGTTTGGGTAAACAGCGAGACAGATTCTATTATTTAGTTGCAATGACTGCAGAGAAAGCTGAACATAAAATCCAATCTACAACAGCCATTTCTGACAATTCATTTTGCTTCATCCACTGACTTGTGGCATCGTCTATTAAGATATTTATCTTCTTCTAAATTAAATTTGTGGCAAAAAATTTTGTTAAATTCCCTTTTTAAGTCCAATAATGCTTGTGATGTTTGTGCACTTGCAAAAAAGAGTCGTCTTCCTTTTTCCACTAGTTCGATTTCTTCTGTTAGACCTTTTGAATTATTTCATTGTGACATTTACTAGCTAATTTTTACTCTTTTTGTCCAAAACCAATTCAATGCTTCTATAGTTAACATTCGGGTTGACAATGGAGGGGAATTTTTTTAAACAAAAGGGTATTATTACTTGTCAACGTTCTGGTGTCTATACTCAACAAAATAGGGTTGTCCATACCTCCCTTAAGATTTCTGGGCAAAATGCCATGTATTTTCACTACTGACCATATCATTAATCGTTTATCCATGCCACTTATTTCTCGACAAACTCCTTGTGAATGGCTTTATGGCAAAATTCCTTCTTATTCTCATCTTCGAATTTTTGGGTGTCTTGCGTATGCTACTGATGTGCACGTTCCTCGTAAATTCGATCCCCAAGCCAAATGATGTGTTTTTCTTGGTTAGTCAGTTGGCCAAAAAGCTTACAAGCTTTATGACCTTACAACTCATCAAATATTCACCAGTCGCGATGTTGTTTTCTAGGAAAATTCTTTTCCCTGTGAAACCATTCCATTACCTTCTCAAAATTCAGCAACTGTCATCCCTATTGTTGCATCTAATCCTCCTCCTTTAGAGCCTATTTCAACAATCCAACAAACACAACACACTAACACCAGAGCATATCCATTCACCAGCACCTTTAGAATCGGCCACGCCCGTTTTGCCTACCAGTCCGCCTCCCGCACCAGCCTTAAGTCACTTTCAAAGAACTCATGTTCCTCCCACGAGTTTGCGAGATTATGTTTGCAACCAAGTGACGTCTCTCAAGCCAACGCTGCCTTCGTCATCTAGTCCACAAAAAGATAGTCGGTATCCCCTTTGTCATTTTCTCTCTTACCGTCATTACTCACCACAGCATTGCTCCTTTATTGCTATGATCAGTCAGGATAATAAACCCACCTCTTATGCCGAAGCAGCTTCTTCTTGACATTGGCAAGAAGCGATGCAATCTGAATTGGCTACTTTAGAAGCCAATCAAACTGGGTCCCTTACTTCCCTTCCTCCTGGTAAGAAATCTATTGGTTATTGTTGGGTTTATAAAATCAAACGTCACTCGGATGGTAGTGTTAAGCATTATAAAGCTCGTTTGGTTACGAAAGGTTACACACAACTGAAGGCATCGATTATCATGACACTTTTTCTCCCACTACTAAAATGATTAGAGTTCGTTGTTTATTGACCTTGGCAGCGGCCCAGAGTTGGTCTCTTCACCAACTTGATGTACACAATTCTTTTCTTTACAGTGATCTCCATGAAGAAATTTATATGCACCCGCCTCCTGGTCTTCAGCGACAGGGGGGGAGAATTTAGTGTGTCACCTCAACAAGTCGTTGTATGGCTTAAAGCAAGCCTCCGTGAATGGTTTGCGAAGTTCTCTTCGGCTATCCAAGTTGCTGGTTTTGTTCAAGCGAAAGCAGATTACTTGTTGTTCACATGTCGGGAAGATAAATCCTTTACAGCCTTGTTGATATATACATTAATGGTATCCTTATTACGGGTAATGATCTCACTGCTATATTTGATCTTAAACAAATTTCTACACAATCATTTTCGAATTAAAGATTTGGGCAATTTGAAGTATTTCATGGATTAAAGATCCATCCCAATATTGGCGGCTTATTGGACGCCTAATTTACTTGACTATTACTCGACTGGATATCACTTATTCCCTACATCGGTGCGTGTTTTAAGCAAATTCATGCATACACCATGCAAGCCACATATGGAAGCTGCCTTGCGTGTGTTACGTTATTTATTTTTTTTTACCAAGGTCAGGGATTATTCTTTCCCTCTCAGAATCATGTATCTGTCGTCATTAAAAGCCGAATATAGAGCCATGACAGGTACATGTTGTGAAATATCTTGGCATTGTTAAATGATTTTACGAACGCAAAACCAACATTGTTATATTGTGATAACAAAGCAGCGGCCAATCCCCATTTTTCATGAAAGAACTAGACATATACAAAATACAAGACAGTTCAATTGTAACCAAACATGTTAAACTGAAGCTTTAACATGTTTCCGAAAATGTTAAAGCTTTCTCCAGCATGATGTGCAAGTTGGGAGTTCTTGATATTCACTCTCCAACTCGAGGGGGAGTGTTAAGAAGTTCAATGGTATTATGATATTCATGAAATAAATTTGTAATACATTAGCTGTAAGATTTTAATATTAATTTATAATTAGAGCATATTAGCATGATTGTGGGAGAATACTGGTATAAAACTTTAATAAAAGTTATTCAAAGGCAATGCATATTTTATTTTTCCTCTCATCTTGGGCATGTGGGGTTTATGGGTTTATTTTTCTCATTATTGTTTGGATAGATGCATTATCTCTTCCTTCTATCATTTGTCAATATGGCCTCGAAAAATTATACCTGTTGGTATGCTGTTAACTCTCCGGCAACTAATAAAATTACACGTGTTCATGCCATTTGCTTGTAACTGCCCACGTGTCATGTCTCGATCGTTGATGTTCTTTCTCTCAAGTAAAACAAAAAAAATTAAAATTTTGATTGCAGTAGTACAGTGTTCAGTCCAGCAGAATTTCTAACATATGTTCCAAAAGAAGATGAAGGTAAAAGTCAAAATTTCTTCTAGTGAAGTTGGACAGACTTTGTTATCATACCTATGACAAATTTTTTTTAAATTTTCATGAAGTTCAACATTACAGATCTTTTATTTCGCGTAAAGTAAAACACTTTGTTGTTGAAAATCATTCTGAGGTATAGAACCCCACAAATATTATTGCAGGAAAATGAAAATTTACTACTACCTAATGGGACCTTTACCTTGAGATATGAATTCTTTAAATACAGGTTCTTGACGTTTTCTCGATTGTGCCATGGAAACTCGAACATTCTTCATAGTTACGTTTATAATCGTATGAAGTTGCACGTGGTTCAAATCACGAAGAAGAAGAAAAAGAACGAAGATGACTAGGAGGAGCAAGAAAAGGAGGAAGAAGTGGGACATGATTCGAACGAAAATGATGTCGATATCCTGGAGAAGCGAGGGGAGAGTTCTGTCTTGTTGCTACTCATGGATTTCATTTGGTTTGAGGGAAAATGAATCATGGAATGGAAGAATATATTGTGGCAGAGAAGAGGAAAATTGATGGCCATGAGTTAGGACTATATGCAACTTAAGATGGTCATTCAGGACGTCAAGTTGCAGGATACCTGCGATCCCATCTCTTCGATAACATATCAACTGTTACCTTCAGTTAAATTTATTTATGCATGTTTTTCAAATTTTTGTTGTGACAATGTTTTGAAGAGAATTTTCTCTTTTATTTGTGTGATGCTTAGCCTGATTTGTTGAGGAGTATTCAAGCTGCTACAAAGAAGGTGTATAAATCTACAGATGATGAGATTTTGGAGGAAGTAGTTGGTTCAAGAGGAGGCTCAACGGCAGTTACAGCGATACTAGTTGATAGGAAGAAGCTAATTGTGGCAAATGTCGATGATTCTCGAGCACGTTTATGCAGAAATGGGGCAGCAAAACAATAACAGACGATCACCATCCCCAGAAGGAGAAAGATCTTGTTAAGAGCAGAGGTGGATTCTTCTCTGAAAGACTAGGTGAGCAATGTTTTTTCTAGACTTGAAAGTCAGTTTTTGACATACAGGTGATTTCCAATGAATTGTTGTACACTAGTTCTGAGGAATGATTAGATTTTGTGAAGCAAAAAGCACTTTAGAAAGTGCTTTTTAACCGATTTTGTTTGGCATTGAAATGGGTATCACAATGTGCTCAAACTTCATCGATTGGTTAAGGGCGCAAGTGTTACGAATCAAAATTTTGTACAAGATTTTCATAATTCTAAATCATATGCAATGAATTTTGGGACCGTTCCCGGTGTCGACGGGCAGCTGGCAATGACAAGAGCCTTTGGAGATGCAAAGATAAAAGAGCACATAACGTCAGAACCAGATGTGATGATTGAGACGATTGACGATGACATGGAATTCATCATTTTGGTAAGTGATGGTCTCCGGAAGGTATTCCAATTGTCAGTTTCCACTTCATTATCATATGTGGAAGGTTTAATATAATTGAGTGACAATGCAGGCGATGTCGAATGAAGAAGCGGCGGACTGCATCAAGGAAATAGACGATGCACAAGAAGCAACAGATGCATTAATCAAAGAGGCTTTATCAAGAAAATGCATTTGATGATATCTCGTGCAGTTGTTATGTTTCACTGATAATACTCGTAAGTACCTCTTACCTTTGGGTTTTGAGAAGAAATAGTGGGGGAAATTGAAAGATAATCTTCTAGCTTACTCCTTTGCGTCAGTTCACTTTTGGCACCTGGTTAGGTAGTCTGCGGACACTTTTATGGTGTTTATGAGACTTTTATTTTCTCGATCGATTGAGCAAAGGTTTGCCAGAAAGCACCAGTTATTTTCTTCATTTTTGTCTCGCATGGCTGCCTTCTCTAATCTCTACTTCTATTTCCTTGTATATTCACTCAAAAACTGTACCCACTTCTTTCCCCTTACTACTAGAATTAGACCAGCAACAACCATCGACGACAGCAACCGCCAGAATCCGGATCGTACTAAGCTCGCTCTTTCAACTAGTAGATAAGCCGTCTTAAACGGGTCATTGGTTGCACCCATTGGTGGAAAAGTTTCCCAATAGGTGTAATGTTCGAAAGAAACAAAGGAACGCAGAAGCCAATTGGTCTTAAATGAATATATGGCAATCAAATAATATGACATTCACATCAGGATAGATTTATTTTAGCATAGAAGGAGCAGATTTCTGAAAATTTGCCTATAAAGAGAAGGGTGACGCCCGAATGATATGTCATCTCAGACTGGGAACTTGCCTGGCTTCAATGTCTTCAAGTCTTAGAGTCACGGCTCTCTTGTGGGCTTCTAGTCCCTCAACTTCTGCCATAGTTGCCACATAGGGGCCAAGTTTTTTTAGACCTTCCTCTGTCAAAGACTGCACTGTCATGTATTTCAAGAAGGAATCAAGAGATACACCCCCATACATCCGTGCATATCCATATGTTGGGAGTACATGGTTTGTGCCACTTGCATAATCTCCCACGCTCTCTGGTGTCCACTGCCCAAAGAATACTGAACCTGCAATGATAACCATAATTTTCTACAATTAAGGCATTGTGAAGTTACCTTCAACAAGAAGCCCATCTAGCTCTACAAATATACTTGAAGAAAGCACAATGAAATGTGAGTACTTCCATTAATGATGATTATGAATCAAGAAGAATGTGTTAGAGGAAACAAGAGAGGACGACAAAAGGAAGCAATACAAAACTGTACCTGCATTTTCAATGAAGGACTCCCATTTTTCTGCATCTTTTACATTGACAATAAGATGCTCGGGTGCATATAAATTTGAAAAGGAGATTGCCTAAAAGAACCAATGAGGATGATAAGTTTGTGAAAAATATAATTATACACTTACCACACAAAATGTATTGACTTATGAGAAAACAAAATATGGTTGGAGTTTGACCCACATGTTTGTCTCTCAAAAATGACCAGGACAAGAAAATCATCATTCTCTCTTTAATAGAAAAACTTTGAAGCAAGCATTCTCCTTTCCACATGTCAAGTCAGGGCAAATTCAAAGAAAGCACAAAATATTGATTGATTGTCGCTGTAGCCTTGTTATGCAATGTTTTGTAAAACAGTTATCAGAAACTTCATTATAAATCAAACTGTGGAATTGAAAATTGTATTTTGGGGTTCTATTATGTGTCTAATACCATAGTGAGAACATAGCCTTCTCAAAAACAAAACGAGTTTGGTGTTTTATCCCATCCTGTTTTTCAAATTCTCTGTTTGTGTTCCGGTTTGGGCAATAATTGTCACAAACACCAAATTTCTTAAGAGGAAAACTGAAAAGACAAACTTGCAGACTCATCAAGAGGTAGCAGGTATGGACAAGCTAGCCAGTCTATATATCTCCAAGGCTCCCAATCTTTTAGTGCGAGAGATACATGCTATTGCATTGGATTGTTATCCCAATACTAAGTTCAATTCATAAGAATAAATATAACATAAATAAAGTAAAATAACTTCATCTAAGTTCAGAGTACAAACAGAAAAAATAAAAAAGGAAATTCTCCTCACCTCCATCATGTCACATGCAAAGACTGTGAAACTGTGGCTCAGTGCTTTTGCAGCAAGCTCTCCTCTTGGAAGGCTCTGGCATTGCATACTGATTTCATCTTCAATAGCTTTTAGATCTACTTCATCCCCAACAATTACAAGGACAACTTGACTATCAGGTCCATGCTCAGCCTGATTGCAAATATAAGACATCAGGTGAGATAAACTGGATAAACTAGTATAAAAATTGAGAAATGCACATTCTGGATATTCTAATTTGAGAAATCAAATTTTAACAAGCATGAAGAATGAGAGGGATGAAGAAATTATGGGAGAATATTTGAGTCTGGAAATGGTCTCATTATCAAAACTTAATTTAACAGGAAGATTAATCCCTTCTGAGAAAGCTTTGTTCATTATTGGGAAAGTAATAGTTCTCTTTTCAGGCAGTGGGAAACCTACAGTGATCATAAAGGTTGTGATTTGAAACTAAAACGCTCTCTGATATAATTTCCTAGTTTGCTTAGCAGCAGAATTAGTGTGATAGTTGTGGCACTGATTGGAGGTCTAAAAGTGGAATTGCTTTTCTAAACATCTGAACAACACAGGAGGCAAAAAAATAGTCACTTCATGCTAAAATTCATGGTTAAGCGATGACCACATTAACTCCCGATATGGTGATTTATCAAGTGAGCTGTAGAAAACCTACTTGAATTTTGTCAGGATACTAAAACCACAAGAAGCACTGCAAATCAAGTAAATACCTGAGAAAGTAAATCTGAAGCTATATGAACAGGACTAGCATATCTGTCAGCAATGACCAAGACTTCTGAAGGACCAGCAGGCATGTCAATTGAAATCATTGCTTCACTGTTCTGTTGAGCAGATAAAACCATGGAATGAAACAAGTCAAATTTGCAAGGATGTACAGTTCCACTTCTGCATGACTATCCTTTAATGTAACTGGAAAGAATTATAGTCACATAAGCAAAACTTATAACCAAACCCATACTTGGAGAATCATTTTTGCAGCTGTAACGTACTGATTTCCAGGCCCAAAAACCTTCTCAACCTACAAGTTGATGATGAAAAAAACACTTTTGTGATAGAGATTAAACAAACACATATATAAAGAAACAGTACTGTTTTATGCTTAACAGATGACTATGCTCATTATTGCATTTGAAGCATTTCTTTCCTGCGGCAACTATTAACAAACTTTCACCAATTTAACATGTCAGCCCCCTTCTATTCAGTAAATCAGTTCAAAATGAAAAAAGAAAACAGCAAAAAAGAAATTAAAAAAAAAGATCAAAGCATCAACAATATTAGCTTTCTGACTAATCTTTGTAAATTTCTAACATTTTTGTGAATTTCGCCTTTTCCATTTTACCTTAAGCAGAAAGCTTCATTTGCAATTTAAATTTTGACCCTATCTCATACACAATACTGAACTTGCACAACACACCAACATCACATCAGGAAACTTTGAGGTATAGAATTGCTTCAGAGAGACATCAACATTATATTAACAATTTACAATGAACTACTGAACTGTAAAAAGAGCAACAATTATGAAAAACCGGCAACATAAGTTTGCATCATTTTACAGAATCTAAACACTAGATTGTACAAGTAAGCATTTTGAAAGCATAATAGTATGTTAAACAATTTTCTAAACAAAAGACATCATGCAATGTTCCAAACAGTCAGAACAATGGAATGCAGAAATCGTAGTTTGCTCATATAGAAGCCCAATTTAAACAAGTCCATCTACAGTTATTGTACAACAAGAGAAAAGTAAAAGAAATATTAACTAAAATAAAATGTAACTCAAACTCATATTACCGAACTGCTGATGAACACGCACAATACTTATTCATCAGCATGAAGTGTCACAAGAAATAACTTCTGAGGAAATCAATACCTTTGGGCAAGATTCTGTTCCCCAAGCCATAGCAGCTATAGCCTGTTAAGTCAAATTGTCAAACTCCATGAAACATAAATTCTAAACAAAAACACAAAGTAAATGAAGACAGAACTGTGCTCCCATATGCACAAGCACATAATAACAACTATTTACTGCATTCAAACCTGAGCTCCTCCAGCCTTAAGGATGTGAGTAACACCAGCCTTCTTGGCACAATACAGTACTTCCTGTACAAAAACATTGAAGATCTCAGAACAGGTAATCTTTATAGCATATTTCAATAAGTCTAAGGGAATACCTTACATATGCTGCCATCCTGACTTGGGGGAGTTGCAAGAACAATAGTTTTACATCCAGCGATCTGGGCAGGCTGACAAAGAAAATAAACTAAATGTTAAATCAAATCAAACCAATATCAACAATAGTTACCAACTATGTGGCTGGTAAACCAGGACAAGGCCTTTATATAATATATCTGATCAACTTACTACAGAAAGCATCAGAGCCGTAGAAGGTAAAACAGCGGTCCCCCCTGGTACATAGAGGCCTACAGAACCAATGCTCCTTGCCACTCTTTTACATCTAACACCCTGACAAAATTGCAAAAGTGGAAGGTTCATGCATAAGGCAAACAGGGGGAAGCAAGTAACGGTATTTACTTACTTTCATGTTCTCGACAGTTGTCTCAGTTGACTTTTGAGCAAAATGAAATGCATATATGTTATCATACGCCACATCAAATGCTTCTTTAACAGTTGCATCAAGCTGTGAAACAACAATAGCTGGAGTGAGAAGATAAAGAATTCACTGGGGAAGGAATAGAACTGGCAGTCTAGAAGTTAAAATTCTTGATTCTTGTCAAAAGTAAACATGTTTAAAATGAGGCACCTCTGGGGCAGGAAGCTCAGAGACATTTACAACAACTTTTTCCAGTTTAACTTTGTCAAATTTTTCAGTATAACTGCAAAAGAAGTATATAATCATCAATCAAACATCATTAAGAAAGAACAGCATAGGTGAAAGAAGAGAGTTTTAGGTCCTGCATTCAGTCACAACAATGAAAACAGGCGCTGAATATCAAAACATGAAATAAGATAAAATAAAGAACAATGAGAGGAATCAAAGAAGAACTGACTCTTTAACTGAAGCATCTCCTCTTTTGCGAACATCATCAACAATTGGATGGACCTGATACAGAATATGCATTTTGGATTATCAAGTACTCTGTATATGTTATGTACATAGGAAGCAAGAAGCAGGTCCTTTAAAAAGAGCTTTGGAAGATAAAACGAAGACTGACCACGCTAAAAATAGAAGAGAAATCAATACGAGGACGAGCCTTCAAGCTTTGGACCTCAGCAGGAGTTAACTCAGGTAATCTGTACGACTTCATTGAACACCTTATTCTGTTGTAGGCTAAGCCTGTGACAAGAAGTAATTAGGAAATGAAATCATATATATATATATATATATATATATATATATATATATTATATATATATACACATATATTTATTGACAAAAAAGATTTATTAGCAGTTTTCATAAAAATTTAAATCTCAACTAATTATAAAAAGGAAAAGAAAAAAATTGTAAAACAAGAGCCAATGTACATACATCATTCATCAAATAACACACAATAACTTCTTTTATTAATCAACTAACAAATACTTATAACATGTCACTTATTAGTGTGTTTGAGAGTACTTTTGGAGCCACCAAACATGCTTTCAAAATTCAATTAGTTAAAAGTGCTTTGTTACTATTTCAAAGTGTTGAAGGTACATTAGTAACTGTTATGGGAGAAACCCATGATATAAAAGCTTTTTTGAAAGAGCACCTTTGCAGCATTTCTCCAAAACGGTTAAAGCACTTATTTTTCACCAGAAAGATGATTCTGAAAAAGCATTTTAAGTACCGTTTTCTTTAATCTCAAAACGCGTGCACTTCATAAATTTAAAGATTAACGTTATAGAATTGACACAAAGAACACATGCAAAAAATACTCCCATACACATTATTAGTTGAAATAGATAAAATTAATAAATAAATGCTTTCTGAAGCAACCCATCTGGACACGCCTTCTCATTGATTAGTCAATATAGCTCCATAGCAATCCATTTCACTTAATTTGCTTGATAAAAAACCCCCAAAATTGCTTTAGACTTCAAAAGCTTCCCAAAAAAAAGGGGGGGTGGACGCACAGACGACACACATTTTAGCATAATCAAATGCCAGTATAGAAAAATGGCGTAAATGAATAGAATTTAGTACCTGAAGGAAACAATTTGTTGTTTTTCGGGGCGCTAGACAACTCAAAACGACGATTCTGCAAAGGTTTAATAAAAATGTTGCTTCGGTTAAAGCAGAGAAGCTGAGTGCCCATGATCAGCAAATACCACCTTCAATCACATTAATCGCATTACTGGAAATAAACACACAACTTTTAGTTCTTTCTTCCGAAGTACGACAGAAGCATAACAGAAGCTTACCTGCCGCGGCTCTTAAAAGATTGCAGAATCTGATTTGAAGGAGAGGGACAGGAACGACAACTTTTGTCCTTGCGGCTTTACTGATTTGCAGTTCCTTTTATTTTTATTTGGGCTTTTCGATATTTCCTGGCCTGGGCCTTTAATATTTGAACGATAGAAACTCTATAGGCTCCGATGGACTGATCCGACAATGATGTTAAGTGTCCCCCACCCAGTGTTCAGGCGTATCCTCCACATTTTGAAAGTTAGGGTCAATTTCATCTCGCCCCAAATGTTTTGATAAACTTCAATTATCTCTTATCTATTCTTAATTCTATATTTCAACCCACACAACCTTTTGTGTAGTAGACAAGTTTATTTCAATTAAACCGGAACATTTACACGTAATAAGGGGGCAACTCAACATCATATTTTCTTTTCATCCTTTTTTGATTTGTAGTTCTCTCTCTATTGTCTATCCCATGTTCATTATCAATCATCCTAGGAGTTATTGAATTTCATTTTAAAAAAGATATTTCTTAATTCATAAAATAGGAATTTTTCTAAAAAATAAAAAATAAATAAATAAAAAATAGACTAAAATATCTTTAATTATTTTAAAAAATAATTAATATTAACCATATTGTCTGTTTAATAGTAGAAGGCAAAATCTTAATTGCTTGCTTAATAGAGAGCAAAGAACCCATATGTCAGCCAATGTTCATCACATGGAGACATCAATATATCACCAGCAACTTACTCCTTGCTAACAATGCACTAGAGCGAAACACACTTGCTATACAACAGAATGTAAGTTTCTCTCCTACCTGCTACCAAGACTGCTGTTAGTTTCATCTATACCTTGTCAGGGATCAGACCTTGACCAGTTGCTCCTATCCCACTCCCATATTACTTTGCAATGGTGGGTTGAATCTCCGTCCTCCTCCGGAAGAGGATTCTCGGGTGCAGAACGGATTCTGAAGACGGCAATCTGAGAAGCAAACCCTGGTTCTATGTCACCAGAACCACCAACCCCACTGAACTCGACACTGTAATTGTGCCTTGTTGCTAGTTCAGTTGCCCAGCAATTGAACTGCTCCCTTGTCCATTCAAACTTGTGATCATGATTGCGGAATTTAGAAGGCTGCAATTGGGTTTTCTCGTCTGGATCATCTTCTTGGCTTGTCAGATTAGATTTCTGGAGAATCACATTGTACTCATAGTTTGGGGTGGAAACAATAAGAATCCTTGGACGAAAATCCCTTAGCACAATGTTGCCAAATAGAAAGGCCTCATCTTCTACCATATGCTCAATTACCTATAATATGTCACAATGTCAGCCATATTGTGACAGCCATAAAATTCGGTCAATTAAAGGAAAATGACAATTGCATTGGTTTTGGCAGTAATTGTAGATTTACTGATGCAGACATGAATAACAGAGATATTTGAATTTTGTGCCATATACTCAAATTCGAACTGCACCAGATAGAAGACATAAGTAGTAGTATATAGTTGTAGCAATAGATAGCACCAGTGAGACCGAACAAAACTTTTTCTGCAATAATGCAGTCTCAACACTTAAAAAACAAATAATTATGTCCAAGTATTCAGGTGAGACTGCTCAAAAGGATGCATGTGAAGACCTTTGCTATAAACATATCAAATGCAAGAATATCCCATGGAAAAAAAAATAATACAAAATTAGATGATTGTTAAAGCAAAAACATTTAATTTGGACCAAGAGCTCTCTCGAGGATGGTAATCAAACTTTGCACTATCAATCTATCTAGCAGAGTTGATGGGTAAAACAAAAATTTTCATATTTTAGTCTGATTCGGATTTAAGTTATATTACATATTATGGTTTATGATTTGCAAATTATTATTCCATTCATAATAAAAGCATCCATGATTATTTATATTTAGATTCTGGATTAATTATGGTTTCTGGGTGAAAAGCTTAGAAATTATTTGAGACGCATCGTATTAATTGTGGTATATAGTTTGACTTCTTCATTGACAATGCCAAGGACAAAGAGCTAGATGAGTCCTGGAGGTATATGATAAATATCCTACCACTCAATTTATTCACATGATGCAGCCAAATATGGGCAACTGCAATTAATATAAATTGCCCTCATGGACTGTTGCCAACCAGTTATCTACTTTTGATCCTTGCTCAACTCGTGGTATGTGAGGTCATGCAGACAGCCCTGTTTCGGGAGTTTAATTCTTTTCGGATAACTTTTATTATGGAACATCAAATGCCAAACATTTTTTCACCTTTAATTTATAATCCATAGGTTTAATTATATATCAATTAAAAGAAGAAAAAAAAGGAGCAAGAAAGATTATCTCCGTAAGTGTAGGATTGGGAACAGTTACCTCTAAGCAAGTACCAATATCAAAACCACGCAATCGAGAATCAAAAATGGTGATAGAGCCATCATAAAGAACTGCAGATTTGACTGCAGTATATGGTGTAACAGCATCCAACTTCTTGCTTAGTTTTGAATGAAGTATCTGCAGCAGTAACAAACCAAATTACATAGCAAAGTGTTCAACAGATTAGCAAAGCAATGCATTCTAATTTAAAAAGGAAAAACAAAGAGGTTAGTGATGCAAATCCTTGATTCTAACACTAAATTTTTAGGAATCAAATATTTCAATCTCTGCACCCCCTACTCATAAAAGACATGCAGGAAATTAACACCAGAAGAACTTATAAATCAAAAGCAACACAACATCAATGATTGCAACAACCTAAATGAAGTCTGTTTAATTTAAACACATCTAGAATACATACTGATAGAAAAAATAAAGGCACAAAGAATTAATATATGAAACCAAATATTGATCTGTAGATATTATTTTGAGCATGTAATATCCTATTAATTTACTTCTTGTTAGCATACACAACATATCCACAATTAAATCTATCCAAATGCAGAACCACCCCCATGCTCTCATGATGCCCGTGGCAGCTAATCCCCTGTTAGTAAGACTCATTGCCACTCTTTGGTCACAAAGACACAAAATATAATCAGCCTCCATGCACATGTTACAAGACAAAAAATGCTACATGATGAACACCTCCAGTTAAATCTCATGTTTGATGAAGGAATCACTATAACTTAGAGGAACATTTCAGAGTAGCAAACAAACAAACAAATAACGGAAAATCTCCAATAGCAAATGAAGTAAACGGCAGACCTTAGCTGCTCGGCTAAGACTCTTAACAGAAATATCAACACCAACAATTTTTTCAAGAGCTGTTGGATAGTCTAATAAAGAGTCCAGTAAGCTTCCAGAACCACATCCAAAGTCAACCTACAACAAGAACAAAGAAGATCAAAATCTTGACTCAATTTCTCTAATCAATATTGATAACCAAAAACATGGTAACTGTTACCAATGTAGTAGCACAAGATTCTTTAATATGCTTCACTGGATATTCCACACGTTGCTTAGAGAGTGGAGGGCTGAAAAAAGCCTGCTCCATTCTGTCCTCTGGGGGTTCTGTTACATGCAACAATGTTATGTAATACTCCAAGCAGCAAGCTTCTGCAAAAATGAGAATAAAGACAAATGCAATGCTCAACAAGTTGCATATGGGAAAGAATATTGAAAGCAGAAATACAGAAGGAAAAAAAACAATAATAATAAAATGCTTTATTTACTACTGTGTAGTTTACACATCAGTTAAATATTCAAAGTCATCTAGAATTGCAATGGAACAAGAAGTATTAGCACAAAAATTTCTCAAAGCATCTACAACTACTTTTTCTGCTTCTTTTTTTTGTCAAATTTATGAAATTAAATTAAAATAATATTCATCAAATTTTCAGTATCAATGATACCACTGAATTCATTCAAAGCATAAACAAAAAGTTTAGAAAATCACTAGCCATTCATCATTCAGCAAATACAAATCCTTGTGTATACAGGTAATATACACCGAACATCATAAACCAACCAATAAATCATGATTTATAACTGCATGCCTCAAGTGCATTTATCAACTGAACAGAGAGCACCAACCTAAAATCCAGAATTATAGGGAAATTGATTCATTTCATATAATGATAGAAATTCAATTTCTTGTTGCACTCAATGCTCCATGATAAAATATTTTCTTAAGTTGACATAAATGAAGGAAGCAACTCACTTGAAACCAACAATGAAAGAATTCTTGCAGAATCATTGGCTACAGCTAAAATAAACTCTTGTGGGGGCAACTCCTTATTGAAACAGGCTGACTGACCGACAGACATCTGTGTTATTACTTCTTCTACATGACGAATAACAGCTCCAGCCCCAATCTCAAACTCAAACTCCTCCTTACTTTCAAGTTGTTCTTTCATATGTTCACCTTCTATCACCAAAGATACAGAATAACTAATAAATGATAGGCAGCCATTAGAAGGATAGACACCAGAATCTGGACCTCCTATACTCAAACAACAAATTCCATGTTCTTGGATGGTATTTTTTATAATGTTTGGTTTTAGTAATTTGTCTCCTTCAGTTTTGCTACGCTGAACACCACAAATAGACTGACACAAAGCAAACCTTTTGAGAAAAATCTGGGGATAAAATCGAATGTCAAGGGCACCAGCAAATTCATTTAACTTCTCCAAAGGTATGTCAGGCTCCTTAATATAAGCATTAAGCCAAGACAGAACTTTCAAAGAAGCATTCTGTATGGCATCACTCTGCTTCTTAAATAATTCTTGAGGCAAACACTCCAACATTAGATCTTCTGACTTGGAAAATACTTTTACTTCACATTTAACTGCCGCTTGATCACTAGTAGCAGTGCCACTTCCATTTGAACATTCTCTCTCTCTCTCAGCTGACTCTGAAACCTCCAACTTCTCATATAATGTTGACGACTGAGATGATTCTTTTGAAGGACTACTGAAGGTAGAAAAGACAGGTTCAGAAAGACATTGCTGACGACAAAACATACAGAGAATCTCTCTTGGAAAGGAACCCCTCCAGTTTGTTCTCATAGTGAATGCCAAAGGCAACTCTGCTGTAAGTATTGCCTCTCTAGACAACTTGTAAATTCCACTTGGCATCAAATTAATAAGCAACCTGAATGAAAATATCTGAAATGATTATAAAATTCAAGGGAATTTAACGTTACCAGAGCAGATGCATTACCCAAGACATACAATAAAGTAAGAAATAAAGAAGATGATAGAGTGAATGAATGACTCAAGGACCTAAGTTGATGTTTTAATAGTTGCAGCTGTTAAAATGACACACCATCATTGTTCCTTCAAAGTGGGTCAGGAAACGAGAAATTAAAATGAAAAATAAAAAAAATCCTCTTGAGGTTTCAGAGAAGACCGTGACCAAACCTACCTCCAAAAGGTGCAGAAAGGTCTGACCTTCCCCATGACCTTATACAAACTAATGGTCATATTATTAAATATTAGGGAAAATGGGGTAGAGCCAATATAACAAAGGCAATTTGTTACACGAGGAAATGAGATTCAAAGCCTAACATGAGAATATGAAGAAGGAAAAGATAAAAACATAAGGAGAAAAAATATTGATTGTATGCGCTATTTTGAAGAACGATGCAGTCTCATACTTTAAAAATGATAGTGCATGAAGAGAGAGTCTCTCTTTGGCCACCACGCAAGCAAAGTGGAGCTCCTATGCCCCAAGAAATGATGACCAGTTGAAAAAACCCAATCTTTCTTAAGGGCATAATTCGGAGGAAGACTTCACATAATGACAAAGATAAAATTATGAGGAATTGGATCAAATGTGTTGCTGAACTTAGATCTAAACAACCTTTACAGAACTTGAATCAATCTTGCACTGTAACAGGTAAACAACCAAGAATGTCGTCTACAAGTTCAAGTATCATTCTGGGAAAAGAATGTTAGGGGCAATAATGCTAAAACAAAATATTCATCAAGTACATTTAGTCAAAAGAAACCTGTAATATGATTGCAGTGTAACGTCTTCATAGAAAAGGTCTTTGGACTTCCATGTGTATCCAATGGATGCCAATACTGCATCCCCAAATATATCTTGACCATAGAAGTAGCTAGCTCTGGGATTTAGCAAACCTTCAAAGTGCACAACTTCTTTAACATCAAGAAGATTAGATGAAAGATCCAAAACATATGACTTAGGAGCAGCAAAGTACAATCTCATCTCAGAAGAAGCTTTACCAATAGTCCTGCAGGGAAACAATAAAAAGAAAACTGTGCATTACTTTGTGAATAGTGCATAAACACTCACAAAGAGCCCAATTTATGAACCAAAAAGAAAACAAGATATAAATTTCACCAGGCTTTTCCAAATAGTAAGTCCACCTACCTTGAAACCAGAACCTTGTTGCCATCTGTTAGACCAAGATTCCGTGCAATAATATCCAAGTAATATCCAGTTGAGGAAACGTCAAGACTCACTGGATGAACAGCCTCGTCCACTGAACTTGGGATGTATATGGCTTTAATGCATATGCTATCTGGGGATTCAGACTGTTGGATTACAGATGATTCTGTAATTTTAGGTGGATATGGACTTTTCCTCCATATAGAAAGCTGTCCCTCAGAAGTAACAACAATATCTGATAATCTAGCAGCAGCCCTCATGAGATATAATATGAGCAGCAAATGACTTAACTCCGCCTTAGGATTAATCAATTTGCAAAGATTACTAAGCTTTGAATCACATACAGCAATGATAGAAGCAGGAACTGAGCCATAAAGATCACCATCTCTTTGCAAAGCTGCTCTAAAGTGACCACTCAGTGGATGATCAGATGAAAGGAACTATACAGATGACAAAAAAGATGAAGTTCAAAAAGCAATTAGGATTAATAATAAGTAAAGAGCAATTAGGATTAATCATAAGTAACACATTAAGAGCATGAAATACACCATAAGATTGAATTGGACTAACAAACTTACAGCAATATTTTACTGACAGCCATTTTTAACAAAAAAATAGTTATCATGAAAGTCAACCTCCATTTTCGCATACATTAAATCAACTTCATAAACGGCAGAAGAAATAATATTTATACTATATTACAAGAGCGCCCAAAAAAATATACATGGCTCAGATTCTCTCATGAAAAGCATGCTCTCATCAGACTTTATAACCAAGTGCATAAATATTGACCCATCTTTTAGTCATCTCTTGGACAGTCTACAATTCATTAGAACTTAAATTAAGATTCAATGCTTACTAGTTGTCTACTTTGTTTCAGCTGCTTAACTAACAAAGCTAAAGATCGAGTGGCAATGCCATTTCAATATCAACTTCCCGTTCACATTAACTTTTCGGTGTCAGTGAACTGAGCTGGGATTGCTTCCCCAGAAACGTAAAAGCCAGATATATACTCGTTTGGTAATGAGTCATGTCCAAAAAAGGAAACAAATAATCAGCATAATAGAAGAAAATATATAGGCTGTTTCATACTGATGTCATAGGTGGAATTGTTTAGAGAGATAAAATGGGGAAACATTTTTGTACCCAGATCTAAAAAAAATATGTATGTGGTGGAGCATTGGTTCATCTTACCATTTGTAAGTTCTATTTCATTGAAACAAAATTAAAGTATTTCTATCACAAAAATGGAGTAGGCAAAATTTACAAGTGCACTCAACCCTTTGTTTAGTTGAATTAAAAGTCTTAACAATGAGATAAGTTCGAGATAAAAACAGGTAAATGACTCCTATGGAAGTTAAGTACCTAGCAATCATAAGATGTGACTGCATATGAATATAGATGTTATGGACTTAAGACTTTCAGTCACTGCTCATTAACAAAAACTACCAACCTCATTTGAAAAAAAATATTTGACAGAAGCAATCAATTTATCCCACGCTTCCTCTGCAGAGGGATTATTTGGTGAAGGACGGATGCCAAGCTGCAACAAGAAAAAACAAAAATATAATAAATAGCATAAAGAAACAAGAGGAGGCATCTCTGAATGATTTACAAAATAGAAGTACCCCTATCTAAAAAAAGATATCCAAAAGTTGATACAACTCCTTCTGAAGCCATCAAATCATAAAAATGATTGCAATAAATAGGCAAAGAAAGAAGCAGAAAACCTTATGTAAAGCCTTTTCAGCAGCAGATTGCTCAGCGTCCTTCTTCTTCTTCAATGTTTCGGACACAACAGAAAACTCTGGAAGCTGCAAGTTGCAGCGATAAAGGCAAGGACCCTTCTGAGGGATTGCCAATCCTGGGCATCCATTTTGGGAAACATCTTGTACTTCATCAACTGTATATCGAGCCTCTTTACCAAACTTCCGGAATATAATTGCCTTAGGTGTAAGGCTTGCCTTCCTTGCAGCAACAGTTGACAACCCTCCAGTTTCCATCAGCATTCACCAGGTTTATAAGGATTTGTACTAAACAAATATATTAGTAAAACACTAATTTATATCCTGCACAAGGACAAGCACAATTGTCAAAAACTTATGAAAATGGGAAAGATTAACACCATGTAAAACAAATTTAAATTGAACAATATCTTATGAGATGTGAGATTATAATCACAATACAGAAACATACAATATATAGTGCATGCACGCTTTAGTCAAGGCAATCTTAGTAAGATCAATTCACACCATTCACACCATTTTACATTAAGAATTGATATAACATTATTTGAAAAGGTATTGTATAAAGAAGAAAGAACTTAAATACTCCATGTTACTCTCTTTTGCCTCGGACACTTAAATAATTTTCTGCATGATAGAAGTCTAACAAAAGTACAGTATCTAATAATATTTATTACCACATCAAGAATCTAATACACGCACACAAATATAAACCCCAAAAAGTAGAGGGGAAACCCTAAAACAGAGTCAGTATACAAGATAACAACAAAAAAAATAAAGTAAAAAGATAGAAATCAAAAACCTTAATATCAGTGAACAAGAGAACCAGAAAATCAATATCCCTATCTTTAGAAAGCCATGAGAAAAGACACCTCAAAAAGACCTGATTCAATCTGCAACTAAATGCTCTTATACTGTTATCATTTTTCAGGTTCTCGTTATACATGATATTCTTCTGCACTTTGTCATTACATATAATGAAAAAAAAATATTCTTTATATAAATCACTCGACACTCAGATTTCAATGGAATATACAAACGAATGGTGTAGAACAGGCATTTAAAAAAAGAAAAAAAAATGGCGGTAGCCATCACTTGTTCAATTTCCCGTTAAAATTCTAAGTGTAGGATATAGCAAAATATGTGAAGACAAAATTTACAAATCAGTAAAGTTATTGTATAATATAGAATTGCAATTCAGAAGTTCACAATAGACAAGAAAAAATAAAATAAAATAACTATGACGCACGTTTAAAATTGTGTCTGGCACCAAAAGCATTGCAATAGTGAAAACCGGTTTCATGACTTAGAAAGTCTACTGGAAAAGCAATTGATAAGACCTCCTTACTGTAAGTACTTCCCGGAGAAGCAAGTTCTCTTTTAAGAACTTCAACCGAAAGCACTTATACTACAATTCTTTTAACAAAAGCACTCGTAAACTCACGGTCAAAGAATTATCAACAAATGCAGAAGATAATTTATACACAAACATACATTGAACGTCGACTTGACAAACCAAACTCGGCCAAAAGTAGACGAAATTTAAACAAAAAAAGAATTGAAAAAAAAACCAAAGAGACGATCAAACGACGCCGTGACTGCACCTTTCCTTCAGCAATGGCATTCCGAGTAAATATATTCATAAAGAGAGAGAGAGAGAGAGAGAGAGAGAGGAGTGAGATGGAGCCAATTTTTCAAGTACGTTCAGAATTTTCAGCTTATGCTCAGGGTTTGTGGGGGAATTTTGAGAGAAATGAAAGAGACGGTTCATTTATATTGAGGGATGGAAAGGCAAGGGCATTATTGGGAATTCGTAATTTTGATGCCAGATAACAGAAAACGCAGCATGCCGTCCCTTCTCAAAGAACTTTGTCAAACACATTGATGTTCTGACTTGCGAAGGAAGTAGACTTTGATACTTTTCTCTTGACTTAATTATTATTATTATTTTATTTAATATATAATTATACTAATTACAGTAATTTTAAGAGAGACTAATCAACCAAATTATTAATTTCCTCAGTCGATTAATACAAATTAAAAAGAAAAAAATAAAGATTCCCCAAAGACACTTTTGCCTTTCAACAAGTATGCAAATTACATGATTCTCTTATCAATGGAAACTTTAAAGGTCTTCCTCCACCCCAAGAAAGAATAATCTGTTAAGGGTTTTATTACTGATAAAACTGAGAATCTTCTCCAGTAAATCCGATTTGATTTACAGGATCATACATGAACTGGTCATGGGGAAGCAATGTACTTTCGAATGTGCAAGCAAGCTAAAGCTCATCTTTGCCAGAGTAATAATGGCGAAATATGCAGGAGAAGTCCTCGGATTCATGGCCGTCCTGGCAGAGCTTTGTGTATCTGAGCCAATGCAAAGATGTGCATTAGTGTATGCAAATGCAGCGTATAATGTTGTTAGCTTATGTCTGCAACGATGTGCTTACATTTCTTTTGCTTGGGCTATTAATGGGAAATGAAGACCAACATCTTTTGCTGATTCAGAAGCAAGGTTTAAGTCTTTAGCCTGCACCAAAAACAATAAATTGTTTTCCATCATACGAAAGTTCTAGGAATTAGGAAGAGAAAACAAAAGCCAACACTTTAGCTGCCGTTCTTTCAAATTAAGCAGAAGCACAACAGCTACAAGCATACCCATAATTATATTATGCTATCAGACTCCCAAGTGATGCTTAAAGCAACCTAGTAAAATATACACAGGCTGCAGGATCAAATTGATAGACAGTAAATGCAGAGTGCTGAGAAAAATCCAGATTACAGTGATGAATATTCTGATTGAGCAACAAGGTGAAGCATGGGTAAGAGCCCAAATGTCATTGAGAATCATCTAACAACAGATAGACATTCTTTAAAAGAGAAATTGGGAAAACCTAATTACCATGAGCTTAGTTGAAAATCCACCACTGTAATTCCTTGATGCAGGCACCCCTTCCATCACTCCAGGAACTGGATTATAACTTTCACTGCATTTTTTAGATGTTATAAAATTAGTAAACCACTTCAAAAGAAAATTAAGTAACCATTTTTTGTCAACATGGGCAAATTATTTCTCAAGTGAACACAACAAAAAGACCCTCAAGTTGTAACTAGAATATGATACAGGAGAACCACTGATGTGAAATTCTGATCAAATTCAGTGTCCTTGAACATTTGTATCAAAGAAGGGCCAAGTTTGGGCAACCATTTTACATCATTCAACAAGCCAACAGTTCAACATAGCTTAAGACATTTAATGCTCTCTTCTATGCCAATTGAGTCATAAGGAGCAGGACAAGATTTGTTCTTCACTTTATTTCCTTTTTCAGCCACAAATTTGGTTTGCACAAGGAACAGATCTTTGTATCAATGCTTGACTTAAAGGAAAGATTTCAGATCTTCTTAATACAGAAGACTTGGGAATGTGAAGTGTACCTACTCCAACAGCGAGCACTTGAAGAATTAAATATCTTCGATAGTGTACAGGCAGCGATTCCTAGTGACTGACCAAGAACAAGGGCTTCTGACACCCCAATCATAGTCACAGCCATTGCCAAGTTGTTGCAGATTTTTGCTGCCTGACAATACAACATCAAAGATTTCAGATCCTATAAGGAATCCGCAAAAAAAAATGATAGTTGAAGTATAAACCTCTGACCCAGCTCAAAATAATTAAGGAAACTTACTGAACCAGTTCCTGCTTCACCACAAAAAATTGTGTTTTTTCCCATTGAAAGTAACAAGGGTTTTGCAGCTAGATATGCATCCTCAGAGCCGCCAACCTGAATGTCATGCCATCTTCATTCATAAGTCAAAATGGAACAAATTTTGTGCTACCAACCAAACACAACTCTCGAAACTCGGTTAGCAAATGCATGGCCTCCCTATGCGCACATCAACAATATAATGACAAAAGAGTTTCAATGTGCCATAACCCCCCAAAAAAAAGTATGCTAACAATATTTTGTTACTTCCACCAAACTGAAATTAAAGATCATGCAACCAACTGTAGATTGCTACAGATAAGAGAATTTTTCTATGTAACAAAATGCATTTGGTCATCATTCACATGTTGTCATTATATGTTCTACTTAGATCATATAATTTAAATAAAATTAGCATGTGCAAGAATGAAGAAGGCCACAGATAATTTCCACTAAGGCTATTGAATTCAATCATTGGATTGTTAAGAGGTGAAATAATACCATGAAAGTAAGTGTACCAGCTTCTGCAGCGACAACGCCCCCAGACACAGGAGCATCCAACATGAGAGGGTTCTCCCATGAATCTATAAAAAAGACATTAATTAAACTTTTAAAGGCAAATGCAAAATTTTAAGTCCTGCATAAGATAGAGAAAGATAACATTATTCAAAGACCAGGACCATCCAGATCTTGGTCCAAATAAATCAACTTTTTGAAGACATAAAGGCAAGATCAGGATCATATTCATAATAATGGTGATAATAACCACACGCCATGGTCTCTTATTCAAAAAATTACCAATGCCTTAGTATAATTCATTTTCAGAAAGGTTAATGACCAGCTAACCACCAGGCCATAATCTGGGCATGCACATGTTCTTCATTCAATCATTAACATATGGAGCAAAAGCCAACACTAGCATTTTCTTTTAAAGCACCCTTAATGCTTAACTTGAATATTTTCTTAAGCATGCCTGAAAGAACACTGCAACAAAATGCAATAATACATTTGCCTCTGTACTTTATCATGGATTTAGTACTTCATCATGGATTTAGCATGTTTGATCAATAACGTTATACAGTCAAAATATGCATCATGAGAAATCACATATAGGGGAAAGGAGTTCAAAGATTAGCTAAGTTAAGACAGTTAATATACATGAATTTTATGTATGTAATTAAAAAAGTTCAGATGAATAATTAGTGACTAATTATTATTTTGATTGTTACTTTGGTTTATAGGGTGATACCTCTCTTTTCTTTAAGAACACAATTTGATACAGCTGCAGCCAGCTTTCTCGAAGTTTGGGGATCAATAGTAGATGAATCTATGAATAATCGTGGTCTTGGGGAGTTCCCTCCTTGGAGCATACCATTTGGTCCATTGTAAACATCCAATACCTACACAAATAAGATTATGCATATTCAACAAAAACAAAAAACTTGCAAGCAACTTTCAACCAAAAGCATGTGCAATAATCAAATTAACAACCTTCAATGGTGACATCCAGGACCTAAATAACCGAAGCTTAAACAGCACATAAGGCAGACAACATAAAATTTCTTTTGTTTTCCATTTTGAAATGAAGCATACAAATAGAGTGGAAAACAGAGCAAAGAGTTGTCAACAAACCCATCTGCCATGACAAGTTGAGTTCCAAGGCAATAAACTTCACACTTGATTGTTACTAAGAACCATAAACTAATTCCACACTTAGAAGTTGAATGCAAGTAACTTGCCAGATAATTCCATCTCATGGCACAACAATAATGTCCTACATTAGTACCTTTCATACAACAGAGTTGCCATAAACAATTTTTTTACAAATTAGGGTCCACAAAAGTAGTTGTAAATGTAATAGCGAGGATGAAACAATATCATTTACCTTTGAGTACATAATACAATAAATACAGTAGAAAATCTTGCAGAAGGAAGCATAGATCTTTTATGTCAACCAGAAAAGCTAAATGGAATCATAATACTCACGTGAGAGGATGAAGGCAACATTGTAATTACAACATCACTGGCTTCTGCAACTTCAAAAGGTGTTTCTTTTGTAGGAACTTCCATGTCAGAGAACATCTTCATCACATTATGGTTTCTGAAATAAAGTGAAACTTGCAAATTTGGTTCAAAGTGGAGATGTGTATGTTAGACTTTCTATATGTAAAACAGGCCAACAAAATGTCATAGGTTAAAGCAACAGAACAGAAGCACATGATCATATCTCTTTATATTTCATATTTAACATTTGAATTCATATCTCTCATTGGAGACATACCATAACATGTCAATTCATATAGCATATTATCTGTAACAAGGTTATAAATCTAATGGAGTCATCAGTTGGAATTTGTATATACATGTTTGACATTTGGAGTTCAATGCCAAAAACACGTGCTCATCCTCTTTATTTGTCATGTTTTACACAGAATTCACATGGCCAATATATCTACTTTATGATTATAGAACTGATAAAATAATTAGTTGGCTAGTAGCCACTTCAAATTATTTATAACAGAAAAAATTTTAAAAAAAAATCATAGCACCATAAGTGCAAGAAGGAGGTTTAAATGCATTACACGTCGTGGACAGCCATTTTGTATCCAGCCTTCAATAGATTATTTGCCATTCTGAAACCCATATTTCCCAGCCCTATGAATCCAACATTCTGTGATACATTCATAAACTGACAAGTATAAGTAACCAAGGCAAAAGAATACTCCACCCCAAAAAAAAAGCAAAAGAAGAAATGCCATAAGTTTCACTAATTAATCCCGGAAAAACAGTAGAAGAAACAAGCCCCATTCTTTCCAACAGAAACACTAGATGAATATATACACTTATATAATAAAATGCCGCATTTTCCTCTCTCAATTTCTCAAATACCTGATTGAGCAAGGTCATTGTGGTGATTCATATGTATGTCACGAGCACAATGAATAAACATGCTTCTCAAAAATACCCATGAGAAAATAAATGCATACACATGCATTACATGAACTAAGGGGCAAAATGAATGTCGAAGATTCACAGATTTCAACTTTCATTGCAAAGATTTAACTTATTAAAGTATGGCTGCATTAGAATTGTCAACGTTTTCTATAAGAAAATGGACACCATTTCAAATTCAATAGCTTAGTTGTATCCTTTCCCTAAAATTTCAAATTTAAACCCAAATAAACCCAATATTTACCTATCCCAAGAAAATATAGATACAGTAATTTCAGTAGAATTATATGCAAAGAGACACAAGACTACTAAGAAATCTATTAGCCTACCGAATACCTGGCATACCTCATAGTGATTACGAACTTTATGATGAATCTTTCAACTTAAATGCCCATATACATATAAACATATGCTCTCATCTTCTAAACATAAAGCAAAATCCTTTTAACACGACAGAATCTGCTTCATCATTTTTCGTGCATATATTTCCAGTTCAGGATGGCTAAATGGCGCTTCGTAACGCATATTATAGAATCCAACTAACAAACAAAAGAAAATCCTACGACTATGTCTCAAGTTCACTCTCAAAAGTATACTCAAAAAGAAAAACAACCTCAATCAAAACAAAAGAAAATGAAACAATCCCGTCAAATTTTACCAAAACCCAGATGAGGATTTACCGTGTAGAGCACGGTCACGTATAATTATAAACCTCAAACAACCCAAAAGTGATAGTTTCAACACACACACACACACACATATATATACATATATGCATCAAAGCTGTTAAACGCCGAGAGAAAAAGTTCACCTCAAACTGGGATGAGACTGGCCCTGTAGAAAATCTACGCATTTCAGAAGATTGGACAGGAAGCGATACAAACGCAGATTTGAGTTTAGAGAGAGACACAAGAGCTCTGACTCTGCTAATCGCCATTGATAGACTGCTACTCCCCTCACTTCAAGCCTTCGTCTAATGTCCAGTTGTAGCAAAGCTCCGCTCCAATTCGGCCTTTTGCATGCACAATAATGCAATTATTACTTATAATACAGCGTGAACCGTCAACAATCTGAGCTGATTCGTAACGTCTGACTCGTTATCTGTCCTGATAAACATCATCGCTGTCACTTACCATGGATGTTACAATAAATAATTATATTAAGAGAAAGTTAGAAGTGGAATGAATGTTCACGGCAGTAAACTTGCTGAAATTATTCGGTTGATGAAAAAAAATATTTATTTATTGATTATAAATAAAATATATAATTATACTTTTTTTAATTTATAATAAATTATTTTTTATTAATTAAATAATTATATTATTATTTATACGTATATAATATGTTATTTCACTTAAAACACATATGTTATACGTCAGCAACATATGTTTATCCTTTGTTTTGAGTTTCGAGATTTTTCAGTATCATGTCGGAAACGACTGGATGCGCCACTAAATTTGTTATTTCTGTTGTTGTCATGTTATTAAGCTTATTACCAAACGTACCCCTAAACTTTATAAAATTAATAATTTAGTCCACAAATATATCACTCAACCCATTCGGGAATAATAATTTTACTCACAAACTCATTAGTACCCATTCATCGTAGAATGAATTTGGCATACTTCTTAAAGACTTTACTACGACGGTTTTGGGAAAAAAAGTTTAAAAACTCATAAACATATTTGAAAAAAATACAAATATAAATAGATATTCGTAAATATTTATAATGGATATTTATAAATTTATTATAATTAAATAAATTAAAAATATTAATTTAATACTTTTCATTCTTTTATAACGATGAATTCATTGTAATCGATGTTAGTAAAAGTCTATTTGAAAACTTTTAAAATTTAATAAGTATGATTTTAATTATTTTTTTACGATATTCTATGAGTATTTTTATTTTGCTTATGTCTTAAAAATTTAATAATTTTTTGATCCTTTCAAATCTTTTTATCTTCATTTGCTCTTAAATTTGCCGTAAAAAAATATCTAAAAAGTTAATTAATTGAATATACATAATTATATAACTAATACACATATACCTTGAATAACTCTGTCGTGTACTCGTAGTAACTCAACAAAAAATTCAGAATTATTATTGCACTTTATAGCGTTATGTGTAAAAAATATTAAACTCATTATCTTGTTTGTAATATCAAATTTAATACGTTCTTTATTTTTTTATTTATAAATTTATAAATTTTTATTTTAAATTTATAATATTTTATGTATGAATTTATAAAAAAATATTATTTATTTTTTAATAAAAATTATAATTAATTTATTTTATATCATATATACTTAATATTTTATGTAAATAATATATATTTTTTAGATTAATACAAAAAATTTATTGTTTTAATTAGATTTTTATAAATTTAAATTTAATAACAGTATAAACATAATTTTTAAATATTACAAAATACGTGAATATCTATGCAAAAATTGCTAATTATTAAAAATTTATATTAAGTGAATTTGATAATAAAATGTCAAACTTGCCAAATTAGTCGAAGTTTGGATGTTGGATTTTCTTAATAAATGCATATGCAAGTTCAAAAATATCAGTCCCACATCCACGCCACTGCCATCCCTAAATTCATCTTGACTAGGGCTGTATTAATTATGGTGAATAAATAAATAAATAATTACATAAAATATTGATAAAATGAAATAATAAAATAATGTGTCAATAAATTATTTATTTTAATTTACATTAATAAATTAATAGATAAAATGTTTAGAATTATGGATTTTTTATTAATTTTATTAAAATATATATTTTTTTATTTAATAAAAAAAAATTATAAAATTTTTTGGTTAATTTTTTCTATTAATATTTAATTTTATATTGACTAATTATTTTTTATATTAATGAAACTTTTATTTGATCCATCCCCAGCCTGCACAAATATATGTGAAGTCCCTCTAGTTTTTAATTGCATCAAAACACTCCCTCAACAGAATGCTTGGGAGAATACATAGTTTCTTAAATAAACTAAAGAGTAGGGTAAATTTACAATATAATTAGTTTACCCATTTTTTTGACTTTTTAATTACAGCTTATTAAACTACGATTTAATGATGACAAGAATTAATTTGAGATTAGTGGCAAAATTGGTGAACCAATATGTTTACTTTGGAAAATATAGGTACTTGTTTGCAAAATATGTTTACCCTCTGGATTGGATTACTTGATCGGCAGAGTAAGCTGGAATCATGATGATGCCTGTCTGGACAGGAAGGCAAGATAATGATACGATTGGCTGGTCACATGCCAAAAATGTCATACTCAAAATAGGGAGCCAATGAGATATTAAGTTCCCCAAATTCAGCACCAAATTAACAAGACTTAAGAAAACTATATGGAGGATAGATCTTCGTATATAGTCTTGATACCTGGTCTCTCAGAAACTGAAAGTAGACATCTCAGAGCTATTCCAAGTACCTCCTTCATCCCCTTTTCAGCAGCTGGATTCACCATTTTTGGTGTTAATGCAGCATCAAAGTACTCTGTGCCATGGCCTTCTGCAACCTTCAACCGCATCCAATCTGTCAGATCAACCCCAGCCCCTTCACCGGAAATAACATCACCCGCACATCTACCAGTGAGAAGCTCCAACAAGATCACTCCGAAGGCATAAACATCTGATTTGAAGGAGGGATGTGGTTTCTTGGAAGCAGCTAATTCTGGTGCACAATAACCCAATACCCCAGCATCAAGAATTTGTTCTATGGTGCCAGCTTGGGTCATGAGACGGTGAAGGCAGTAATCAGCAACACGTGCATTAAGATTGGGTCCATCTAGTAGTATGTTTGTTGCTTTTAGGTTACCATGTGGAACAGTACGGTCAAAATGGAGATAGTTCAGGCCACGTGCAACATCAACTGCTATTTTGAGCCTCTGGACCCAAGTTAATGGTGGACCTTTTCTTCCTGGTCGATCTGAGAATAAAGATTTATCGGCAATGGAAAATGAAGTTTAGCTGAATCCATAAGAGTCATGCATACAGAATAGCTAAACTTGAAGATCCTATCATGTCTAACCACATTTACTTATAACTAAACGGTCAGCCTATCATATATAGGTACTTGTACAATTTGAACAAATGCATTGATAGACATCTAAAATGCTGTATTGCTAGATATCCAAGTGCTGAGACATATTTCTTTGCTACAACCTAGAGTGTGTGTGCAGGGTTTACATATAACAGCATGCAGCAGACATGCAGTCAATTGCTTTCCCTAGTGCTACAATCAATCAAAAAAAAAGACAAAACAAAACAATCTTAAAGCCTCAATGATCTATCACTCTGGCTACAATAAAGCAGGAAGGTGACAGGAATCATAGTAACTTTAAGTGAGAGTGAATCAAATTATGCATAAACCACTACATCAAATTAAGAATGATAGATTTCAGAAAGGATAATGCATTCCTTTCACCTGGTTTTTCCAGTAACTAACAGATCTACAATTGGCATGTCAAAAGGCGAGAAGCCAAAATGATATAGTGAAGTATGCTTGAGACTTCTAGGTAAAAGATGAAAGTGAACAAGCTATATACTCAAGTTTAATAGGTTGAGAGACAGAGAGGGGCTAAATGTTACCATAAAGAAAACTTGCAAGACTTCCAGGTGAGATATAATCCGAAAGAATAAGCTTCTCATGCTGTGTAGGCCCCCAATAGTAACCTCTCAAACCCACAACATTTGGATGCCTAATATTTGCAAATTTTTTAGCTTCCTTGGCAAATTCCTTTCTCTGTTTTGCCACACCTTCTCTCAACCACTTCACAGTCAAGAACATTCCATTATCTAGTGTTGCCCTATAGGAAGTCCCATGGCTGCTCCTCCCCAACACTTCAGCTGGGGCCCTGGATAGCTCCTCAGGTGTCAAAGTGATTGTATCATCAAGAAAATGCAGCTCACCAACCAATCGATCAGGTGATCTGACATCCAGTCTTGCTAGATTTTCAGCTGTAAATGAATCCCCAGACTCTGGGGACCAAGACAAATGGACAGCCTTTGATGGTGAGAAGCCAGTCACTGCTGCCATTTTCTCATCAGGACTTATAATCCCGGATGATGAACCTTTTTTCGAAGACATGAGATCCTCAGCTGAAACAACCAAAGCCCCACCACTACCTGCTGCACTACTGCCAGAGGGGTTTGTTACGGGGCGCTTATGCATATGTTTATCTGTAGTATGAGCTGGTGGCAATCTCCTTGATACACGGACATAGTGTGTGAAGACAGCAAGCAGGATTATAAATATAACAGCAGTTACGCAGGAAACTATTATGATGACTTTGACAAAAGTGTTGATAGGCTTTCTCTTGGAACTTTCAGCAGCAAAATTCCCTGATCCAGGAGGACCACCCGGAATGCTTAATCTGGAGTTCCCAGGATGGAAAGAAGAACTGGGAAACTTTATCAAATTTTCAGGAACAACCCCAGAAAAATCATTGTATGAAACATTAAAGGTTTCAAGGCTGTTAGGCAAGTTGTTTGGCAAAGGACCAGCAAAATGATTCTGGGATATATCTAATGAGCTAAGAGAGCTCATGTTGACCATAGAAGTGGGCAGAGAACCAGATATATTATTTCCTGCAAGATTGAGCACTTTCAGTCCAGCCAATGACCCAAGTTGATCAGGAAAATAGCCACCAAGACGGTTATGAGAAAGATCAAGAACCTGAAGATAGGATTCGCTAGGAGGGGAGAGTTCAATAGCACCAGTGATTAAATTGTCAGCAAGGTGGAGTTCTTGCAATGTGGATGAGGTTAGGAGATCAGATAGAAAATGTCCGTCTAAGTGGTTAGAACTGAGATCAAGGACTCTAAGCTTTGGATATTGACTGATAACTTTTGGGAGAGAGCTACTAAGAGAATTGTGGGACAGGTTCAAATGATTCAAACGTAAAAATTGTGGTGTTACCTCAGGAATGGAACCTGTCAAATGATTTTGGCTGAGATCAAGATACTGAATGTTACTCCATTTCACTATTCCAGTAAGATTTCCTTCAAATTGGTTATTGGAAAGATCAAGTGTGGCACAGCTTCCAGTCAGCAAAGGAAGTTCACCTGTGAGCCCATTTGAGGAGAGATTAAGCATGTGAAGAGTTGTCGACAATATCATACTCACAGGCCCTGAAACATGAACTAAAATGTGAGATGCAAGGTAACCACACTAAGTATGACTGGACCCCGCTGAAAATATTTCACAACCAAACATCATAATGATAAAAGTCAAAGAGAATATAGTGATGCAAGGTACCTGAGAGATTGTTGCCACTCAAATCCAGGTCAGTTAAAAGCAAGGAATCTCCTTTCAACAAGTCGTTAGGAATAAACCCTGAAAATCTGTTGTTGCTGAGCTTGAGGACTTGAAGCTCGTACACAAAATTGAATCCAGGCAATTCACCAGAAAACTGATTATAGCTCAAATCCAACACCTTCAAGTTTTCAAAAAGCTGTAGCTCACCTCCATTTACCAATGACCCAGTAAGTTGGTTGTGGCTAAGATTTAAATACTCGACACTCTGAGAAAGAGCCGGTAAAAATTTATGAGAACTAGTGCCTACAAACATATTCCCACTGAAATCAATATGACTGGCATTTGTCAGAAGAAAAAATTCTGCATCAAGATGACCATCAAGCATGTTCCCATGCAAATCAAGAACCTGAAGAGCCAAAACCAGCTCAAACCCTTTAGGGATAGCCTTGATAAACCCATTAGAAGATAGGTTTAGATATACCAAATTATTCAGCCTTGTCAATGATGATGGTAGTGATCCAGAAAATGAATTGCAGCTTAAGTCCAAAGACTGGATGGAAACAAGCCCTGATATTGAATCAGGAATTAAGCCAGAGATGTTGTTCCCAGCCAACGAGAGGTTCCGCAAGCTCTCTAATTTACCAATCCCTGAAGGTAATGATGAAGAAAAAAGATTTTCAGAGACGTCAAGAAATTCAAGGCTTTTGAATTCACCTATGTTGTCCGGTATTGTGCCCAAAATGGAGTTGTTTGCCATCGAAAGCTTCACAAGCTTTGAGAGATTTGAAAACACACTCAAATCCGCAACAGCAGAAAGGCCTAAGTTATCAAGGACAACACCAGCAACATTTCCCCCATTGCAAACTATTCCATTCCATGAAGAAGGGCAGCCATCAAAATCAATGGACTCCTCGTTCCATGAATCAAGAACATAACCAGTGGGGTCATTCTTGATTCCTTTCTTAAATTCAAGCAAAGCCAAAATGTCCTGTGAAGGAAGTTGCCCCATGGAAGAGAGGAAAAATAGGGATAATACTAAAAGCCTAAAGAGCTTCTTCATATTTGTCAAATCACAGGATTCACCCAAGAAAGACCAAAGCTAATTTCAATAACAGAAGCGGAATCTCTAGTCTTGTCCTCCACAAACTGGAGCAAACCAAACTAAATACAACACTAAAACATACAATAGAACGATTATATCTTCAATATCAGAGAAATAATCCCTTTACAGCAAGAGACAAACTCATTGAGAGGAAAGAGGGGTTTTTTCAACCTCTTGATTCTACGAATCCAACCAAGTTGCAAGCTTTCTACAGTTAAAAAAAAAGAATGGACTCAACAAGCCTTTCTTCAATATAATTAACACAGAAAGTTCCAGAAATGAAAACCAGAAACTAACCAAACGCATATGAAAAAAAAGCTGAAAATGTGTATACAGTAGAGGCACTAAATCCACACATTTTTACCTGATCATGACCGAATCTTGGAAGATTTGAGCTCGAAGAGACTGATTCTGCTTCCTAAACAGCATTTTCTAACCAAGATCTCTTCTCATTTGACAATGTAGGATCCACACAAACTATTTCTACAAAAGGACTCAAACTTTAAAGCAAGCAAAGCCACGTCCTGCATTTACAAGAGCGTGCAGCAAAATGCATATGAGGTCACAGTTTACCTTCTTCTGCAAACACACTGCAGAACCAAAGTACAGTAGGACAAGAAGTGGGTCTTCATTCTCACAACTAGAACGTAATTAATAATGGTGACCCAGAAATATTTTGGCCTTAAAAACCCTCAACACCCTAATCTTTCTATAAGATAACAACAAAGCACGAAAATGATATTAGCCTTGTCCCTTGTCAAAGAAAACACGTCAAGACTCGGACAAAACCCTAATATGTCTGCGTTGGCTGTTACTGATTTTGACAACCAAAAGATTAAAATAATACAAATTTTTGTTCATTCTTTTGAGGGTACAGTGTCGGTAAAAGACAAAAAGATAGCGGGAAAATGTTCAAGGCCTTTTTCTTTGGTTTCTAATACCCGTAATCGGGTATTTACCCGCCAAAAAGAAGAAATCTATTTCCAAAACATAGTGGACGTCAAAGGATTTATCAAATCCAGTTTTAAGTGTGTGTGCGTATGTGTTTTTTTACTTTGTTATCTGAGCGCATGAGAGAGCGTGATGTCAGTACCACGTGTCAAGGACCCACATTGCCCCTTTGACCAGACAGGCTACTCCGCGAGTTCCAAGAATAATACACAATGGACAGCCCATGGTACGGGACCCAGCGATCCGATATCAACCGTTTTATATCTCATCAATTAAAATAAAATTTAATTTTTTATTATTTTTTATATTTATTTATTACTAAATTTTTTAAAAATTTAAAAAATAAAAATAATAAGAGAATAAATTAATTATAAAATCCAGAAAAAAGCATGCGGTCCATGATGTGGTTGTGTGTTATCATGTTACATAGTCCGTCGAGCAACCTTCGCTTTTTGGGGTTTGAGTGATCGTGTGGTAATTATTGCTTTTAGGAAAAGCGGAGATGATTAACAAGAATCAAACCAAACCAATAGCCACGGATTAGAACATAATTGTAACACAATCACATCGTATTTTGCAAGTACATAACACATTGCATTCATGTATTCTTACATTCAAAAACTAATAAAATAAATAATATTTAAAATATAAATATAAAAATAAAAACACGTGTAAATGTATGTATTGATACATATGTATGCATCATGGATGATTCCAACATGTATGGTTAATTTATGTTGTTATGGAATATACACTTGATTATCTTGATCTCTTATGGCAAAAGAAAGAGATTAATCTGTCAACTTTTTTCATATTAATACTAAAAATAAATTTATATATAGTATTTGTGCAAAAATCAAATTAAAATATATATATGTGTGTATGTATATTTAATTTGTATCTAGCCATGTACACGAGCACAAGCGAGGACTAATTAGTTAAATTGGTAAAATTTATCTGATTAATAGAAAAAATTAAAAATGCGAACATCAATTATTCTATTGAATTTGAAAAGAATTGATGTAAGAATAAAGTGACAAAAAAGTTAATTATTATTTAATATTTATTGTATTGAGTTCCTAAAACAAGGTAAAGTGAAGTAAGTAGTAACTTAAAATATATAAAAATAAAGAAAATGGGTTTTTGTGTTTTTTTTAAATAAAATAAAAAAACATAAAGCGTTAATTCTTTAATAAAATATTTAATTTTTTTAAAAAATATATATATATATATAAATTTTAAAATGATATAAGGGACAAGAGATTCAAGAAGTTCGTTCAACAAAATTCGGGAGAGTTTTAACATGTGTTTGCTAATATTTTAAAAATGAAATACGTTAAAATATGAAAAAATAATATCTCAAAAAATATATAAAAAATATATTTTTTTTCTTTTTTTGATAGTGGCATTAATAGTAATAGTAGTAGTGGTGGTGGTGGTGGTTGTAGTGGAATGCAATATGATGAATGGAAGAACACAACAAAACCACCCAACGAAAGAGAATGAAGAAGCTCAAATTCTTACAAGTCAAATGATGCTCAAATACACCAACCAATGTTCACAGCAAAGCAGGGGCATGTAAATCATGAGTGCAACCTTTCTTCAACACAATATCACAAATATATATTAATTGCAAAAAAGAAAGAGAAAGATTCTTCTTCATTGTTAAAAAGAACTTTATGATCTAATTCTAAAGTTGTTTTTGAATATGTTGTTTGTAACCCCTTTTTCTTCTTCTTCTTATTATTATTATTTCCACATGAAAGGCTGAAAAAAGGGTTACCTACTTGAGACTCTTTAAAGTGGGATAGTCATTTTTAAAAAAAAAGAAATTAACAGACCACCTTGCTTGTTTATTAACTAAGCTTAAGCTTTTTTAAGTTCTGAAGATTCTTGTAAAATATGCAAAGGCTGGCTCAAAAGCAAACCACTTTAGCTTTAAAAGGTAAAATTAAAAAATAGTTTGTTCTCCACTCTTAAATTTAGAAAGGATAAGAGAGTTGGGACTTAAATCAATCCATTCATTCATAGATTCATTTATTTTGCCATCCCTAAACACAACATTGGCATTGCCTATAGTTTAGTTTCAATGGTAGTTACATGTTTGGGATCATTTCAAATTTGTTAATTAATTGATAAATTAATGATTTATCATTTATAAAGTGTGCTTACAATTTATTTTATGGAAGAAAAATGACCTAAGAAAACTCGATGAATCCTTAAATGAAGAAGGCATTCATGAACTCTAGACAACAAACAATCAAAGATTTAGAAGTTTTTATATACTAAAAGCTATTAGTTTATAAAGTTTCATTGAATTAATATGATACAAACTAGTAAAGCTACTACTTGTGTGTGTATACATTATACATCAATTAAATTTTAAATGCTAAATCAAGATGAGTAAAACTCAAATGTAACCAAAAAGTATGCCATTTTAATCTATAAAATTTTCATACAACGTTCTAGCTATTAATTGATACTTCTCTCAAACATGACTAGCATGTATTATTTCATGAAATAATCATACAACAAAACTGCAAACACAGGATGATTATGATTGAACACCATGCGTGCAAACTAATGGATCAAAATTAATAAATAACTTCAATTTCTATTTGGGTTGTAAATCTCACTTCTTCCCACCACCGGAAACATTGAACTTGAAAAATATTATGTCCCCATCTTGGACAATACAGGTTTTTCCCTCCTGCTTGTACTTCCCAGCAGCCTGCACAAAATGCATTACTTCATATCACAATCCCCAAAGTTCAGGCCAACTAAAGCTATGAAACGAGGAAGAATTCTGATTCCAGTGTAGTTGGGGAATGTCAGATTAACTTCTGGAAATTAGATTATAAAAACACTTTCATGTTTATGGGGTTCAAGGCCCTCGAGGTTTAAGGATCATTTCTAGAGGGCCTAAATCGAAATCGATAAGCATGTATGATTTCACCACATCTTACGAGCTGCCAAAGTTTGTAAGGTATGAATACTAGAGTTGCTACACTCATTGTCATCCTTAGACCCTAGTCTTTGCATATAAGCCACAAAATCTAAAGTTATTATTCTGTTCTCATCATAATTCTTTTTTGCAAGTGTGTTCAACTGCTCTCATCATAATTCTTAGGCCCAAAATAGGATTATTACTCCTGAAGCAAATTTAAAATGTTTACCTTAACAGCTGCCTCACTACCAAGTTGCTTCAGATCTTCAAATTTCATTACCTAAATACCAAGAAGACCAAGTCAGTAACTTTTAGAGGTTTAATAAATAATCAACATAACAGTTGGTGATCAAGTACATCTGTTATCCACTTTTAGGCAAATTACAAAACTTTGCACCCTTTGGTTAAACTTTTTGAGATAGTATAGATCAAAAATTAATGTACATTCCTTATTTTAGCTGCAGGTCAACGTTAAATGTCATGCTGAGTGAAATGCCATGAAACAAATTATAGAAAGAAACATAATATTTGATGAAAGGACAGTAGCAATGTTGCCAAAGATTACGGATGGCAGGGGCTGAACAGTTGTAACAAGGATGAGACTACGGTAACTAGTATGGCCAATAATGCACCATACAAAATTTTTAGATAAGCTGTATGTACAAAACACTATAACTGTTCTTTGAAACTTTCAATGTTAAGGACAAAAAACAACCTCAGCACAAATGAATCCTCTCTCAAAGTCATCATGGATAGTCCCAGCAGCCTGAGCAGCCTTTGTCTGCCGTCTAATTTGCCAGCACTTCACCAGCAGAAGGCAAAATTATTAGGACATTCATCCATTCATCCTCATGGAAGGTACAGTTCAGCATTTTAACTGAGACAAACATCACAATGAAGATTCCTGTCATGCAAACCAAAAACAATGACATTATACAAGTAAAAAAAGCATATATGTATAACAAAGGAGAGTTACTCGAATTGAAGTTGAATCTCCTAACATTTACAACTACTCAGTCACACTTTACAATGGAGAAATACCATGCAAATCCACAATTCAATATGCACATCCATGTGATAGCATAATGAATAGTAGAGGAAGAAAAAGTATCATGAAGTAATGGGTTATTAAACAGCTTTACATCCATGCAATACTTCCACAGAACTTGCTGATAATAGACAAATGAAACAAATTGACATCAAGAATTTGTAAGATATCTATATTACCTCGTTGGGGCCTGCCGTGAAAAATTATATGAGATTAATTGCTGAAAAGCCCGTCTTGATGACTTTTGGAAGAGCACTGTTGCAAAATTGATCACAGTTAACTTGATTGTATGCTTAATAGAAATCCAGTATTTGTTCCTATTGCATAACTCTCAAGAAACTTTCTCCACTAAAATTCTTTTTTTTTGGCACTTTTATTCTCTTGGTTAAATATATAGTGTTTTAGAAATGCACAAACCACATTGAGATCCATTTTGAAAGAAGTAAACCATACATCTCTGAATCAATATATCTAGAAAACATTTTACATGGACAAATAACGAAGACCCACTAGTAAATTATTATCACAGTAGACTAACAACAATTACTTAAAACAATCACATGTAATAGCACTGCAATTGTGTGTGTGTTTTTTTTTCCCCCTTCAATTTTTTCTCTTTCTTTTTATATTTCTATATCCCAAACAGTAATTACCTTTTTTTTCCCTAAAGCATGCATACTTTGTTACAGAGATCCTTCTAAAATGCACAAACCTATGTAACTTGTTCTTGTCACAATACTTTGCCGCTTCATCTGGTGGCATGTCGGCAAGGTTTCTCTCTAACACACAACTGAAAGGAATAATTGGTTCACATCCATGTTCTTGAACCCTTAAAAAGGATAATGCAGCTTTCATTCCTTTTGACAAAAAGAATACATAGAATTGACACAATTGTATCTCAGTTCTTCACAATACCATGCTCTTTGAGATGAATAATCCCTTTCAAGAGGCTTAAATCAAAGTTATGAATCTTGGGCAAGAACTTGTTTTTCTTTCTTTGGTAATCCTTCTCATTCATGTTAACCTGTGGATCAATATCAATACAGTGATGATAAAAGATAAGAGATCACGTCATTACAACTAACTCAGATGAAAATTTTCAATAATGACAGAGTAAGAGTAAACACAAATACTACAACCGAAAAGGGCTGTAGCATAACAGCTAAGTCTTCATAGATACTGCAGCCCTCTGTGGAAAAAATTTTCACACAAATAGTTCTTCTTTTGGGAGTAAATAGTGAACTCAATTAATTATCTCGAGGAGGAAAATATCACCAACTTCATAAAGATAGAAGCATTAAGATTTTCATTTGTATACAAGCAGACGACAGATATGAAAGGATGGAGTGGAGAAGCATCTAAATATAAATTTTTACGTGTCATCTACTTCACTTACATGTCAATATATTTAACATTTTAATACTAAATTTTGTAAAATAATTAATTTTTTTTAGTATTATTAACTAATTACAAAAATTAAATATTTACAAATATTTTTAAATACATAAATAAAATAAAATTTATACAAATAAAATTAATTTTTTTTTATTTTTTTCGTTGTCTAATATTTACTGTCAAGATGAAATCCAAAATTATTAAAAATAATAAAAATAATGAAAAGAGATTTTGGAGATGAAAAAAGTTGAAGAGAGCAAAAATTAACTTTACAGAATAAAATTAAAATTATAAATTATTTGTGAAAATAAAATCATCAAAAGTGATTACTTTAATAAGAATAAATTAAAATTAATTAAAAATATAAATAATAATTAAAATAATATTAAAATAAAAATTTTCCCAAAATAATGACCTCCCAAGTCATATAAACTTCACCTTCAAAGAATGCTCATCAAACAAATAGAGTAATAGGATGTTCTACTTGTAAACATTAGAGTTAACTTCAAGAACCCATATGGGTATCACAAGTTTCTTGCTTTGCAATACCTTGAAAGATATGAACATGAACGAACAACAATTTAAAAACCACCTGAAACTTTGTCCTGAATCAAACAGTCTCCAATCTACGGACCCAAGTTAACTTAAAGATCTGACAGAGAATACTTTTCCCATCAGTGAGAATAATAAAAAAAAATTCTAGCAAATAGTAGAGAAACGATGATTGGGTTAATCTTAAAAAGGATGGCAGAACATGGGTGGTTGCTCTAAACAGATTGAAAAGTTGCATTTCATCCCACGATTTGGTTTGTTTTGTCTTCCTATTATCTCATTGCAAAATCAGCCATAGCAGCAGCATGCTTCGGTGGTTTCAAAGTTTTAGTCAAGTTGTTTTTCCGAAACTGTTGTCTTGTTCCGTACTAGTGTCCGTTTCAAAATACAATATCACATTAAAATAATATTCCATTAATTCCCATTTCACCACCAATTTATGAAAAACGACAAAAACTTTAATACAAAAATTGCCAGAACGTGACATTGAAGACAAACTAGGGGCTATATTAGAGCTTAAATGCTACTGTCACTAAAGGGAATCAACCTAGCAGAAACTCATCTCCTATCAGTGTCTTGCCAGCCAATATTTGCCTGAATTCTGTCTTCCTTTTACGCCCATTTAACACAAAATGATGGGCTTCGACCTCGTTAAAAAGTGTTCACCAGCTGCTCCAGAAAAATAAGGTCACGGCCTGGGTCTGTCCAAACTTTATAGCAACATGGATAATCATGAATTGGCATGTTCTGTAATTCAGGCTTTAGTCAAAGCAACAATTAAGGTGCAGAAATAAGCAATAGCGAAGTGGACCTGTTCAGTGAGTAGAAACGTGTCAAGCTCGCTTCAGCTCCTGAAATTTCCTCAACATTGCAAAGAGAGTTGCTGCAATTTGCAGGAAATTGATCAACATGTACAGTCGATTAATGATCAGTAAATTTGAACAGGATAACATAGAAGTGGAAGCATGGAAGAAACATAACACCACAGCACATATTTCGCAAGAAAGGACAGTAAAACCAACAATAATAAAAATATTAATAATGTTTCTTTAATTGATGAAAGTCAACAATGCACATGATCTGGCATCCTTCCCCACTGGCCCTTCTGCACATGGTATCTATTTTATCAACTTATGGCTAAGTCAAGTGTGACATTATGGTCAGAAAAGCAGATGCAAAGCAATTAGCAGACTTCTGAAGCATTGTTTGGTTAGAATTTTACAGAAAATATATCCCTGAGTTCACTGTCAATCGCTCGAACAGATTTTGTAACAGTCAATGGGCATAATCGTAGAAGAATCAACTTAATCTTGCCATGAAACGCACAAAAATCAGAGCTTTTTATTTAAAATCAGCATGCAATCAAGCGAAATAACCATGAATGAAAACCCAACAAAAAGACGAACAATTAGAACTAACCATAACCCTAACCCAACCCAACAAAAAGGACAATTAGAACTAACCTGACCCCAACAAACCCAAGAAAAGGGGAAAAAAAAATTTGGACCATTTCTCGATTTGTGCGTGTCATCCTTGCGCAGGGGCCATGCTAATCTTCTCTGTATCGTTCCAATTTTATCGGATGTCTCCGAAGAGACGATACAGCAGGCTATCGCTTCAAAAATAAAGCGTTTTACTGTTCTTTAATCTGACAATGTGGGATACCTGTCAGCTGCTTTCCAGGCCTCAACCCAAAATGACCTTTAAGTCATCAGTATGACCCAACCTTGGCCATGAAGCCTGCAGGCTCCCAATCAACCTTTTTTAAGTTGTATACTACAATACCTCAGCACTACTCGTTAAATATTCAACAACAATCAATTGGACACACACGAACACTTTCCCTCTTTTTTCTTCTGAAAGGCGATAAAATAAAATAAAAATTTTACATTAGAACATTCACAAGGACGACTTTTAAATATGATTCGAACCGTACAAATTTTCTTTCATTAACTGCCAGAAGGAATCTACATTACAGAGAATGAGGCTATATAACAAAAACAAAATCCAACTACCAAATATTTCAACTAACTGTGGTTCACTGTAAATCAACTAATGACATTTCTCGACTTATAGACTATACATCTACAATGAATACAACTACAATGAACAGTCCAACTGAACCAAGTAAAACTATTATGATGTGAAGGAACTGCTCTTTCCAGTTTAAAGAAAACTACAGGCAACATCTGCTGCAAGACAGAGAAAACTATGAGACAACTTTATGCCACAAGGATGGGGAAAGAGACGTGACGTAAATAAGTGTACAACACTTCTGATTAATGAAAATATTCCTTTCAGCCGAAGTTGTTTCTCCAAGGAAACGTATTTGCTTAGCATAATCAACAAAAGATGAGGCATTGGGGACCAAAAAGAGGTCATGCTGTATTCCCATCTGTTTAATGAAAATTCAAAAACAAAATGATTAAGAAGTACCATTACCAAATAAAAAGTACTCAAAACCACCATCAAAGTTAAATATTCATTTTAATATCTTTCTTTTCTTTGTCTCTCTTGAGTGAGTTTATCGAAGAAAAGTCCACTCATTTTCCAAACATTACCTCATCCAAGAGAATTTCAAACTGTTTTAGTATATTCCCCGCTCAGTTCTCTTCTAACTAGCGTCAGAATCTCAATAATCTGTGACAAGCAAAAAAAAGAACTTCATTAAAAGTGGAATTTCATATGAAAAAATATTTAGTGTCCAAAGTCCAACAATGTAGTTGAGAAATTACACAAAGTATTGATACATCATCAAACAAATTAAATGTTTTTCCCACCAATAAATACATAAAGCTAAATTTGTCAAGTCGATGTGGGCATTGTGTATAGGCATGGGATTGAAAGCAATTTGATTTTCCTTACCTTTGTAAGGGCTGTTGCTGGTCAAAAGTTGCACTGAGATGTTATGCAACATACCAGGAGCCATGAATTTTTTCTTACAAGGACTGTTGCTGCTCAAAAGTTGCACTGAGATATTATGCAACATACCAGGAGGCATGAATTTTTTCTTACATCCAAAAGCAACATATTGGCTTTTGTTTTTCAATTTTATGTTAGTCCTTTTTAACCATCTCAAGAAGAACAAGTGTTGATGGGATCTGCAATGATTACACATCATAGCCCATCACCAAGGGAAATTTAGGAATTTTCAGAAAACTACAATAAAATGTATTTCAAGATAAAATTAGACAATATGTTCCTCTGAAGTTGTGATCTAATCTTAATCATTCCTTAGTTCTTTAGCATAATAGAATTTAACCAATCTTTGACTTAGATAAAACTTGAAGTCGTCTTCACTTAAATTGCATGTAATTACAATGTTGGAAAGCAAGTCCAGAACATGAAAGTAGAAAAACCATGGAGAGGAAAAAAGTAAAAAAAGAAACAAACCCCAGGATAATGTTGCAATATGGGAGAATAATGATCAAGTGCTATGTATATTTTCTCAAGAAGGCTTAAAAGAGCATCCACCTCATCCCCCAGGAGATCAACCTGAAATCCAAGGGTAAAAAAAAACCCCAGTGAGAAAGATAGTACAACTCACTACAAACTTCTCTTTTCAAGACATTCCAGGAAGAAAGTGGAATGAATAATGACCCAACATGTTCCATTCATTACTCACATGTCATATTTCCAAGTATTTTCACAATCATGCTAGAGGTGAACTCTAACATGTTCCTTAAAACTAACAAAAAGTCTGCATGTTTGCTATATAAGTCATATTCTAATTTCCTTTTCCCTTAGATATCTATCACTTGGATGCACATAGCAAGAGTAACAACGGAACAAAAACAACAAAATCATTTCCCTTCTTTTGCATCTCCCATTGAGCTCCTGATTATAAGCACAAGATTGATTTAACAATATTAAAAACATTAGTAGCTTCTTTGAAGGAAATTATGGTTTTAGGAATGGCATCAGTCTAGCAATCAAACCATTCTAGGAATGATATAAAACACCAAGAGGAGCACATTCAAATTAGTAAAACATCAATAACCATAATTTTCTAGTGGCTATATGAGTTCAGATATCTAATCACTGATTTTAAACACAGTTTTCATTCAATTTTTTAAGAGCTCCTTCAACAGTTCAAATGTGTTTGCCATGTTTTTTAGAGGTATTTCCATATCCTTCTGTCTTTCTATTTCCAGTCTGAGAATGTCTCAACCATTTCAGTTTTTCCTTGCTTGTCTTTCTTCATTATTATTTTTTTATTTGGAAAAGCAATGTCATTTCATCTCCATCTCATGCAGTGAATGATATTTTCCACATTTTAACCCAACTCTCTTTTATTTGTTCACAAGTTGCTTAAATCCAAAATTAAAGAACCTCATAACCAAAAAGGAAAAAAGAAAAAGGAAGAACTTAAAAGCAAATTCAGAAAAAGAAAATGCAAAGTGTGTAGGCATTAATTAACTAGAAGCTTCATACTTTTGAAATCAATCAAACGACACGGGGAACCTCTGAAAGAATTGAAAAGGGGACCCAAGTTATGCAACAACACAGATTTGAGATTTTAAATTTCAAAAAAGAAATGGAATATCTACTATTTAGAGAACATAAAATAATCTGTATCCCAGCATTGAGATTCCAAGCAGCCCTTAGATGGCTTTGGAGAATATTTCTGAATTCAATGATTATATGTATTTATAAGAGATAGCACTGATTAAACAACCTATATTCAGCAGTCTATACAGTGCATACCCTTTTCAAGCAACATTACAATTCGACTATAATACTTTCAAGTCTGTCATGTTGTACAGCTTCAAACGAATTTACAATTAGCAATACAGATAGCCTTACATCTTCTACAACAAACAATGAACTCAAAGACCGTGAATGCAAATTAGCATATCAACATGTTTCACTTCTGACAAATATGTAGCTTTCAAAATACCTCAGCTTCAGCCTTTTGAAGGTCAGAACACCTCCTTTCAAGCTTTTGCTTGCAGATCAATCCTGATGTTTTGATAACATTAGCTTTTTGTATAAAAGCCCTTGATTGAGAATGCAAACTGTCCAATCTGAAAGCAAAGCCACAAGCACATACGGTTACTCATTAATAAACTTATAACAAGTTCATCTAAAAACTCGTAGATGACTGCTTGCATATGAAACAACAACTGACAACGGATATTTGACGCCTGACAATTACAGGATCAAAATTCAAGTACAGATTTATAACCAGAAAAAATAGAAAAAAAAATAAGTACCTCAAGTTACTTCTCTTAATATCCCCCATCACACTACATTCAAAATCAGCAACTGCTTTTGATAATCCCTGGATCAGACTGATAAGCAATTGCATTTGATTCCTGTGCTCCCTTTCTTTAGCTTCAACCAATGATATAGCATTTTGTTTCTCTTGGTTAACAGATAGAAGCATACTCTTCTCTTCATTTATTATCCTCAACTCTTTCAAAGCCAAATCAAGCTTCTGCATTAGCTCATGAACCTCCACTTTGTATTGTTCAATTTGCTCCGATGCCTTGACCAAATTAGCCTTCATGTCATCAGATTCTTTACTGCTCTGTGAAATTAATATCTGCTGTCGACTTGTCTCATCTCTTACATAGTCAAGTTCTTTACAAACTAACTTAAATTGTTCCTTTTCTTTAACCAATGCAGCAGCCACTTCAATCAAAAGTTTTTCCTTTTCTTCAATCAAAGATGACAACATGAGCATCTCTTGTTTTAATCTTTCATTCTCTGCAACCTCCAATGTTAAAGCTTTTTCTTTCTCCAGTGCTTTCTTTTCAACAGAAACACGAATTTCAGCTTCATTACCATATTGCAGGTTCAAATCATTGAGTTTCACTTCAGCTTCCTTTAAGGCTTCTCTGAATATCACTCCGCTTACCTCTTGCATTATAAGAGACTCCAAATCAGAATCTTCAAATCCGCTTGTGTTGCCAGGTTTATTATTGTAAGCAGCTTCTCCAAATACAATTTCATAAACTTCTTTCATAATTTTATACTCCATATCTGACTGTTCAGTGACACTTTTTCTAGAATCCACCACCTCCGAGAGAATGCATTTATGCACATCTTCATTAACAGAAGCTTCAATATGTGCATCATATAGAGCACATTGAAGTTTATCAATTTTCTTTACCAAAGTTGCCTCAGCCATAGAGTGCTGCAACATTATCTCTTCAGTATCAGAAACTTGTGAAGAGAGGCATTTAATTTCTCTTTTCTTAGCAACAAGCAAGCTCCTCAGTTGGCCATTTTCCAAAAGAAGGGACTCCAATCTATCCTTCAAACTAGAAAGGCTCTCAACATTCTTACTAAATGTAGGCAACTTCTCATTTTCCACAAGTAAGTCATCCAATTTCAAAATTACCTCTGGTATCTTTTTCCTCAATACATCAAACTCTTTATCCTTCTTTATTGGCAAAGAAGACCCTCTTTCCCTCAAGTACTCCCTCTTGAGACTGAAATATTCTTCAATCATCTCTTGCACTCTGTGTTCATGGTTTCTCTTCATTTTAGTCATCTCGGTCTTAAAATAATTCACCAATTCTTCCTTAGACATGTGCTTCAGTTGGTTGAAGTCCAAATTCTCTGGCATAGCAATTACTGATTCATCATGCTTCCCATTTCCCTCCCAAACAGAAGTTGATAGCGTAACATGGTTGCCTGAAATCTTACGGTGCAAATGATCAGTCCTTTTGTTGGTATCGCATTCGTCACCACTTTCCATTGACCCATGAGGAGTTATCTGTCCAATTTCAGGAACAGCCAATGATTTGGAAATGGAATTTAATTCCTGACGCAAGCTTGAAATTTCTTTGATCTTCTCACTGCAGTTTAAATTTTCATTGTCAAAAAACAGAACACTTTGCTCCCACAATCTTTCTTCAGACTCTTCTTTAAGACTCTGAACGCAAATCATGATCACCATATCTTCAATTTCCCCTTGAAACTCCTTCTCTTGTTGCCATAGACAAAGTGATGCTTTTGACAAGTTAACCATGTTATCCACATTTTTGCATATATTGTCTACTGTACTTCTCAAGGAATCGAGTGTTTTATCTACATCCATCCATTTTATGTCAGAAACCTTGTCTTGAAGAATACCACCCAGACCCACAATCTCAGACCCAGAACCTATCCTCCTAAGTGAACAACTTCCTCTTATGCGGTCTATTTCTCTTCTAAGATTCTTCAACTGTTCTCTAGCTACATTTCTATGGCTTCCAACAGATTCTCCAATCCTATCACAATCAAGCAAAGCATCTGACAACTTAGAGTACATTCCATTTTTTGCACTACCTGGCTCATGTATCACCAAAGACCCAGACGATTCACTTTCATCTGAACCCACAAGGTAAAGATGCAATGTTTCCTTCAATCTAGCCAACTCCCGTTCTTTCTGAGCAATCTTCTCAGCTGCCTCCTGTTCAATTGCATTCACCATGCCTTTGATGACTGAGTCACTAACCATCCTTGAAATGGTCAACCGGTCATTGATATCTTCCCAATAGGAATCCAAATCCTCGAGTAAAACATTCTCCGGATTCTCACTCTCTTCAACATTATTGACAAGCATCAGCGACCCATTAGCAGACTTGCCGCCAATTGAATTGACACTACCACTTGCGACTCTAAAATCCTCCGAAAGCTTAGAGTTCTCCACAGCCATTAGAAAATTTAACGCCTGCAAAAGCACTGCAGAAGAAATCCCACAATCAATCAAACTTAATTTTTTACTTCGTCAAGGACGCCCAATCAAATTTTTTTAACAATGGCCAAAAACTGAGAAACGTTATCAAGCCCTTTTCCGTTCCAAGATTTTGCTGAGCGAATAAAATGTCAAAAAAATATATTAAAGTCCTAAACATTTCAAGTTACTTAATTTACTTCGGATTTCAGTAAGAAGAACAATATTCTAAAATTCCCATTATTGTCGTGTATTTTCCACCATTTTCGCAGCAATCAAACAGAGTTTACAAGTTAAAATGAAGTCACCAAAACTCAAAACCCAAAATCCACACTCTCAAAACCAGAAAATGACAACCCATGAGCCCAATTACTACATAACTAAGCTTCAACTAACTTAAAATACAAACAAAAGGCAGAATTAGCAGAATAAATGAATAAAACAAAAGGCAAAATTACTTACAAGTAACTATGAATTACTGGCGCAAATTCATCATTAGAAATTAACGATCAAAAAAGGCATTTGAAAATCCCTAGACGACACCGTTGAAATTCAAAAAAGCTGCTGTGTCTTTCCCCATTTTACTCTCAGAAACTATTCCCTGTCTCTTCAGTTTTCTATTTTTGGTGTCTTTAGGGTTTTCGGTGGAAGGTAGATAATGCGAAACAGCGAATTTGGCGAACTAAGAGCGGGAGTTAGTCAATTACAATTAACCCCTGTTTTACATTTATTTACGTAAATTACCCCTTTGATATGTATTTGAGATATTACATTTGTCTTTTTCATAAATACCATCTGAACAGTAACATATTTATATTTGTCTGTATTTGCATACTCTTCCAATGGGTGAATATATATATATTTTTTTAATTTTTAATTAAATTACCTAACTATTTAAAAATTAATAAAAATAATATATAATATTTTATATATAAATAAATAAAAAAAAATTTAAAAAAAAACGTTCAAAATCATTAATAAAATATCATTTGTTAATATTTTACATTGTTAAGGTGCCATCTAATGGATTAGGATATCATCTGAATAGTGTTACGACGCTCTCACACTTGAATTTATTTATATTTATAAAATAAAAATATTAATATTATAATTTTATTTATGAAAAATATGATAAATTATTTATTTATTTATTTATGTTAGGGTGGATGGCTTGCTTAGAACATAATTAAAGAATCTTTTGAAAAGCAGACATTAATTAATTACCAATCATGGGCGAAATGGTAATGGATTATTGGTTGGTTGTCTCTTTTGCTTTTTCCAATTCTTTAAAGTCTAACTTTGTACAATAAGGTAATTTCAGACAGGGATACTTTATACGACATGTCGGTCCACCAACGTCAAATATTTCTCTAAAGTAAACTACAAAAGTCAGGTGAAAATTAATAAAAGATTAAAAAAAAAGTTACATAATATTTAAATTGTCAATTCATTCTTAATCTATGTTATCGGATTCAAAGAATATTATAGTTTTTTAAAATTAAAATAATAAAAATAAATTAATTAAATTTTGTGAATAATAATTAATTTAATTGAATTATTATTTTTAAATTAAAATAATAATAAATAATTAATTAATTTATTATTATTATTATTTAAAATTTTTTACCATTGATACTATGTTGAAATTATACAAGAATTCTGTGTAATTTTATAGTTAATCCCATCAAATACCATTTTCTATCGATGAAAATAATATTTTTGATCGAATACATATAATAAAAATAATTAGTTAATCTTAATCATTTTAGCAAGAGTGTTATATTATTGTAGTATATATTTATAAAATTATTCTTTAAAAATATTAAGTATGCAATACGGTTAATTTTTTTTTAATCATAAGACAATGCTTTTAAAAAAAAATATTATCAACCCAATAGTTATGATTAAACCCGAACCGTCGGACTTGGAGGAAGCCGACAGCGGCGACTGCGCTAGAATTTTTGAAGGTTTATCAGTATATCAGGATGCATTGCCCATGAGTTGTAAGTTCCATTGATAATGTTGCATGGGGAAGATGATATTGTATGACTGTAAATCTGCTAGGTTACGAATCAGCAGCGATTAGAAACAAAACATTGAAGATTTTCCCTAGTATGTGGCACATGCTGATTGGTGACACTAAGGAAAATGTGGAACTTGTGTCTGGAACTACCTTTTTCATGGACACAAGAGGAGAGGTCAGCCAAAAGCTACAACAATTCTGAGTTTATATGATGAAGTACATGTGGTGGTTGTAAAGATTGATAATTTTCATATCTGAAAATCAAACAAAGCTTTGGATGGACATAGTTGATATTGTTGAGATTTAATATTAGGTATGATGACAGTACGCAGTTAGGACCAAGAGTAAACTATACACAATGTTATTTCCATTATTGCTATTGGTTTCAAACCATTGAAATTTAATTTTACAATTTAAGAAAGAATTTAATTTTAGAGGAATTTAAATTGCACAATAAGTGTTTATATCAAACTCCTTAAATTATATATTATATTAAATTAATTAAGTATCCATGAATCGGTACATATGTTGAGTTCTTATTTTTAAATATAATACATTCTATTAACTTCTCCTAATTAAAATTTAAATTATGCTGACAACTAATGAATAATGCTAGATGCAATCTATAAACTTAATTGAACCGGGATTAAACCAATGGGTGCGGTCCGGGCATTGATAGAATAATCTTGTATTCCAGCTCTGTATGAGTCGTGTTTCTGACGAATTAAACCATGCCTTCAAATATTTTTAATCAATTTCACGCATTTAGTGCTTCATGTCTGTCAAATCTTGATTATTATCCATACTTGAACCCCAAATTAGTTAATTTATTAAGTAGCTGGTGCCTCTCTCTTAATCATTCATCAACTTCAATCTCTCCTTTCTTTTAACTATTAAATTCTAAACCTAGCTAGCTGTCGTGGTAGCTTTAATTGTAGATAAAGATCATATCACAGCTGATAATCAAAAAAATGTAATTTAGAGTAACTAATTACAAAGGGCGCGTAATGACATTATTTCAGATGCAAAATGTAACGATAGCAAAGGAATGCTCACCTGGTGAAATCAGCGGGAATATTATAGCTTGCTAGGCAGGGATTTCAGATGAGACGAAACTTCTCTTTGAATTTCATCTCTTCTTATTTTCCCAGTTGTGGTAACCGGAAACGGTTTCCTCCATACAATAAATACTTTTGGTATTTTAAACCTGTAGGAGATTTCAGAAACAGTGAACAAATTATGGAATGTTGATTCATCCACAGAATCATATGATACACACAGTGAGAAAAAAACGGCAAGGAGTTTCTGCAGCCAATAGCATAAACACAAGATGAAATAAAGTTAAAAAGACAATACCCAGTTAAATTCTTCTCTTGGCAATGTCGTCGAAGAACCTCACTGGATAAAACTAGCCCTTTGCTTTCAGCAGATTGCTCACAATTGTTATCAGACCATAGCCAATTGTCTCTTACTTTAACACAAGCAACCACCATTTCGGTCAGACGGGCACATGGAATTCCTACAATGACAATAGAAGTAACTCCTGGATGTTGTAGAAGGATTGCCTCTACCTAACAATAATGAATATTTACAATTTAGATTAAAAAAAAGATCATAAATTTAGCAACAAATAAGTTAATGAAAAGAAGCTAGAATTTCTCAAGCAATATTCTTTAAAATCTTACGAGCAATCAAAACTTAATCCCCACTCTGTATAATTTTCTGTTATTCCTCTGCATTTGTTTTTTAATCGACAATGGAGCATGAAGGTCAACATAAACTTAGATTTACCTCTTCAGGGTAAATATTCTCCCCACCACTCTTAATTCGACCATTTCTTCGTCCAATGAGCCATATATTACCAAAATCATCCATGGATCCAATGTCACCAGTGTCAAGCCAAATCTCATCACTGGAGTCTGACGGATTTTCCAGAATTTGATCCCAATATCTTAGCATTACATGGGGCCCTCTTGTCAAAATCCTTCCAACATGAGAAGAGCCATCAAGGCATATCTTTAATTCAACATGTGGTGCGGGCTTGCCTACACAAACACCCTGTGGTTGGTGAACTGAATTGCATTGCGTTTTACCAAATGTCTGGCCAGGGGTTTCAAGTTTTGGGTCATAGAGAGTCATGAAGGCGAGTGATGAACATGTCTCTGTCATCCCTTCATAAATTATAAAGAAAACATGAGAGCAAGAACACTACAAAATGTTGTAATTTGGAAAGTTTGGAAGAAACTAATGAATTCACTTTCGGCAACTTCTATACACTGTTCATAAGAATTTAAACCACACTCCCTATGGGGGTAGATAAGACAAGTTGAGCAAAGCTTGGTGAAGTCTGGAGTGAGAATGAACTTAGGTAGTTTCAGTCGGCTTAGATTACAATACAAATGGTGCTCAAACAGGTTCACAGCCTAATTGATCCAAACTCATTAGCAAGAGCCTTCCTAGGTTTAAAAACCTTTTTTAAATTGATATAGCTTGAAATCTTGAATTCCATATGATAGTTAAGCTTAATTCAACTTCAAGGAAATGGATAAAAGTTATGCCATATAACTCCCGATGGTCTACACAACCTGTCATCTTTTACATTTCCTGGTTATGATCAGAGACTACCTTACTCATTCAAAATCCAGGTCAAGGTCCTGGAAGCATCCAACTCCTAGACGGAAGAGCTAACAAAAGCAGTGTTTTGTTGGTTAATCAAAAACTGCATATTTTTATTGTATAAATCATATACTATCATTGAAGTAGCTTCCTACTGCCTGATGACTACAGACCAATAAATCATTTCAAAGCCGAATGTTTTAGAGAGAGTATTAGAAGAAAGAGCAGAATTAGTGTGAACCACCATAAGCTGAGAGGAGCTTAGCTCTGGGGAAATAATTGATGGCTCCTTTTATAAGCTCAGTTGACAGACCCCCTCCTCCATTTAGTATCTTTTTCACAGTATCCCTTCCTTTCCAGGTTTCCTCTAACCTGACAAAAGCAAAGTAGTGGGTCAACAATTTGTTGAAAAGAAATGAAGAAAATAGCTAAGCACCAAGCACATGTGATAAGAGGCTCCTTTTAATTGTTCTCTTGACCAAATAGGTCATATCTATTACCCAATTAGGGTAACTAAATCGGTCATTATTGCAGGGACGGTAATTAGAGAGGTCACACAGTGTTGTTCTATGGCTTCAAGGGCTGATTTGGCTTCAAACTTTGGTATCAACACATGGCAAGCCCCGACCATTAGCATGGCCATGGCTGACGACAAACCACCAATGTGGCATAGTGGAGCAGTATGCAAATAAACCTGCAAAATCCACAATTCTGAAGTTTTATCCTCATTTAAATCCTGCATGTATATAAAACTACACTCTACAATCTACAGATCTTATCCATCTCAATCATCCCCTCAACAGGAATATTCTTAAATCACACCTTCAAAAAATAATATGAATTTCTTAAGGAAAGGCTTACATCATCCTCACCATAGCCAACGATAGCAATTTTTCCAAGGGATTGAACAATGACAGCTGAATGGCTTATTGTAACTCCCTTAGGCCTTCCAGTGGTTCCTACAGGGAAAAAAAATTTAAGCCAAAACTCTATTTTCACATGTAGAAATAGATTTTGACCAAGGGTACATAATGGAGCAACTTACAAATAACAAGAATAAAATAACTAGAAATCATAATTTTATGTATATTGGTCAGGTACCATGTACTATGCACGTACAGATGATCACAATTTATAATCCTTTCCACTTTAGTAGATATTGATCCTACAAAATTTTGTATGCTGTAATCTATTGAAAATTTGAGGAGATTGTAAAGATGATGCTCACACCATAGCAAAGCTAGGAATAAAAACATATTTTCCTGTTATTAATCAGTTTTTTATTGAAGTTCTTTCCTTTCAATAGGAAGAGAAATTTACATTTGGGATATGACTAGATTTTGGGGGTTAGGGCACTTGCCAGTCGAGTTTTGGATGAGTGAAATACTATGAAATCACTATCAGGTTTAGGATTCAAATTCTCCAGTTATTCTCTTTGTCTAGCAGTATAAGTTCATGTATAAAATTCTTAAGGCAAACCTCAATGTTGAAAGAACTTTCAGTAGTAACAAGGTGATCCTTCCTGATTAATGAAGTTAGGAGAGCAAAAATCAAGAGAAAGGCATACATAAGAAACTATCCCCTCCAACACTATCAGCAGTAATATCAGACAAATTAAACATCCTGCCAAGCTCCAGACTTCTACGTTTCTAAGATGAACATAGCATATCACTTGTTTTGATGATACTTGTCAAACAACAATCTTTGGTGTTTACTGCCCAACTATTCATGTTAGAAACTTTGCACTGGCGGAATTTGAACATAATTTATGAAATAGAATATGGCATTTCCTGATATGCACTACGCTACCATGCTAATTGTTTGCTTGAGAATACAGAGCATTCACTTGACAAGAAAAGCCATTCTTCCTAGAAATTGGGTTCATATGTACCTTAAGCAAATCATAAAAAAAGTAAGCCTGTACCTGAAGTGAAACATATTATGACAGCTCCCTCTGGTGCCCAAGAGTAATTCAGTGGTGGAGATCTTCGAGAGTACTCCTTGAGTATATCAGTAGTTAATACTGGCATAACGAAGAAAGAAACAATGACATCTCAAATAACTTTCTTTCAGAAATGAAAATTGTATATTTCTAACATTCTATGGGTAACATATACTAATGTGCGATCTATAGATTGATGGGAAACTACATACCGTTCCATGTGTTCATAAAAACAGAGGAAGGGACGCCCAAAGTAACATGCCACCTCAAAGAAGGTATAGCATTCCTCTGGAGCTCTGAGTACCAAGAGTAACAACTTTCATCAGTCACTAACATTACAGGTTTTACTGTTGTCATTGCCAAGCTTGCCTCTTTGAAACTCTGTAATTTGAGAAGGCTACAATCAGATATGCTTAACATGTAAGGTAATTGTTAGGATACAAAGTGTAATTGAGCACAATCTTACATCATATTACAAGTCAGAAGACAAGTTTGTGTTGAAAGACAGCAACGATGCATTGTATAATTTCACAGAAGTTACAAAATGCAGATGATTCTGCATCTGTGCAGTCAACGTCAGTAAGTTACCTGGGATTTCCATTTTCTTTATCCTGTTTTTGTAAGAACTGTTTGCTAATAGATTTACAACCAAAATGTCAGAGGGAAAAGTTTTCTTTTCTTACTGAGAAACAAATGTGTAAGCATGTATTGACATACAAGTTGATCTAATTATTGGGGTAATCCAGTCAGCTCCTAAGGCTCCAGACAATAGTGTTAAATATGTTTAGCACAATACCAGATCATATAGATAACTAAAGGATGCATGCTCTTAATGATATCACTAAAGAAGGAAGCTAAAAGTGTAGTCATTTACTCACCCATCGATAATTTAGAGGAGCTACTATGCCTCCAATGTATGCAATAGCTAGGATCCACTCTAAATACAATTCACTGAAATAAACACAGTTCATGCTCATCAGCATTTAGCTCATAACTAACAGGTCCAAGCTAATTATTATTATTATTATTATTATTATTATAACACAAAGCTCACAATGGGCTTACAAGAAAACACTATTGCGTGAGAAAAAAAAAGATTAAAATAAATAGATCGAATCAAAATACAGATTATATTTTAAAATTTGCTCAGTATAACCCACATACTTAATGTCTGATTTAAACAGAGCGAGTTTGAGAGTGCATTGATACAGTCAATAGCACTTTGAATGTATATTCGAGTTTAACTTGAAACATATAATTATCCAGAAACAATTACAATACTTCTTAGAGAATTGTTTGATCAGTGTTTTTAAGAAATAAAATTTTAGAAAGAAAACCACTGGAAGTATTTTTCAAAACATGTGCACTTCCAAATAGCACTTTCAGGTGCTTCTACAACAAGCTCTTCTATTCAAAAGTGCCGTCTAAAAAATTACTTACGAATTTAGTCTTACACGATTTCAGGTAAGATGAGTGACATTACCGTTCTATTAAATTCAGCAGAACTTTATTAATTATAAGCAGGAAAACAACAGCTTATGTTCAAATTTCAAACTTTAATGTTATAGTACATGCATTCATCATATAATCTCTCTCCATTTTCCATAGACGACGCAATAATAATTCCATTGAATAATAACCAGTCAACTCAAGCTCCGGTTTTTGTTGTCTGAGACTGAAAAAACACTTTCTGCATTCATATTTCTCTTCATTCTCGTGCAATAAAATTCGATCATTTCATCAGTTCGAAAACAAACAAACAGAGTTCGAAAATAAGTTTCCGAAATAAACCTATTAAAAGCACAGACGACAACAATATCGCCGGAACGTAGACCGACTTCAAGAAGCCCGCGAGCCAAGCTCAACACGCCCCGGACGAACTGTTCGCCTGTTTTTAGGCGGTTACCGGTGATTGTAACGACCGAATTTCGCTTGACGGTAGCTATGCGGCCTAAGCACTGGCAAATGTGAGCTTGGGAGTAATTAGTCATTTCGATTGAGGGTAAATTAGGAATCTTAAAATTCTGTGAAGATGAACGAAGGATGTTGCGAGGAAGATAAGCGAGGCCTCTCGTTTCGAAAAGCGCGGTTTCTAAAATTCCATACGATAATGCGAATGCGATATCGTATCCTATCTATATGAAAGAAATGATAGTCTGACGAACTCGTGATATAATATTCGTTACCGATATCGGGTATATGTATGTGAAGTTACTTTAATTTATGATTGCTAAGATAAAAATTTCTTAACCTATGAATTCATATAATAAATGAATCTATATCTTACAAAATTTACTCAAATCTCTTTCAATATTTATAAATTTTTATTTTTAAAAATAATTCGGAACCAAGTTAAATTTATTATAATTCAGTTTTAATTATTTAGGTAATTTAAAATAATTTTTCAAAAAAATAATTAAATTAAAAATTTGGACTTAAAATTAAAATTTAGATAAATTTATCCACTGAAAAATAAATATATTATTATTTAAATATACTTGTATTTATTCAAGTTTTAGATTTAAAAAAAAACTACTTAACCCTTTGCCATTTATTAACATAAGAAGTAGTTTAATAAATAAAACTTTTATTTGGACATTTGTCATCAATCAAAAGATTAACATAATTGGTAATCATCATGTTTTATATATTCAAATTTATAAAAAAAAAGTAACATCTCATTAGGTGAGAGGCATGCAAGTTATGATTAAAAAAAGAAAAAGGGTACAGTAAGAATAAAGATTAAAGGTTTATTATTGCTTTATTAAATAGGTTTTAATGATGTAGAATTTTATTATAATTATGAAATTATTTTTAAAAAATAAAAAATAAAATTACCAATTAATTTTTAAGAGGATGTTAATGTTTATTTTAATTATTACATAATACCAAAATATTAATAATAAAGTTTAACCCTTAATAATTATGTATCGAAAAAGAAACTTATTAACCCTTTTCTTTTTTTAAATTACACTGCAACATCACTGTTCGTTTTTGCTTTTACCTGAGACTTTAGCAGCCAAAGACAAAAATGCTATCGGTGATGATGCGGAGACGTTTCATTGGCCCCTTCCAGACAAGAAATCCCGCGTTATTTTTATTGTGACACGCCACTAAATCCCGCAATCACCTTGTCCCACATCGCTCCAATGAATAAAGTGGGTGGGAGAGCCTGAAACAAGTGAAAATGACGTCGTTTGAACATCTTAAGCTTATCAAATATCGGTTGTTTGGTTTCTTGTAAACAAAGGTTTATTGAAAAAATACGGAAACAGAGGAAAATGGTTTCCTCATCGGCGATCGCCACCGTGATCGGTTCATACATGCCGTTCATCACAATCATTCTGATCAGAGCAACACTCGCCAGAGGAATCCGGCCGTCGGATCACGGACTGGAGTACCTGAGCCCACCTCCGTCGAGCACGAAATCCTCGCCGCAGATGACGTCGTTTTTCAAAGGATCGTCGTCGCCGTCTTCTACTTCATCCAGCGTCGCATTTCCGAGAGCTATGAATTCAAACGATACGTCGTGGTGGACCGCCGGCCGCGGCGGTGCTGGTAAGGGCCACTTGAGGCACGTGGTACTGGTCGTGAGTTTGGTGTGCGGGGTCACAGGTATGGCTTTGTTAGTTGCTTCTGCTTTCATTTATTTTTTCAGATTTCAGAATCGTAATTCGTCGTCTTCGTGTTTAAATATTAATAGAAAGTAATGGATCTTAGCGTAAAAGCAGTATTGGTTGTTTCTTGTTCTTGTATAAGAGTAAAGTGCTACCTTTGCTCTCTATGTTAGGGCATTTTTCATATGAACTAATGGAATTTAGTAGTTCAATTGCCTATATTTTGTGGCAATTACAGTATTAACAAATAGGGTCTTTGAGCTTCAGGTGAAATAACAAATAAAGATATCCTTAAAATCTTGAACACATGTGAATTTCTTTAGTTATATTTATCTAATTTTAATTATAATTATTTAGTTATAATTAGAATAAATTAATTAGTATTTTAAAAAAATAATTATAAATATTATAAAAATATATTTAAATATAAATAAAAAAAATTAAATGAAATAAAATTATAATTTAATTAATTATTTAATAGAGTTTAAAATTTTTACTTTTGGATTTAACCGTACACAAGTATCACACCAAAAGCCCAAATCACCACGCTTAAAATAAGGACTTGTTGTTTATATTCAATAAAAAATATGTATTACTTTGTTGTTGTTTTAAAAACCGGGGGTTAATTTGTTAATATTCAATAATATTGGAGAAGTGATCTCCGGCAGTTGTCAAATGATTGAAGTATTCTGTTACTGTTTAATGTTTGAAACTTTGCATGTTGTCTCATAAATTATTAAGTATTTAATTAAAATATTAGTAATAATTAGAAATTGGAACCTTTACAAATCACGAGATCCCTATTCTGTTATACCGACTTTCCCTTATCCACCACAAAAGAAGATACTACACGAGCCAACTTGATTGATGTCGGCTAGTCTGGTTTCATGCATCCGGCTCCAGTTTTTCATGTAAAGTAATGCTGGATTAGGTACATGCACAAGAGTCATTCAGGGAATATTAATTTCTTAACTCAATTAATTAGAGCCCTTCATGAAAAGCAAGTTTTGGCTAATTCCGCATGCTTTAGGCAAGTGGGGCCAAGTTTTTAAGGATATAGACGAGTTTTTAAACCATAATTTATATTGAATCTAATATTGAATTAGTGTTACATGGGATACTGTATGGTTTGCTGTATGAGGAAGTCCATATGTGCCTAATACTTTGTAGCACTTGGACATTATTATGCATTGATCACGTGGGACCAACAAGATATAAGAAAATTGCTTGCCTGGCATGATACAGTTGCACAGATAACACAATTTTATAAGATTATTTTTAAAATTTTTTTGACATTTGACTAAAATAGATGTAAATTTTTATAAATTAATAAAAAAATATTTTTAATACAAAAATAATTATATCTAATCATTAATTGATTATTTAAAATAATTAATATAATTATATATATAATTTTAGTTTTCTAGTATTTTATATACTGTTCTCTTGAAGTTTAAAAAATTAATAATAAAATTTTTTAAAAAATATTTATATATTTTAATATTTTATTTTATTTTATAAAATATATAAATTATTTATATTAAGTTTTAACAAGATAATATTATAAATTATTTATTTATATAAAATTATAATTAATTAATTTGGTAAAAAATATAAAATTATATGATATGAATATATGCAAATAAGTATTATAAATTATTTATTTATGTGGAATTAGTTTAGTTGTTATTAAATACTTTCATATCTAATTTGATAATAAAAATATCTCAATAATTATAAAAATATTTATAATAGTAAAATAATTATATATAAATAAATAATTTATAATATTTATTTATTTATTTTTATATTATATAATTTTATGTATATTTATTAAATTAAATAATTTATAATTCTAAACAAATTGTTGGGATTAGTTAGAAAAAACCCACATAATTATATATAACTAGTTTATTTTTAAAATAAGCTAATATTCCATGCCAATAAAGTCAAGACATATTTGGTCCAACGGCCGGTAGCTAGAAGCTACTGTAAGGCATTACGGACTCCGTGTTTTCAATATCGATGACAAAATCAACGGACATCTCCTTTTGCCAGACAATCCATGGCTTCGTTCGCATAATCCATTGAAATAACTTCAACATCTGCTGTTATGTTGTGTTTTGCTGCAAAATCAATCATTTCTAGTGTGACCTTCATCCCCCCTGTCATGCTTCCTGCAATCATCCTTCTACCCGCACAGCAGATGTTTCTGAAATTCATGCCCAATTAATTGTAGTCTAAGCGTTTGTATAAATGCCAATGAAAAGAATATTGGCGACAACTGCAGCAATTACTATATATTATGCTTACTTCTCACCGGGAAGTAAGGGCGTAATTGACAACTCCATTGGTCTATGAACATCTGGTGCACCCAACAAAATTAGTTTTCCACTGACCTTGAGAAGAACAAGCATAATAATAGAATTAATATAATATAATAAAATTTTAAGTCCAATATTTCTCGTTATCAAATTCAGTCATTCTCGTTATCAAATTAAAAATTTTACCTGCATTTGTTTAATGTCATGGCTAACCAAAAACGAGTCAGCCTTCATACCAAAGGCTTTTAGCAAACTACACAGCAACATGCCCTTACCCACCTAGATGCTTCCCAGGCTTTTCAAGTTCAAAGAATTTCATTGGACTCTAAACCGTAATCCCGGCACAAAGCAGCGGCTCTCCGCCTTGTAGCGAGACTTTTTCAGGGAAGCGAACGGCGAAGCGTTGATTAACAACAAGAATATCAGAAAATCCGCCGTAGTTTCTGGCACGACCCTCGTCAAAGACGGTGTAAGTGTTGGTTTACTTTAGGGCAATAGTTTTCTATCGTTTTGGAAGTGATCGCATCTGCCACACGAACCGATCATACAGCCCAATGCGGCCTCCTCTCAGACGTTAAATTGTGTACAGTGGTTCCCACTTGTGTCACCATGCCTATAATTTCGCGTCTGTAACAGAGTAATTAATCGAAGTTCGAGTTCGATAATGTTTATGACTGATCAGTTTCACATGTCTTAGTTATCCAGGAAGAAGAGGATACTGAGAAATTTCAAAATCGTTCTTGATATTGTGAGAGCCAGTGTGACAAATCCCACAATAAAGAATCTTCATTGTGATATCACCCTCCATTGACCCTGAACAAAATTACTATAGAATAGCAAATTAAAGAAATCAAACAACAAGAGTCCACTGTATGGATTGTTTTTACGTTGTCAAAAAGCGTTTTCAAGGGCATAACTTGTTGTGAAATGGAAAGAACAAAGAATTCCTTAACTGTCTATAGCTGCCCATCCAAAAGTCTTGTGAAATTGGAACGATAAGGACAAGATTAGTATGGCCCTGCGCAAGGACGACGCGCACAAAATGAGAAGGGGTAGAAACCAAATTTTTGTCTTTTTATCATCATCAGCCTTTCTAGGGTTAGTAGTGTATGCTGTGTATTGTGTCCGTCACCCTGGTTTTGATTTTTTTGGGAATTGTTTTTCTTCTGCGTTCCCGGGGTTAGCGGTATTCTGTCCATAAACTTTTCCTCTTATTACATCGTTCTCCCTTTCAATTGAGAGAATTTGATGAGGAGTACTCCCTCCGGGTTTTGTGTTAGCTCACTGCTGCTAACTTCCAGGCTCTTTGGTTTATTTGGCAAGAAGTCTCTCTCTGATTTCATCTGCTATCAAGACTTGGGAATCAGTTTGTATATTCTTTTCAACGCAAATCCAAATTTAAGCTACATGAAATTTTGGCTCTGTTTTCATCATCTATACACGGTCTTAAGAGCTTAATTGTTCTATTCAACTGAGGCTTTTCCTGGGCAAGCAAGCATGACATTACATGGACGCATTGTTTTCTGCTGATCCTTCATGTTGATTTGATGCATTGTTTTCTGATGCGTAACCCTCTGTTTCCATCTCAAACATCCAGATGCGTCAAAGAGAACGGTGGTTTTGCAGATGTTTTAGTGTGTTTCTTCTCTTTCTGGGAATTGGGGTCTTAAAAGAACACAAGGTTGTCAAATAATTCTCAGCCTACAGGATTTAAGTTCTTGTACGTTTACCGTATCATAATCCCAAATTCCTTCATTTCAGGTTACAATCTAAGAGAACATCTCTGTCAGCTTCATACACAAGAGGATTAGTACTGCCTATGAACATGGATTTCATGCATGGGTGATCTTCCACGAATTTTCTGCATTTTTATTTTCCTCGTTCAATCTGCAACTAATATTATCATCTCTTTCCACCATGTCAATCATTGAGAACAATATCAGGGATTGGAGTCTCAAGTCCGTGAACTATCAGTAATAACAATGGCGTTTACTACAAATGATACTCGGGGAGAAAATATAACTGACTTAAATGAATAAAGATTTGGCATCATTCTGCAAGAGAATAGCTCAATTTGATATTACAGATGTTTATTAAAAAGGGGAAAGGAAAGAAGAAAGGTTTAATTATGTACTGCTATTGCTCGAGAGGCATCCACTCTAGTTCTAGCTCTAGTTCTCCAGATTCGACATTCTGGAGCTTGAGTGATACATGCTGCTTCACCTTACCATCAATAATGTTAATGATGCTGTCCTCTACAAGAGCATTATCATTTGATTTCAGCCATTTTCCGATCTGCATATTTCCAAACATTTCTGGGTCCCCATATGCCAAGGCGGATGTTAGCAGAGGCTGGATATCGAGCTCTGCTTCTCCCATTATGTCATCTGCTGAGAATGTGTCATGATCAAACACTTTCTGCAGTATGAGAAATGAGAGTTCAGGAAACAAAAAAAGTTGATTAATGATTAGCGAATTGCTGAAAGGATTAGCTTTGTTAGTCACAAAGTACTCCATTTCACATTCATAGGAATGGAATCTCTGTTAAAGCAATAAAAATAACAAGCTACAAAGCAAAAGTAAGATCGGACTTACCAATTTCACAGCCCCATAATCCTGAGGAACTGACAGCATGAGTTCCTCATTCCAAATTGGATTCAAGTTGCTCTTAATTATGGTCGTTTGAGCAGTCTAACGATATCAACAACAATGTTGTCAGTTTGTCAGGAAAGAAATAAAATAGCTATCATGATCTGAACTGAGTAGCAACCTTCTTCAATTGGTTAATGAGAATTAACATGTAGCTTGCCGCTAAGGCAGTACATACATGTGGCCACACCAAAATGAAGAAAAAATGAACCCTGCCACTCAAGATGAAGCTCTACCACTCTTCTAACCGACCATCCAAATAAATGAATGATTTAGATGCGAACGATGGCTCAGAACATATGTTTCCATTTCTATCTGATTCTCTTTTATGAATACAAGATTCTGTCGTAACAAACATCAGGCATGAAGTTCATAGAAGCTCAGAGCTGAGCTTCAGTCCCCAAGGATTCACTAGGATAACAACAATACACAATGGAGAGAGAGGAACTAACCTGCTGGCCAATATTCAGAACTACATAAGGATCACTTGACATCATATCTCTGATAGCCAAATTTGTGCCTTTAATCACTTTGACCTTCAATACGCCAATAAACTCTACCATTCCTACCTGTTATAACTTTCAGCATTAAAAGGGCTGTGGCTAAAAACAATCATATTGTGCCGATTATGCTTCTACTACTACCAAACTACTAAACCCTGAACCAAGATCATACAAAAAGTAGCACTTATAATATGTGCCCTGGAATCATTCTGCATTACAACATAATAATGAATGTATACATGCACATGTGTGCATGCATTCACACTAAGCCACAGTACATGCCATCATGCATATCCTGTTTAAATATGGCTCTACCAATAAGTCTATCATCCATCATTGCTAGAAATATGATTGATTGATCTTTTCCTTTTATTCTTCATAGAGCACAAAGAAAGAGAAGAGAGATACAGGTGTAGCAAAAATTTACCAATTCTTTCTGTGATGAATTTGTACTTTGAAAGCTCCCTCTAACTTTTCGAGAAAAACTTGATTGGAAAGGGGCAGAACTCTTTCCAGATGAAATCCGCAAGCTAGGTTTCAAAAATTCTTGAAGTTCATACTTAGACCTTCATGGAAATTTGAAATTCTATTAATAAGCACTCCAACACCAGGCTACGACCAACAAATGTAATTTTTAGGGAAAATTGAATTATTGTTAGTACATTGTTAGGTAATGTTTCAGGAATATTATGGTGTTTTAAGCACCTTCTTTACAGTATCTAGCCAACTTGTTACCCACAATTCAGAGGGTCTGAACAAGTTGCATTGCCTAGTGACATACATAATATTCAAGAAGAGTGGCTATATGCACATATGTATAACCTTTAACAAATGCTGGGACCCATTTACCTGATAAACTTTGCACGTGTCTCGTGACTGGAATCCGGTCCAGGCTTTGAAACACCTTCAGGTATAAAAGCCTCATAAATTGCATTCGCAGAAGAATTTCCTCCAACTTCAATCATAGCATCAATTTCATCATCAGACCACTCATCCAATGTCACGGACAAAACCTGAAAGGAGAAGGACAAAAACAAATGAAACTCATGTTTGCAAAAAGTGTATTACTGCCATTCATTACTGGACAAGAGAAGCACTATGAAAATTCACTAAAATTACTAAGAAGAATCAGAGGCTTGAAAAAAACAGCGTAAGAGGAGACATAAGCATGCATATAGACATCAGTACAGTGTGTTGTGCGAATAGTGATTTGGCTTGAAAATAACTTTTAAGGTAAATTTTGTTTGAATCTCTTGTATGAGGAAATACAAGTATATCATCACACAAGTTATTATAGGCTTACAATCACTTGTTGAGCCTCCCTATAAATGCATTACTTAGTGACAGCAATTAAATTATAGGCCAATGCAAGAGTTACCTTTGAGACATGTGTACCCAGGCTTCGGTGCACGCCACAGCATTTTAAGCAAATAAACACTCCAATATTTGCTGAACTGGAAGTGCAGTGTCAAGAAAATAGTCAACACGCTTAACAGAATATAACATAATGTTATGGTTACTTCTTTTTTCCAATATTGTGGTCTCTTCTGGGCTCATGCAGGGGAAGAAACTATTAACTGTATAATTGTGGTTTTGATTATGATAATAATAGTAGCAAAAATAATAGAGTAAGAATTAATGTACTGATACAAACATCTTCTACTCTAGTGGCTGCACATTTGCTAACAAATGTAGTCAACTCAACCTACCCACCCTAAAAGAGGCCAGTGGTAAAACCAAATCAAATTACGAATCTGTTATAATCGTTTCTCGTGCCATAATCTTTGATTAGTTCATTCTGACAAACAATTTGACGATATAAATTTTGCCCACAATGCAGTTCCTGCCATCAACGATTCTAATGTCTATTCACAAGCACAGAAATGAACATTGTATGATACAATAGAACCAAACTGTTGAAACGTACGCCCATTTAGGATCTGGAGCACCACAATCAGCACAAGTCCGGTTATCACATTGAAGCAATAAATCCTTTAATCTCCTTTTACCTGTACAAAGGATTTCACATCAAGACCATAAGTCTTAAGTAAAATTTGCATATACAAACCAGCCAAACCAACAGATACTGGTGTGACAAGGTAAATAATTTTTTTTCCAGAATTATGTCTAACATGTTGTAATAATCATTAACAGCAGTTCAATGTGCATTAACATGGGGAATGTCTAGCCTATATGCTTATGCTGCACATGTTTATAGATTGAAAATTTCAGAATTAGCCAGTAACGAAGTTGTTTTGAGTAGCATCCATCATAAAGTATAAGTCCCATATTGTTAGCTATAGTCAGCAGATTAGTAGTAAAAAATAAAATAAAAGAATGAATAAACTATCCGATCACTATCATCATCTGAAATAACACACGAAAATACCTGAGGTCGGTCTCCCAAATTCCGACGGACGATCATTACGATAATTCATTGCTCTACTTTCAACCCACAACCATCCAAATAAGAGTATATTCTCCAAGAAGCCTGCATAAAAATCATACGTTAAGAAAAAGAAAAACAACCAAATTCAGCAAAAGTGATGCTAAGTACCAAAAAACTAACGCCTCGTAGACTCCCATAATTTTTTTTTGTTTAATGTTTAACCATTTCAACAGAACAACTAACTGTCTTAGGCCTGCTCCGGAAGAACAAAATCAATAACTAAAGTCTACCCCAAGACATCAACGACGATTGGAAAGTACACAGATATTAACAAGATTAATCCATATAAAGTTCAGAAAATTGTTCCACCTGATTACAGATACTATACTGAAAACCTCCAATTCACCATGAAAAATCATTCAAAAACTACAGGTGAATGTACGAGAACATTGGAATGATTCAAATTATCAGGATAACAACATCAAAATTGCATCTGATCTCCTTCATTTTGGTTGCTGAGAAAATGTAGGATGATTTGTAATGCTGTTATTGTTTTGACATTCCACAAATGAAAAGCAGATAAAAAAAAACTAAACTGAGAAGGACAAACTTAATAAAGGTTAAGAACCCAGATAAACTCCTTATCAAGCTCAAACAATCATTAAAATACAAAACTGTTCCCATAAATTTCAGGTATACCGAGATTAGAAACCCATTTAAATAGCGAGGAAGAACAGAAGTTTGTTAACGGATCATAATCATTGCCATGATAAACAGAATACGAAGGAAACCAGCTACAACCAAAAAACACACAAAAGATTCAGTGAAAATGAAAGAAAGATCTGAAAAGGAGATTAAGAATTCTCACCTGGGTATTGAAATTTAAGACTTGAAAGAGAGAGGAAATTGTTCTTCAACTTGGTAGCGAAAAATCGGAGAGAGAGAAAGGGCGAGCTTTTCGATGTGGTGTTGTAAACAAAGCTAGCTTTTTTATTATTCAATAAAATATTTATACGTGAAGGAAAATATCAGAAATTATGTAAATAATTATTATAATAAATACAAAAGATAAAAGGAAATTAAAGAAAAAAGACCAGGTTGTAACAGTTAGCCAAATGAACTGGTCGTTAAGATTCCCATTCACATGAAACAGAACATGTGAAGTTGCATTGTAACTAGATAAACTTAACCATGTACGTATATGATAGAGTTACCCACCAGTGAGTGATAACCCTTAGAATTCCGTGAAAGCAATGCTTATTTATGGCATATTTAATAGATGGATCTTTGATTTTTTAAAAATGACAAATAATAACATATTTTCATCATATATAACAAATAAGTCCACAATATACTTGTAACTTTGTATTTGAAAACAAGCATGTGGAGTCAAATATTCTTTCTAATTATATTTGAGGTTGCTTGAGTCATAAGAGAATATAATTAATTACTGGGTACACTTTCCCCTCCATAATAACTACAATGAGAACAAGGAGGATGAGCAGAGTGACAGAATTTAACAGCATAAAGCATTTTTTTTAAGACCAAAATTACTTCAATATTCCTACATTCTACCAATCGAGAGGATCAAACAATTATTTAATCATACAGAAGATGAATGGTAATGGCCAAACAAGATCTTCGACCGTGGATGATGAGTTTGAAGGAAAAATTCCAGACTACATGATAACTAAAGGGACGAGACCATTGCTTGTTTTTCTGATCCAGCGATGATTAGGTTCATCATTATGCAAAATCAATAGACTTCTACATGCCACTGCTTGTTCTTCTTCAGCTGCAAAAGCTTCTGATCCCAGCTTTCTCCTCTCTCTTCCGCAACTCTCTTCAGTGTTTCCTGGATCCCTGGCATCATTCCTTTCAGCCCACAGAAGTATATATGGGCGCCACCGTCCAAGAGTTTGAAGATTTCATCACTGTATTCCTCAATCTTATCCTGAACATACATCTTGCCTCCGCTCTTGTTCTTTTGCTCTCTGCTGAGTGCTTTATCATAACGGAAGTGATCCGGGTAGTCCTGAAGATAGTTGGTAAATTCATCGTCATAAAGGAGACTGTCAGAGTTGGCCACTCCAAGGTAAAGCCACGCAAGGCCACCAAACTTCAATGTTGGAACAGATTCCATGAACATACGGCGGAGGTAGCCTCTGAAAGGCGCTACACCAGTGCCAGTAGCAATCATTATGTGGATAGCATTGGGATTGTCCTCAGGCAAAAGCATAATCTTACCAGAGGGTCCTGCCAAGATGTAATTATCCTGTTAATATCAATTTTGACCACCAATTATCCAGTCAAGTGTAGAAGTGATCAAGGCAGGAGCATAGACAATTTTGTTAACATCTAGCACGATTATCAACATTTATCAATAAAGACAAACCAACTCGATCTCATCCTCGATAAATTCTTGAAACAGAAAGGGGAAGAAAAAAAAATTAACTCATGCAAGAACAAAATCAAAGAATGACTTATGAAATTTGCTAACTCTGAATCATTATAATACAACATTGAGGGGGTATCACAAGAATAGAAGGCAATTCTGGATTAACCAACAGAGTATCACAACAATATAGCCAGGTTAATTGGTACTCCCAAGGACACGAAAGCAACAAGATCGAAGTTGTGGACATGGTTCACTTAATTGGAATCATCAAGGATGGAAGAGCAAAGAGAAGGAAATTATATTGCACTCACTGTGCCAGCAGAAAGGGGAAAAAATGTAACCATTTTATAACCGTAGCACTCATCCAATGGTGACAATTTGCCAGCATGCAATACATACAAATATAGAAGTTTGAGAAAAAAATCATTGACTATTAGTTACTGATGCAATCCAGTGTATAAAGAAATTAAAAAACCAAAGCAGGTTCTGCTTATCAAGTTACTTGTAGAACAAATATCCATCCCTACCTTTCCACTGGCCAACCTATGCTATCAAAATACCTTCAATATTTTTCGTATGAAAATCCATCATAACCATTCATCCAGTCAACTCAATAACCTTTTGACCATGTCTTCAAGTTAGTGAAGGTGACTGATGCAATAACATTTAATAGATGAATAAACATCAAACATTCTTGCCTGATGTCTGTTTCTGTGTAAAATATGCCTTTGATGTCTACATATATTAGTAGCCATTATAACCTTGTCAGACCAGTGGACACAAAACATCTAAAGTGCATATAATCTGGCTAGTTCTTATGGATCTTCCATCAGATTAATAGGATTGTACCTGTAATCTGAACTTTGTCTCCAGGCTTTGAGTTGCACAGGAAATTGCTGCATACACCGTTCTTTGAAGGATCCTCCTTTCCAGTCTCAGGGTCATAATATACAGCACGACGTACGCACAAACTGGCTGTCTTTCCATTAAAGGAGTCTCCATATCTGGTTGATGCAATTGAATAAAGACGGACATTATGGGGATTCCCAGGTTTCTTTGGATTTTCACCCTGTCAAGCAAACATAACTTGTTGAGATGATTTCTAATGCATAAAATTTGAGCAGAAATTGTAACTAACACGTCAAGACAGAAGAATAATATTTAGAATGCATGCACTTAATGACTTATGTGGAACAGAAGTTGTGGGTCACTATTGGCATGACTACTCATTGCACATAGATTAATCAGCTAAATTATCTACGAATTATTTTGTTTATGTTGACAGAAGAAGAGATACTTCCACAGCAATGTAATAAAGGAAACAGTTGATTAGACAACTATGCCCATTGGGAGAGTATGTAACTGTCGTTCAGTCCGGCTTTCTTCTATTAGTGAAAAATTGATGTATTACTAAAGATAAAGAAATTCTAAATAAACCAAATGACTTACAGGAGGGATAACTCCATAACTCTGTCCTTCCCAGTAGGGAACATTTCCACCATGATCAATCACAATGTGGCAAGTTTCTCCAGGAGCTTTCGGGCCTACAAGTCTCTCAACAGAAACAATGGTTGCTGTGTAGGGTTCCTTGGGCTTGTGTATGTTTAGTGGGGGTTCCTTTGCCCTTCCAATTTTAATGGTGAAACTGAAACCTTAGATCTGCTAGCTTGATGTTCTGAAATGCACACTACATAAAGATTTTGCAACAGTGCATTCCTTGATTTTAGGTCCAGATATGACATGGGAGCCAATGATTTATCACCAAATCGTAAATTGTGTGCCTGCAACAACAAAGTCAGATCAGTTTCTTTCACATTTGCTTTACTGAATGCTGCATATGGGGATCAATGTTCTTTTCAACAAATCATGCAATTTTAGCATATGATGCACATAAAAAAAGCAACAAGAAATGGCAATCTATCAAAGCTTCTCTCTCAGTTTTGTCAAGTGTGTAAACTAGTCAAGAAAATCTTGCATTCAATAAACATGGTTGGCACCAGTATGTGTAGAACTAATATAGTCAGCAACAGAAAGATCTATTCAGACAAGAATTTTCTCATTGTAAACGCTAGGTCCTGCATGCAAAACATCTCACATCGGCCAATATGACTGGCAACTCTAATTTGTAAACAATTTCGACATGCAGATGCATTTTAGATAATATCCAACAAGATAGGAAAGCACTTAGAGAGTATGAACCGCAAATGAAGTTGACGTTACTACTTGCCCATAAAACACTGAGATTCAGTGGCATTGATTTGAACTCAAAAACTAGGTCCGACATCAGAACTAACATTGATATGCCCAACACCAGCATAAGAGCATTTCTCCCAGTATATAGGTCACCGAAAACTTGCCATAATTGAAACCAAAGAAATATTTACAAGTTTGTCGTAACACCAATATGATACAACAAATTCAAGAAAGAAAAAAAACAAAGGCACATTATTCAACATTTTTGCGTATTAACCCAGGCAATCATTCACTGTTTGACAAGTTAGCAAACTTTGCAATCATCTCTTCGGGCCCACCAAACAGTATCAGGAAATGTTCGAGCAAAGTTGACCAAATGGAAACACAAAACGCCCAAAAATATACAGCAAACTGAAATAGTTGATACCAATATAGTACCAGTGAACGATAATTAATAAAGTACCTAAACAAGATTAAGAAACATTCAAGTACAAACCAATAAAGAAAAAAGATGAAAATAGAATCTTAATAAGTTACCTTAAATGGAGAACCATTCCTCAGAGTAGCATCACTGCCAACAGGAACAGCCACAGAAACCTGAAACAAAACCCCATTAAAACCAGTCAATGCTCCGCTTGGCTACCCCAAAAATGCAATTTTCCCAACAAATCATATTTCTATTTTGGTTTCTCAGAAACCAAACAGAGAAGTAAAGATTTATAAAGATTAAAGCAGGGCAGACCTGACATAAGATTGAATGTGCCATGATCAGATCAAATAAAGAGTGATAGACCTTATGACAGAATTAAACGGAAATGGTATTCTTTATTCCCCCTCTTTCAATGATTCAAGAAGGGAAAATGAAATCCAAGGGGTTATTAAAGAGTTCGATTTGACCATGCAGCATGAAAACTGCACTTATGTGATCGAGAGTTGCAAAAGGCAGCTGTGCTTTGGCTTCTCGGACTGCAACTGGTGCATACTCTACAAATTGATTATTATTTTTTATTTTGGGCCTGACCTGGGATGATCAAAATTACTCATATCTCCCTCATCTAACAATAATTTATTATTATTATTTTTAACAATAACACTATTTATCTTTTATATATTTTGAATTTATAAATTTAAAATATTAATGCCAATGGCTCTAAACATCGAAGGAAAAAAAAAGACCAGGTGAGGGTAATTTAGGCATAATAAAAGAAGGCACATGGGTTGGTTAAGAAGCCTTTTAGGAGTAGGAATTGGGCACCAGAGCGAAGCCATTTGCCGGGTGAAAAGCAACTTTCCCAAACCCTAATCAAATCATTGAATCTACTAGCCTTCTTTCAAGGTAACAGTGTATACAATAACAAACAAAAATTAATACAAAATGGGCCCCACTTCCCTCTAATTTTATACATTTTTTAAAAGTAGAATATTATCAAAAATATTTTTTAAAAATTACAATAATTTTATTTCATAATAAATTTTATAAAAAATTTACTTACATTATTTTTTACTATAAATAATAATTTAATTAATCCGTATTGTATTGGTCTCGTATTGAACAAATATCAACCTAAATTCAATTTATTTAATAATTACATTAACAATTAAAAATTTTAATTCAATACGATTAATAAACGACGTTTAAATGAATTACAATCGTGTCACATATTTAATAATTTATATATATATATATATATTGTAATATACTTTTATAATACTTATAGTATAATGTAAATAAATACAAATTAATTTATTCCAAATATAATTAAATATATATTTAAAAATGTGATAAATATAATTAAATTATTTAAAAAAATATAAAATAAAGTTATTAAATTATAAATAAATTAATATATTATAATTATTTAAATAGTTAATTATGAAATAAATAAGTTTAAGTGTTCACAATTTTAAATTTGATTTACTAAAATTATTAATTATGATTTATCGTATTTACTTACTTAATTATTTTAGATTAATTTAAACTCACGAATTGGTGTTGATTTAGTGAGTTATATAAAAAAAAATTGTCATTTATAAATTAATTAATTAAAAAAGAAATATATTTTTAATTAATTTAATTTTTATTTTTAATTTATTTATATAAACAATAATTTATATTTTAATTTTTAATAAAAAAATAAATAATTTTAAAATATGCTTATTTTTTATTGAGTCAATTCATGATCAAATGAAATTACCAAAACAATATACTGCAAACCCCGCATGCTATCATGCTAAAGACACCCATTTGAATTCTGATTTGCACTACAATTTTTATTTCTTAAAAAGACCACTGATAGTCGGTATAATGGAACGGGGTGTTCCAGCTTCTCGGGCAATGGGTGCCTTCATAATACAAGTGGGGTGCCTTTAATAACAGCACGTCCAGCATGAGAATTTTCTTCCCTTCTCTGTTCCTTTTTCTGGTTTAACAGGGAAATTGTTGGTGGGTCCTACAATGCGGTGGCAGAATTTTTGTACAACAGCAACAGGTGGCGCTCACGGGGTACACTTCCAGAAACCACAATCAAATCATATCATCCAAAACGCGACTCACCTTGCATGTGCAAATCTGATCCGTACATTTCATTCTCCTCTCTCCAGAGACCAAACACAGCGGTGCACCGTCACCTTCAATCCCATCAATCACACCCCATGGGCCCCACACAAACTCCTGGTCAAGATTGCTTCTCTTCTCTGCATGCCTTTCCGGTCAGCAACTGCACGAACCTGGCCGAGATTCATCGATGTCGATTCAACGGTCCAGATTCTTCCAAACCGCGCATAACTTGATCGACTTTTAACCTCCTTAACCGCCTCCGGCACGAACTTTGTCCACGTTCCCCATTCCTTTTAAATTAATATTATAAAATAATTAGTTGACATCAGACAATGTTTCATTATTTTATTTTTTAAAAATTTATGTATTTTAATATATATATATAATAAATAATACCATTAATTATTTATTTTCAATAAAAATAAATAATATTAAAATATAAACTCTCTATATAAATTTAATTATATAATATTATAAAAAATTATAAAAATATTAATAACAATTTATAATATAAAATTTTCGAAATATAAAATTTATTTATGAAATATTAAAAAATAAAATAAAAATAATTATGTCAAAAATCTTTTAAAATTAAAAAAAAACTTAATTTAAATAATTATTTTGTAATAAAAGAAAAAGAAAAGGTTAAAAAAGCAACAGAAAGCGTGTGAGGATAGACACTAACAGATAGCAGTGAAGTACGGCTGTAAAATGAAAATCCAATTGTTATAATTTCACCTACACAGCAGAGCAGAGCAGAGCAGCGCAGAGCAGAGGAGAACCAGAAACAGCCTATCAGAAACTGAGCCAGCTTTTTTTCTGTAAGGTAATTTGCGAAGCTCGAAACCCTAGCACGTTTCCATGTTTCTTTGGTTACCGAGAGAATTTACTTCAAAATAACGGAGACTAGTACTGTTGAGAGTTTTTAATTCTTGAATTTCAGCGTTTCTACTTCTTCTTCCCCGTGCTTGCTGAATGAATCACTGAACATATCGGATTATTAGCTAATTTTCGTATTTGTATTGAATTTTTAATAAATATATACTTTCGGTTTTCATTTTTTATTTTCATTCTGTTGATCGTTGATTTTTGAGGTATTTGATGATTTAGTTGAGATCATTTATATGAGTTGATTGAACTGATTTTCTGCATTTCTGTGAATTAATTCATGATTATCTGTTGTTTGCAATATTGTGCTGTGCTCATTTCTGCGTTAAAGTGGATTGATTTATTTTTTAAATTTTCACTTGTTTAAATTTCGGTTATCAATAGGGAACGAACCTACTTGATTCTTGTGTGACTCCAGTCGAGGCCTATCTTTTAGGGGAATCTATGGCGAGTTGGTAATCTTAAGAGTGTGAGACAAAAGAGTTGAATTTTTACTTAGATTGATTGTAAGGTAAATCATTTGTAATGTTAGACCTATGTTATTAAAATTTGCCGGTAATTTTAGAAGTTCCTTCTCAGGTTGTGTGTAAAGTATGCAAATTATAAGCAAGTTAGAAATTACTTCTTGACATGTGCTTTTCATGCTTGACTGCATTTGAGGCTTGTCTTCCACGAATAAACATGCACAAGATTGTCTATTATAAATGAAAGTCGTATGAGAGTGATATAAACTAAAAAGAATGAAGTAATTGTTCTGTGAGTGGAGTGGGGATGAATTGTTACTCAAAGGTGAAATTGGTAAACCTTGTTCTCTTTAGCTCATTGACAAAAGGTTGCAAGAAAAGTGGATGTTAATCTAAATATCATTTCTTGTTAATAGGCATTTACACCTAACAAGCATCTGATGTGGCAGGGCAAAGTTGCAATAGCACATTAGTAGAGTCAGTTCTGTAAAATAATGAACTGTTTCTTGAAAGCTGTTCTTCTTCATCCATGGTTCAATATCAGTCTCTCTTTTTATCCAGAATTTATGAGTGGACATATAATTAGTGATTGAAGCATTTGATTCTCATAAAGTGATTAGGAGTTAGCCTCCTAGTTTGGCCTATGAGTGCAGTTGAGGTGCATTTGGTTGATCTTTGTGCAGTATGACATTGAAACTTTTTGGTAATTAATTGACCTCTATTCCATTGGTTATGCTGCCAGATTCAATTGGAGTTGCATATTGTGTGTGCATAACAGCCTCATGACTTCTTCTGTTCATGATATGTCAGGTATTTTTCCATCTGAATCTTGATCAAGCTTGTGTTCTTATAATATCTTTACAATGAGTGATTTAACCTCAGTATATGGATTAAATTTCCAACCTACTACTTATTTAGGCACCCAAGTGAATAAGAATATTTCATATTATAACAATTCTAGAATTGAACTCTTTTGTTTATTATTCAATTATTCTTTTGCTGAAGGGCTATTACATCGCCTTATGTCCCATGTGTAAAATGATCCTTGAGTTCCAATCCTTTATGAAACGTGAACATTTTGGTCTGTACAAGGACCTGTGTAATTAGTTCGAGTCAACCCACTGTATTCATAAACCTGAGCCAAATGAGATTCTGTCTGGATGTTTATCTTGCAACATGGGTTTGAATATTATGATACCTTTTTTCATCCAAACTTGCTTCTTATGTGGTGATTCCTATTTATTTACGTTCTGCATATTAAATCGTATTATGGTGACAATTTTACTCAATGGATTGGGTGAGCTTAAGGTGACAATCTTCTCTGCAATAAAGGACAATTGGTGATGTGGCTGTAATTTACTGTAGGACAATTGATGTAGTACTTTGTCCTTACAGTGTGTGCCTATGGGTTATGGCTGCATTTTGCAGCTTGTAATCTTGGTTTAACTTTTTTTTTCCCTTCTATGATATACCTTGTATACACTTTGCATTTCTACTACAATAATTACTGCTTTTGGAAAATGGTTTTGCAGATAACAGTGAAGCTGATGAGCAGCGGCACCACCTAGAATCCCAGATGCAGTCCTCATCACCTGCAACGGGAATCTCTCACCCCAGCATCACAACCCCAAATGTTCAATATGCACCCGCTCAAGTTGGGCCATGCCACACTATGGTATTATATTTGAAGCAAATGTCTTTCTCTTGTGAGTGGGTGTGGCCAGGGCAGCTCGTTTACAACCTTTTTAGCTTGAAACATATTTGATAGACATGTTACTTGTACATATCATTTTTATTTTGGTCTTATTAGCTTCATCTAATTTATGAAAAGAAGTGGTAGAAGGGTGTAAATCCAGAAGTTTTGGTTTTGGTGTTTGGATAATATATATTGTCTGATTTCAATGCATTGTGAATATTAGAACTGTTATGGGGGATCACAGGTATATGGGGCAAGCAGTGGCAGTCAAAGATTGTGCTTGTGTCAGTTAGTGATATAATATTGATTTTTTTTTAAGTGGAGTCTGGAATTCAAGTAATTGGCTGAGCTGCTAAATTAGCTAAAGTGGATTTAGGCTTGCCTTTTCTTTTAGGAAAGAGTCTGGAGTTTGAAACTGTAACTATCTGATGAGTCTTTAAGGCAAACTGAACTGTATGGCTGCTGGAAAGAAAGACGGCCTCACCTTCTTGTAGATGGTGCTTTTCTGCTGGCATGAACATGAACTAGATTCTGTTCCTCTTCTTTATTTTTAAGACAACCCCCCAATCCTTCTTACGATCACCAAGCCATCTCGAATGAGTTCTACTATAGAAGCTTTCCACATTGATATGTAGGGTTGCATTGGTGATGGTTATAAGCTCCTTTTCCCTAGTGGTGATATGTAGGGTTGTGTTGGTGTGAGGAGATGTTGGTGGTAGAAATGTATTGTGATGTATAGGTTGGTCTCAGTAATGGTGGTCTGGCTTTGTACTTTGGTGGAAGCATCAAAATTAGATTATGTGATTGAGGTAGTAACTGGTACATGGGGTGGTGAGTTGTGGCTGTGAAGAATCATTAGCGGATGTGTTTTTGTTGGCAATGATGGTGGAGTGTTAATTCTCGGTCGGTGGAAAAAATTAGGTTCTATGGTCATGGTATTTTTAGTTGGCAGTTCTTCTCTCTCTCTCGCTCTCTCTTTGAAAGAGGTGCTGATTTGTATTAGTATGATGGTGTTGCCACTAAACTCTATGTTTGGGAGCATTTGCCATGATGTTATTGAAAGGACAATTCTCAATCCTTGACAGGAGAAAGGAGAACAAAAGAAAGATTGTTAACTTTTGTGTTTGAATGATTACGAGGTATAAGAAAGGACATTTGGTATCGTTGATGGATATTGTGAGAGAGAGTGAACCCAAGAGGCATATTTTAAGAGAATGAGTGATTTAGAGAGGTAGGCAGGGAGGGAGGGAGATGTGAAACTCCAAAGCAAAGAGGAGAAAAAAGAGGTTGTGATCGAATGTTTAGGAGGTATAAGAAAGGGCATATTGTGTAATTAATGGAGAAAGTAGGGGTGATTAATTATAAGGGAATTTTCAGAAACCTATTCTAAATTGTTTGCAAGTTTCACTTAACCATCACAATGTCAAATCTGTTTGGGAAGATATTTATTTCTTTAATGTGGTTATTTGCTATTTGTTGAAGGGTCATGGATAACTGTTATACATTTGAAATTCACTTACATAAGGGGCTAAAAATTCAAGGAATCAACGGGCCATTTTTGTGCTTTTATTGCAGGGTTTTCCCTTGATTTCCTCCATATTTTCTGTTAGTTGTGTATTTTGTTTTGAAAAATTGGAGCTAAATATTGTGGGAATGAATGAGTCATCTACTATGCCACTGTTTCAGAAATTTCTTCTTTTGGTTTGATTATATCTGTCACCATTTTGCTAGTTATGTTTATGTCATAACATATTTGAGGGTATATCCCATTTGGCTTTCTGCTTTCGTGTTAATGAAGGATCTCATTGATGTTTAATTGATGTATAGCATGGCAAATTGATTGGTTAGTGATGTTTGTCTGTCAATGTTCTGTATTTAGAGAATACTTTTATTCCTTGTTTTCCGCATTTCTGTTAAATTGGCTGTTAATGTCATTTCAAGAGGGGACTCCTGTGGACTGAGAATTCTTGGCTTGTTGATTATAGTTGATGATGTTGAAGGAGTTTGTTGAACTCTTTGTCTTTTTGCTGCTATTAAACTTTTTTGTGCCAAATTGGTCTATCAATGCTTTTTTTTGTGTGTGTTAATAATTTTTTTTATAGTTTTCCATTTTTGGTTGTAGTTATTTGTAGATCCATTACAAAGATAATGAGCTTTTATCTCTTTTACTCAATCTAAGAATTTTGAGGTGCACTACTTCCTCAGAAGAACCTTATGCTGCTCAATGTTTATTGTTTTTATTCACTTTCGAAAAGTGTTCTCATAGAGTTGATTCTTCTAATTTAAAATCTAAAGCATTTTTGGTTCCTTGTGTACGTGCCAATTCTCACTGGCCATTTATTGCCTTGTTTTCTGAAACTTAATTTTTTATGCTCAAAAAAAAAGGTGAGATGTTATCTTTATGTTGCCTTGCTTTATAATTTTCACCTTCTTTGACATTCATGGATTTATAAAAATAGTGGGAATGAACTTTCAACTATTTTGTGATGTTTTTTTTTCGATCCAGTTGACAATACTTTCATTGGTGATTTCTCTAGTTGTAAGTTATAATAGGAAAATCATTATAATTTTTATGCTTCCATTGTTCTAATAGATCCATGTATATCACAAATTCAGATTGTATCAGAGTTATTTCATCATTTTCTTCTCTGCAAGTATTTTAAAGGAACAATTAAGTTAGCATTGGTCTTGGCTGTATGTCATGACTTGTGATCTTTGTTGAGACGATAGGAGCAAAGTCTGATAACTGAACCACTCATAAATCTGTGAAAAAGGAGCGAGAGATTTTAAGTCAGAGATTTGGTATATCAACTTACCATTTATTTATCCTTGGCTTTATGCATTCAAGGCTCCAGCAGCTTACCCATATCCGGATCCCTACTACCGTAGCATTTTTGCTCCCTGTGATGCGCAACCATATCCTCCACAGCCCTACGGTGGTCAACAAATGGTATGTTATTCTTTTCAATTCTGTATATTGATTGTGATAACACGACGGTATGTGATTTCAAGACCAGCAGGTTTATGACCATTATATTATAATTATTTTACAATAAATTGGGTCAGGTCCATCTTCAGTTAATGGGAATTCAACAAGCTGGAGTTCCTTTGCCAACAGATGCAGTTGAGGAGCCTGTGTTTGTCAATGCAAAACAATACCATGGCATCTTGCGACGTCGTCAGTCTCGTGCAAAAGCTGAATCAGAAAATAAAGTTTTAAAGCCTCGAAAGGCACGTTGGCAACTGCAAATTTTATGTATCCTTCAATTTGGTAGTTTTACTTGAACATTTTTACTTAGGTGGGCTTGCAGGAGATTCGTCAAGTATTGGTGTCACTTTGTTAAGTTTTGGATGTATCTTTTTTGTCCATTTTCTTTCATCTCGGTTTATGTTGACTCTTTTTTCAAACTAATTGTGCAGCCATACTTGCATGAATCCCGACATTTGCATGCATTGCGAAGAGCTAGAGGATGTGGGGGTCGGTTTCTCAACTCAAAGAAAAATGAAAACCAGCAGAAGGAGGTGGCATCAAATGACCTGTCACAGTCCAATATCAATCTCAACTCTGATAAAAACGAAATTTCTTCCTCGGATAGCAAATCCTAATATTTAGGAATGAACAGCCGTGCCCCGCGAGCAACCATGCATCAATAACGGCCAGAGAATTGAAGTTCCCTTGCAAGCCCAAACTGTCTTTAGTACTTAGAACTCGGTTATGTGTATAGATTTTCCAGTAGTTGGCCGTAGAAAGGTGACAAAAACAAAGTAGGGAAAAGTGTGTGGAAGTTTAGTGATAGTTATCGTCTTCAGAATCGAATTTTTACCCCGAGGGAATGATGGCTGAGTTTCCTGTGTGTGCATTTAATTAATTATTCGAGAGGCCAAAATCTTATTTTCTGACAGAAAGTTGGACTTGGGTTGGCACTGTGATATTAGCTTAGTGTAAGATTAGGGTTGATCTTGCTGCGTAGCAGTACTATTATCCCCTTTCACTTCTTGTCAACTATGACAATAAAATTAGTAATAGTTTTAATCCAAATTTGTAGTTCTTACTGGCGGACTTGGATGGGCTGGGCTTATGGGCTAGGCTTATGACATTGAATCAATAATTTGTGACACAAAATAACAAAAATTATTTATTTATTTTTTTCAAAAAAAAATCTCATATTGAGGGTATGTTTGTAATTGCATGGTGATGGCTACTTTTTATAATGTTTAATAAATACGTGCTTTAACATTCCATTCCAGTCAATCACAATCATCTGCATCAGAAGTGAATCTATACTTGAAAAAAATAAACATTAATTGATTGATATTTGTAAGTAAATCTTCTAAAATTATTATTATTTTTAAATAATATCTAAACGATTTACATTGAGAGATCAAATGAAAACAAAACTGTAGCCGTAGAGAGGATTATGTACAGGTTTTTTCTCAAAACATTTATTCTTCAAATAATATTATTAATTTAAAAAAAAATAAAACCCTCCACCTAGGAAGGTCAACAAAGTGGGCTGGTACTGTGTTGACCACATAGTCAATGATTTTGACAATGGGTCAGGTCATTAAAACAAAGAAAGTATTCTTCCTCCTCCTCTCTCTCTCTCTGTCTCTTTCTCAATTATCTCTTCATCAATTAATTCAACGCATAGCTGTTACTTCCTCTTGTTTTACATCACCCCATTTCCAAATTTTTCTTCTGATGAATCATTCTGCACTTTCAACATTGTTCTTGTTTTTATATTGCATTTTTTAGAATTATTATTACGATCATAAGTAGTCATGACTGAGTTGCATGTGTTTATTATCATCTGGAATTGGGAATTGGTTGGTTGGTCCATGAACCAAATTCTATGAATAATTCCCCCTTTTGTGGATATTAATATTCTTGTTGCTTTTCATTCTTCACATATAAATTTTCCCATTTTCAAATTTCAATCATGCCATGCTATTTTATCGTTGAATAGTGCAAATCTAACCATCCAATCTCAAATGAATGGAGATTAATTTGAGGAAGACTCTCAATTGGAAGCAATCATACTCATTCATATTCTTCTTAAAATAATGTTCTTTTTCCCTTAATTAACATACACATTTTAGGTATAAATAATGACTACGTGAGGTTTAAGCTCATCACATATGTAATTAATTGGGGCTAATACACATGTGTTAGGTTTACAAGAAATTTCTTAATTAGGGTTTCCTTATGAAATCATGGACGTTTTATTTCCATTGTCGACAACCAAACAATGCATACATATTTATGACCTACAACAAGCACATAACAATAGAATGTAATTATCTAAGCTAGTCTTGATGATGACCGAAATTTTTACTACTTCATTCATGAAATTATTGTTATTTTATTTTATATTTGTTCCGCAGATAATTACCAACTTGAGATAGATTAATTATCACATAATACATGTAATTTTATATGTTTATTAATTATACATATTAAATTTAATATCAACCATTAATATATATATATATATATACACACACACACTTGGGTAATTAGTTTATAATTATTAGTATTTATTGTATTCCTTTTTCCAATATCTTATCTCTCTTGACAAATTAAATTCAAATACTTCCCTACCACTCTTAATCATGGTAAAATAGCAAAGTATACATTTTGCTATGATTATTAATAACAAAGCAGAGATATGATTATTGATCATCAAGCCAATATATGAATATTAATAACCAAGCAAAGATATCAAATATTCTGCGCCCCTCCCTGCCTGCTGCTCACATGGCCGTGGGCAATTCAGCAGCCTTGCTATCGATCTGTGATTCTTTCTCTTGCTTTCCATCTCTATCCAATTCCAAACTTTTACAGCTCTCATCATTCATTCATTTTCATTCTATGCAAAGAGAGAGAGATGTAAAATGGAAGCAAAGCAAAAGGGCACACAATTCTAGAGAGAGAAAGCGTGAACAACAATAGTGGGGACATTTAAGAAACCAAAAAAAAACAAAGTTGGTGGAGTCTAAGCAAAGCCTCTCTCTCCCTCCTTTTTAAATAGTCTTTTGGTGCATGACAAAGAATGGGGTCATATAATTCTCCACCAAAAAGCTTTTCTAATTTTCTGGGTCCCGAAGTTAGGGCTAGAACCAAAGAAAAGACACTTTCACCTTTGAAATTTTGCAATATGAAGCAATGTGATGTGGGAACATGCTTCTGTGGAGTGTGGACCATCCTCCTTGTCCATTTGCTGGGGTTTTTGTGTATAGAACTGTCATGCGTACAACAATCTAATAAAATTATATTACATAAATATAAAGAAAGTACTCTAAACTCTCTCATTTTGTGTGCCCTAATTCTCTTTTGAAAGGAAGCAGAAAAAGAGCTCGCTTTCATGATCATAAGGTTTTAATGGAGGGGAGACAAGAAAACAGCAAGTGAGTCTGCATATATATATATATATACACACACACACAACCATTGACTACACCTACATCTCGGAACTACACGATCATAAGCCATTAATTATATGAGTTGAAAGAGAAAGATGATGGGGTGGCGGTGAGAAAAGTAATTGACTTTCAGATGTCACAAGGTTGACATTTGTGTTCAAAAAGTGTTTTTCACATGATCATGATCATATTCTGGCAGCAGGCAGCAGGCAGCAGTAAGCATCCAAAGCATTATTAGTGTCACCCAGTTTCTATATATACTGTTTGTAAAATCAAAACTTTTTTCTTTATTAATTTATACAACTCTCTTTTTTACATTCTCTTGGATTCTCCTGTTTCAAGTTATGGAGAATGGATGTGGGAAACACTCCCATTTGTCAACTAAAGACCATTTGTTTGTTTGGTTGGTGATGATTAATGGTGATCATCTCAACCCCTAATCTTTGTATTAAGTTTTAGATAAGCATTGAAGTCAGCATACCCTATATTTTCGTTGGTTTAGATTCTAACTTAAGAATGAGAACTCGTGGATATTAGTTAGTTTAACGGATAAAATCATCCCATAAAATGGTACAAAAAATATATAATTTAAAATCATATCGTATTAAAATTATAAATACATTTAAATTATACCAATGAAATTACTATTTTTTTTTACATTTTGTATGAGCATTTAGAATATATGTTTACATGATATTGTTTTAAATTCCAACTTTGAGTGTTGCATTAAATTATATCAAAGTAATTACTTATTTTTTAAAAAAATTATTATTATTTTACACACACATACACACACACACGTGGGTGCATACATCACGAGAATTATGTCAATATATATTTATTTATAAAAAGGCCCAATTAATTTTAAACCGCAATATCAATACTTTTATGAAAATGAGATGTGTACATTATAAATCTTCCTAGTCATAAAAAATTCAATAACATAATTCTATTAATTACTATTACATCATATCCTATATTCTTAATCATAAAAATTTATTAACGTAATACTATTAATTATTGTTATAACTGATATTGAAATTAGAGGATGCTACTCAAACCTCTACATATACTTGTTAATAATTTTAGGTTTTGATTGAAGTAACAATAATTCCAATAAATGATATGAATAATACGAGAGAATTGATTGAATATTATATATATATATATATATATAATAAATGCCATAAATAATATGATAATTAAAACCAGTAATTATCTTATTAAGAAAAGAGTCCGGAAGATAAATTGGAATATACACTACTTGCACTCTAAATTGATATATATATATATATATATATATATATATATATAAATTGGAATAACAAAGTAAATGACAACTCTAATTGCACTCTAAATTGATAAGTAAATACATTATGTATATACACTACACCACCACCCTTTTATGTTCTTATTATATAAATCCTAATATATATTTCCTAGTATTTTATTGAGTGGTTCATCTTGATCATAAATACTCTAATGGATTAATTAATATACCCATCAAATCCTATAATTATAATAATTATTATACATATATATGTGTGTGTATATGCGCGCACATGTAATAAAATTTTGGTGTTAAAATAGTAATTATTTGCGAAGCGTATAGAGTAATTTTAAGACAAATTAATAAAATTTATTTTCGGATAATTTATTGTGTATTTCTATGTCTACTCTAATAATTAATTGTAATTTTTGTAGATGTTAAAAATAATATTTTTTTAACAAAAGTATTTTTAATAATCATATATATATATATATATATATATATGATTTTAATTTCATCTCAATCATATTATCATAAAGTATATCATATGAGAATTACAATGAATTATTTTACAACATTTTATAAGTTTTATATTATATAACTAATTAGTTAATTAAAGTCATCAATTATAAAACCCACTTAAAATTAAAAATTATTAACTAATATAATTTTTAAAAATGTCAAAACCCAAAACCCAAATTTCAAATAAATAAATTATATTCAATAAATTATTTAATTCAAAAAACAATAACATATTAAATTTTTTTTATCAAAATTATAAAAAAATTAATTTTTAATAAATATTGTTAAATTTGTATAATTGTAATTTTCACATAAAGCATATTCATTTTTAATTTAGTAAATTATTTATTAAAAATAACATTCTTTATTTATTGAGTTACGTAAAAAAAAATCTATATATTCATAATATTAAATTTAATTTAATTTATTATATTGTTTATATAATTATTTAATAAAATTTTAATATATGCATCTCGTTCTATATATATATATATTAATTATTAAATGAGTTAATAATTATAATAAATAAATATAAATACGATATATTTATAATTAAATATATAATTATATTATTATTAAAAAAATTAATTTTAATAATAATATAATTTTTAAAAATGATTTATTGTATATTAATTTTATTTTATAATTTTTTATTTACTTAATTTTTATTATATAATTTTTAATTTTGTGAAATTCATATTTTATTTTTCAATCCCAATCAAACAAAAATTTAATTCGAAAATAGAATTCCCTCTTAAATTAGAGAGAATGCTGTGGTTTGAGCAAAACTAGAATGCAAACCGATTTTGCAAATAATCTAATTGACAGGTCTGCAGCCAGAAAAGCAAATCTTGTCCACTCTCTCTCTCTCCACGCTAATCATGCCGTCCGTGCATGATGCATTACATGCATACGTTTGCGTGCATGTAACATGCATTTCACATCATGTTGATCATCGATAAAACAACATAGCATCAATGTCATGCCATGCATGCCGATGCATGTTAAAGCTTGGAAGCTGAAGAACAGTAAGATTGCTACTTTGCAGCAGCAGCAGCACCTTTTTTTTGAATCTTTTAAATATTTTAATTTTTTGGTTTTTCAGTGAAAGAGAGTCAAAAAAAGGTCTCTGCTTTGGCAGAGGAAATTCAGCCCTCATTTATGCTTTTTCTTTGTCTTTTTTCTCACTTATTTTTACAGAAGAAAAAGTGTAATAACTCTTTAACCTGGCCTTTCATTTGTCGTTGGCTGTGCGTCTGTTTTTTTTTGTCTGCCTCGCTTCTTTCTCTGTTACGTATAAACACACAATCTTTCCCTCTCTCTCTCTCTCTCTCTCTGCTGTGAGTTTTTGTGGGTTGGTTTGTTTTCTTTTTTTCTCTCTTTCTAAGAAGTAAAAGAATCTCGAGATTGGCATCTAAGATAAAGACCCCAGGACCCGTGTTTAAGCTCTTCTCTAGCTTACCTTTAGCCTTTCGAAGTTATTTGAAAGAGAGAGTTTGTTTTTTTTTAAAAAAAAAGAAAGGAAAGGAAAAAAACCCACTGAAACATTCATCTGATGGAGAGAGTAGGCTCTCTTGGAGGAGAGAGCCTGCCTTTGAACATAACAAACGCCATCAACACTGAAGAAGATCAAGAACCAAATCCAAAGCAACAATCTCTTTACTTTCTGTGATAAAACACCATCTGGGTTGGCCTTGTTTGGGTCCATTTTAGTGAAAAGTTTGTTCTTTTTGCTTTCTGGGTAGTGTAAATTTGTTAGAGAGTACTTGGTTTATGGCACTTTGTATCCGCGCGAAGGAATTAGCTGACAAGCAGATGGATACAAGCAAATATGTGAGGTATACACCAGAGCAGGTTGAGGCTTTAGAGAGGGTGTATTCAGAATGTCCTAAGCCTAGCTCTTTAAGAAGGCAGCAGCTCATTAGGGAGTGCCCTATTCTTTCTAATATTGAGCCCAAACAGATCAAAGTCTGGTTTCAAAACCGCAGGTGAATGAAGATGCTTGTTACGTTTTTCACTTTCCTTCTTTTTTTTTGACAAAAATGGCCAACATCTATGGTGTCTGGTGGCCAATGTGGTTTTTTTTTGACAAAAATGTGGTTTTATGGCCAATGTGTTCATTGATTAAACGGAGGCTTCTGGTTTGGTGGATTTATTTTTGCCCTGTTTTGATCAACATCTATGGGTTCATAAAGCAACTTTGTTGCGATTTGCTAATAACATTTTGTTTCTTTTTCTGGGTTTTGTTTGATGATTTCTGCACGAAGAAATTTTTTTAAAGGGTCTGTGGTTTGTTGTGTTTTTGCAAAAATAAACTCATTTAAATATTTTTGTGGTCTTTGTTAAGTTTTTTAATATCTATACTGTTGTACTGTGAAAATGACCTGGTCTTGATATGCTTAATGTGATCTACAATGGGATTATGGTTTGAATTTTATTACGAGTGAAAGTTCTGGCCTTTTCAGTTCTTTTACCATTATTTAATGTATTCATGTGTTTTCCCCCCTTTGTTATGAGTTTTAAAGCTTGAAACCTTCCCTGGGGAGAGAAAAATGTGTTCTTTTCATCCCATTTGTTGAGTTTTCTTACTTCAAGCTTTTGCTTTTGTTTGAAGTAGGTTTCTTTTTTATTTTCTGGAATTTTTTTATGATTATTTTCTTCGTTTCTGTTTTGTGTCTTCCTCTTTGTTTGACCTTAAATGCCGTAAATCAAGCCTACATATTCGATTTCTTTTCATTCCTTGGACAGAGTCTTTATTTGCTCACTTTTAAAAAAAAACTGTTTCGAGTGTCGTTCAAATTAAATGAAGAAAATGAAAGCTGGTAAACATAGGCTTCTGATTTCCACGTTTGCACTATCCTTCTGGTTTTCTTCATTAGATTTAAGGAAAAACAATTTAAACTTTCCTTGGTGTGTACTGATATAAATCTTATGGTAATTTTTCCCCATTTTCTTAACATCTGAAGCTGATTTTGTTTTTTTTTAAAACTTTCATCAAATATTGTAGTGCCATTGTAAATTCTAGTAATGGAAAAACACTGTTATTCTGGTTTGGAGTGTCTGATTGTTATGGCCAAATTGGTTAAAAAAAGTGGCTGTTTAATTTTTCTTCATCTCTTTGTCATCAGACTCTCTCACACTCTCCACAATGCATGATTTTACTCTGCATTCTGTTTGTGGGAAGATATCTTTTGCTGCTTGGGCAGTCCTCTGAACTTGTTTTGCTCTTTTCTTTGACAATAGATGTCGTGAAAAGCAGAGAAAGGAAGCATCCCGCCTTCAGACGGTGAATAGAAAGCTGAGTGCCATGAACAAGCTGTTGATGGAAGAGAATGACCGTCTGCAGAAGCAGGTCTCGCATTTAGTCTATGAGAATGGCTACATGCGACAGCAACTTCACAGTGTAAGTCCCTACACCTTTGCTCACTAGCCCTTCTCTTTGAGAATTTTCCTGGCCAGTTCTTTTGCTTGCAGAAATCTTTGTCATATTCTTTTTCTATATGTTTAAACATATGTGTTTTAGGTGTATCACATTACTACTCATCCCAGCATCTACCAATGGGTTTCAAACCATCTGTTGGATTTACCTTAATGCTACTTTTATCATTTCCTGTTGTAGATTGTAGATATAATATCACATTGCCTGATTTTCGTCCACTTTTTTGTTTCTGTTTTATAGTGGTTAAAAATTTTGATGGCCCAAGTATTTTGTTTAATAATTTTTCAACCCAAGGGTTTTTTTCCCCTTGTAGTCTTTGCATACAGTTACTGTGTTTCACCAAATTGCATAATTTTTATATGCTATATGCTGCTATCAAGGGGGTAGAAAAATCTTTGACTTGATACACATTTAAAGAATGATCTCAAATTGTGGTTTCTGAGCAGGCACCTGCAGCGACCACAGACAATAGCTGTGAGTCTGTGGTCATGGCTGGTCAGCACCAACAGCAAAACCCAACTCCTCAGCATCCTCAGAGGGATGCTACTAACCCAGCTGGGTGAGTGATCAATGACCAGAAAACCAATTCAATCAAGATATTTAATTTTCCAGTTTGGTCCATCTAACTTGTGAACCGCACAATTCTTTGTCAGTCTTCTCGCAATAGCTGAGGAGACCCTGGCAGAGTTCCTTTCCAAGGCTACAGGAACTGCTGTCGACTGGGTCCAGATGATTGGGATGAAGGTAGACCATCTTAAATTTCCTTAAGTCATATATTTGTACATACACAAAACATATTTTATATGTACTGTTTTGTTTGTATATTTGGAAGTTTTTGTACTTTTTTTCTGTATGGTAACTTTGTTGTGTTAATGTTTGTATAGCCTGGTCCGGATTCTATTGAAATTGTTGCTGTCTCCCGCAACTGTAGTGGAGTAGCAGCACGAGCTTGCGGTCTCGTGAGTCTAGATCCCACGAAGGTGCATATTTTCCTTTTTATTATTTTTTTTAGTGTTTCTAGTGTATTAAACAAGACAGTTGTCTTTCTCTGGTGCATAGTTTGTAATGAATTTATTTATAGGTCGCTGAAATTCTCAAAGATCGTCCATCTTGGTTTCGTGATTGCCGCTGCCTGGATGTCTTGAGTGTAATCCCTACTGGAAGTGGAGGGACAATAGAACTTATTTATATGCAGGTTCAACATTACTATATATAAGAGCTTAGTTGCATGTCACATCATTGTATACTTTTGCCATTTATGTTTTTCTTTCTTTTTGGATTCCTTTCATATATTTATGGGATCCTTTTTATGTTTTGTCATAACAGACTTATGCACCAACAACGTTGGCAGCAGCACGAGACTTCTGGACATTGAGATATTCTGCAACTTTGGAAGATGGCAGTTTTGTGGTAAGACCTTTGGTTTTGCTTGCACTTTTTGCCCTTTCTATAAAGTATCACAAAGTCCAGTAGAACCAGTAACCATTGCTCTTAAACTCTGTTAAAATTCTGCATAGAGGTTCATCTATTAATCATTGAAATTTGCTTTATTTTTTAATTTTTGAACATGACATTCAACTTGATTGGAGTGATGATTTCAGTATTTAATGCTAATGCATGTGACCTTCTTGGAAGTGTTTTGCCTAGTGTCGTTTTATGGTTTTGATTCATCCCAAATTTTCTTTGCAGGTATGCGAGAGATCATTGACATCTTCCACTGGCAGCCCAACAGGGCCTCCTGCTTCAACTTTTGTTAGAGCTGAAATGCTTCCAAGTGGCTTTCTAATCCGACCTTGCGAGGGCGGTGGTTCCATTATTCACATCGTCGATCATGTTGATTTGGATGTGAGGATAAGATCTAGTTAAACCAATTTTAGTTTACCTGTTGCTTAAATTTGACATTTATTCAAATTCATTGTAATCTTACATACCTGGTTCCGTATTAGGCTTGCAGTGCTCCTGAAGTTCTCAGGCCACTTTATGAATCATCTAAAATCCTTGCTCAGAAAATGACCATGGCTGTGAGTACTACACAAAAATGACACAAGCCTTTCTTCATTATGGTTGTTTTCTTCATCTGTGTTTTACTTTTTAAATATAATTATCCAGGCCTTGCGGCACATTCGACAAATTGCACAAGAGACAAGTGGTGAAATTCGGTATGGTGGGGGGCGCCAGCCAGCTGTGTTGAGAACTTTTAGCCAGAGACTTTCCAGGTAAAGCCTCTCAACTTGGTATTGCAAATCCCAGGTAGCCCCAGCAGTGAAGTTCTCAACCTGGTCCGTCTGGGTTCAGTAATTTCAAGTCAATGTGCAATGATAATCAGTGTAATTTGAATGTATAAAATTCATATTAATTTGGCTATATAGAATTGCATATACAAGTATTAAGTTCTCTGGATAATACACAAATTTAAATTTTAAATCCTATTAGTATTAAAACTAAAAGAAAAATTTAGTTTATATTTATATATAATTTTTAAAAAATATAAACATGAAATATAATGTGAAAAGTTGAATATAGTTTGTTATTCTGGATCTCAGGGGTTTCAATGACGCAATTAATGGTTTTGCGGATGATGGATGGTCACTTATGAATAATGATGGTGTGGAGGATGTGACCATCATCATTAACTCGTCTCCAAGCAAGTTTCTTGGTTCTCAGTATAATACGTCAATGTTTCCAACATTTGGAGGTGTGCTCTGTGCCAAGGCATCAATGCTGCTTCAGGTATTTCTCTTCATTTTAATCTAGTTATCATTGTATCTCCTTTGATAACAGTCTTGCCATATTCCACTTCTCAGTGGCCCTGGAGAAACAAACTTCCAAATTGAATTGTGTTTATTTATCTTCCATAAAATTTCCTTGTGACTCTGCAGAATGTTCCACCTGCTTTGCTTGTGCGTTTTCTGAGGGAACACCGTTCGGAATGGGCAGACCATGGTGTTGATGTGTACTCTGCTGCATGTCTTAAAGCTAGTCCTTATGCAGTCCCGTGTGCAAGACCCGGTGGCTTTCCCTGTAGCCAAGTCATATTACCTCTGGCCCATACAGTGGAGCACGAAGAGGTGACAAATACTAATCTACTCTAATATATTTTGTACTTCAACTCATCATGTTCTGCATTAATTTGCGCGTATTTTTTGCCTGTCTTGGCAATAGTTCTTGGAGGTTGTTCGATTAGAAGGTCATGTGTTCTCACCTGAAGATGTAGCTTTGGCAAGGGATATGTTCCTGTTACAGGTTTGAGTACTTGCTCGTCTTGTATGAAAATGGGCTTCTGAATTTATTCCTAATGATGTCAATTATCTGGAATGTTATTGTGGCAGCTATGCAGTGGGGTTGATGAAAGTGCAGTTGGTGCTTGTGCTCAGCTTGTCTTTGCACCTATTGATGAATCCTTTGCTGATGATACTCCTTTGCTGCCATCTGGTTTCCGTGTGATACCACTAGATTCCAAAACAGTTCCGGTAAAACTCTCAATTTACTATTGTAAACTTTAAATAGAAATCCTTTGAACGTCCATAAATGCCCCATAAAAAGGAAGGGTAAGATTTGAGGTAGACTGCTTTTGTGTCACAATCGGTAAACAGTTAATTTAGGAGTTCAGATCTTTGCTGAGTTCAATATAATGGCTTCTTTTTTTTCAAAAAAAAATCATTTGTGACAAGAAAATACCAGGCAGCACTCTTAAGCTTGGAAACACAATGTGTCCTGCATATATTATTGGGTCATTACAACATTGCATGCCCTTTTGGTTATTATCCAGTTCTCATCATTTCTGTTTCGTTTCATTGCAGGATGGACCTGCTGCTACTCGGACCTTGGATTTGGCCTCTGCACTTGAGGTTGGGTCTCGTGGTGTCCGCCCAGCTGGGGAAACTGAATTGATCAATTATACCTCTAGGTCAGTCCTGACAATTGCTTTCCAATTCACTTTCGAGAATCACTTTCAAGACAATGTAGCAGCAATGGCCCGTCAGTATGTGCGTAGTGTTGTGGGGTCTGTTCAGAGGATAGCAATGGCTATCACACCATCCTGGCTGAGCCCGCATGCGGGGCCAAAATCACTTCCTGGTTCCCCTGATGCTATTACTTTGGCACAATGGATTTCCCGAAGTTACAGGTTTCTTCTCTACCCTCCTTCATAGTTGTATTATTGTTGAAATTTAAAATAGAAGCTGATTCTCAGCGAATAATTTCCAGGATATTAATGATGGCATTGATTGTTTCAGGATACACACAGGAGGGGAGCTGCTTCAAGTTGACTCCCTGACTGGTGATGCTTTGTTGAAACAACTTTGGCACCACTTGAATGCAGTATTCTGCTGTTCTGTGAAAACAAATGTAATTTCTTTAACTAGCCACTTAATCTGAGGAAACCAAACTGACTGAGAAAATATTCATATGAAAAGGACATTTTTCCAGAGAGATTTGTGAAATTTTGGTCATGCTGGAAACTAATGATTGGCAAAAATATACTGTAGGCATCTCCTGTTTTTACCTTCGCAAACCAGGCAGGGCTAGACATGCTGGAAACTACTCTGGTAGCCCTTCAGGACATTATGCTCGACAAGATTCTTGATGAGGCAGGCCGGAAGATTCTCTGCTCGGAGTTTTCTAAGATCATGCAACAGGTAAAATTCTTGAATACCCACAGCAGACTATTTTATGCGTGTAGCCTTTTAAAGTGTTGATGAAAATTTGTGATTAATTTGTTTAAAAGCCATCAAACGTGCTATTTCCTCAACTGCAGGGATTTGCATACTTGCCATCGGGAATATGTGTATCCAGCATGAGCAGGCCAGTGTCATATGAACAAGCTGTTGCATGGAAAGTTCTCAAAGACGACAATTCCTATCACTGTCTGGCCTTAATGTTCGTGAACTGGTCTTTTGTGTGATGTACCAAAAGAGTAGATATCTAGAAGGGCTTAAAACTTAGCTGTCTATGAATAACTTATGTACTTGCTTCCAGAAGCACTTTTATTTATGTTTGACGGATGAATGTAGTCGTTGACAGGATTCCATGGATGGTTAAATCTATCTATGCATGGTTTGCTTGATGGGTATGTTTCTGCTCACTTTGCTTAAATCTGTTTGGATGTTCTCTGATGGTTTTTGATAAATTGTCGCCCAATTTGAGAAATTTTTATCGTGGATCAGTAGAAAGTGGGACCATTTGCTGTTGGGTAGTTGGATTTGATTGATTGCTTTAGCTTGACACTTAAATAGCTTGATTCATTATTGTTGATTGGCTTCTTGGGTCATATCTTTCATTCCAGATACAGTAAGGGCATGATTTTCTCAGCAAGCAATCATTCCGTTCTGGGCTGTTTGTCAAGGAATGTGTTGCGTGAACCTGGCTTGGTTTCGAATTTTCTGGAGCTACGTATGTTTTCCTCAGCCGTGCTGTTTGGTTGGTTAGAATAGAAAGGGCAAGAAAATTATTCCATGTTGTGAATGAACTTATTATCCATCTGGAAGGCTACATTAATGTAATTAATAATTTGTCCAAAAATGGAAATACGAAAGTAGAGAACTCTGTAGAAATAAAATCAGAGGACACGTCACCTGACGAAGCCATACCGTTCCACCCTTCAGTCAAGAAGAGGGAATCGACGGCAGCAGGCCCTACCACGTGTCAGAGTGAAACATTCTGGGACCTTGTTTGTGTGCACACGTACGTGCATGAGAAATGCTATGCTGTGTACACCTCACGCTATGAGAATAAAACAAAGCCTACTTGGCATGGCAACGGTTGGATACTGGATGACATTGAAAAGTCAAAATCTTTTCCCTCCCTAATTCTCGTCTAAGATTGCGATCATCGCAGATGGATTTCAAAAGCCAATCTCCGCCGTCCAATTTCTCAGGTTACTGTCCTTCCCCTCTCGTTCCCCATTCCGCAGTTGTTTGTGGTTTGAAGCTGGACAAGACTAGAAACGAAATGTTCATCTTTAATTTTATATTAGACAAGTAATTTTGAGTAGGTGCTTGTTTTGCCTTTTAATTTCTTTTTACATACTATAAATAATGAAGATTATTATTGTGCGGTTGTTGTGATTGATCACGAAGGAAAAAATTTTGGAACGAGTAAGATTTTCATCTTATATTATCGGCTTGTTTCGTAATCTTGTTTAGTTTAATTGTTGGCGTGTTTGAATTATTTAAATAGTTGAGATGTTATTGTTACGTGTTTGCTCGGACAAACAATTGGTTTTTTGTTAGCTGGATTTTAATTTGGAGTAACTTTTCATTATTATTATTATTTCTGTTGTTGGATTATTTGGCTCCCAGTGTCTTGAAGAGTGGCAACGGTTGATATTTACAATTCGATATAATGGCAAGAGTCTGTGAAGACATTCTGTATGCTCAAGGGGTTTAGTAGATTATTGTTTATGTATGAGGGTTATTTGTTGTGTGTTTTCTGCGTTTTTTTTAATTTTTTATTCTTGTTAATTTCACTGCTTATTGCAGCTTCATGCCTAGAAAAGTATCTCGTGAGGTTTAAACACAGTGATATAGCAATTTGAGCTTTGTAGATAACCCTTTTAATCATGAGTTGATCACTTGGAAGAGTCTTGAGAAACGATGTCCCGAAACATTTTTGACCAAGTTAATACGATGTATAACTTAGTTATCACACATCAGTATTATAATGATATGCTCTATACTCTTACTGAGTTTCACTGTTACTACTGTAGGTTTTATGAAATAGGTGTTCGCATTTTCCATGGAAGGGAACAAACTACAGATGGCTATTCTTTTACACATTCTCTTTCTTTTCTTTTCTTTTCTCTTTTATTTTGGTGGGGCAAAAGAGATTTGCTTCTTGTGATCTGGTTTCTCTCACTCATTGGAAAGCATACTGTCAGTGTAAGGACACAGCTCACAGTTGTATGAAGTAGTTTATTGTGAAGTTTATTGAACATGGACTTAGTTTGTATTCTTCCCATGTCAGTTTTGATGATATTGACATTTAAAGGTTTGAATTTACAATGTGGGCCTACCTTTGTTGGAGGTCTGTCTCATCGGTGATTGTTTTTTCGGAAAGCATTTTAGGATGTGATGATAATTATTTTTGCCTTTTGAATCTACCATTTGATCCATTCCTATGGTTCTTATTTTGCATAATGAAGGGATTTGACAGATTATTATTTCTACTCTTCAATTCTTGATGCTTTCATTTTTTTTTCCTTCATGTTTTTGGATTCACTGATTCTGGAGCTTCACTATGGAATGAGTGTCGTTATGAGGTTTAGATACAGTGATATAGCAATTTTAGCTGCATCAGATCTTTCTGATTGTGAAATGATAACTTGAAGGAATCCTGATACACAAGTAACTCAAACATATTGAAATCTGTGCTTATCATCAAGCGCTTTGCTGAAACTTGAGCAACTATTTTTGAAGGAGAAAAAATGGAATAGGATAACTCAACAAATGTAATTCACTTAAATTTCCAATGGAATAACATGTAAGTGGTTAACAATTTGCAACTTTTGAAGTTGGACCAGTAAAGTGATCCAGGTAATTTAGACTTTATCTGCATTAACCTTTTGTTGTAAGGGCGATTCTTTCTGTAATGATAGCAATTGTGGTTGTTTCTTGCAATTATGAGGATTCATCATGTTATTTTGTTTATCATGAGCATATTATAGGTCTCTTTCTGTTGACTTCTATTGGTGGTTCCCTATCTGTTGCCGTAAAATTACTTATATTTTCCTAATATTGTGAAATGACTGAATTTTAGGGGCAGATGCGTGGATTTATGCATCTCCTGCACTTGTCTTTGCAGCAGTGAAACCAAACTCTTATTTGTGCAAAACTACAGATTATAGCATTAGAAAAAATCCAAACTTAGCTTAAACTGGTTACATACATTATTTACATTTAAAAATACAGAATAAAAGACCCCTGTTAACTTATTTATTTCTAATAAACAAGTTTAACCTTTGGCTTCGCCATGAATTCTTCTGCAAGAGGACACTGCCTTTGTCCTTGTCTGAGACTCACTATCTGCGCAATGTGGTGGGAGTCATGGAAATTAGGAAAGGGCAAGGGATGGAATTGGATCTGCTCCTGAATTTCATGGGGAGATTATCACGTATTTACTTTTGACTTGGAGATACTACGGGAAGCCTTTGGAAAGAGATATTTAACTCCTAATTATTTGCCTTCCGTGAGCCATTAGCTACACATATATTTGTCAATTGATTTGTTCCATATGCTCCCATTCTTTTCCACAGATTAATGTGTAGATCTCATTACCCGTCTGTTTTTCTGTGGCTGCATGACCTATATGGTAAATTCAAACCAGAGAAATTAACGTACAGTTCTTCTTTGACTTTGTCACCCTCATGTGGTGTAAACAGTGCAAAAAGGGCATCCCTCTGGCAATAAAGTTGAACAGTGAGTCTAACGACAAGAAGAAGTAAAGAAAGCACAGAGGCACAGATCATAGCAGGAATAAGCATCATCACAAGGACAAAAGTAACAATGAAAATAAAACTAGAAGTGGGCATCTTGGTTATCGTTCTGAGCTCCTGAAGCAACAACTAGACAAGGATGTGCCAGCACTTCTAATTGAGTGCCAGCACATAGCTGTGTGCTGTCTACATATTTAAGTTTCGGGAAACAGTTTGGATGGCCTTAATAGTTATTTTTCATTCTGAATCAATTCAGAAGAGTGGGGCATAATGGGAGCGGGGATTTTTCTGGTGTCTGCAATTATAATGGCCAGGTAAAAGAAGTAATGCTGGAATTATTGGTTATTTTTCTTCTTTGTTTTAAATCTTGGTGGAGATTTCTATTCTGAACTAAGCATTCATTGGATTTAGGTCGATTACTTTTCCCTATGATACTTTCATCATCAAAGTTTCAAAAAAATGGGATGGTGAAGCTAAGGAGAAGAAACTTCTGTCAACTTTGAATTCCTCAAGAAATTGTGATGTTAAAGCTAAAGTTTGTTAGGGGCAGACCGAAAGGCATGTAACTTGGAGTTTGGTATAACCTTTTGCTCTTGAAAACTTTGAGATTCATATTCTTTTTATGTCTTTAAGACTAATAGATCTTCTCGCGGAGAGACAAGAAGTTTCTTCATGTCTTTAAAGACATCAATGGTATTTACTGTTATATAACTGAAATTTGAAGGTTCGTACGAAGTTAAAGAGTATTTAAGTTAGAATTTCAACTTCATACACAGTTTTTAATATTAACGCATGGTTTTATATCATTTTGAGATTACGAATTGACAATACATGTAATTAACATATTACGATCAATTTACATTTGAGATTTGGATATAAAAATGAGTAATGGTTGGTACTAAACCCATAAACATTCTAATGATACTTATTTTTGAATTAGAAATACAAATTTCTTTTTTTTTCTTTATTAATGTAATATTTATTCACTAATTGTGAGTATCTCAACTAGTTTTACATATTTTAATTAATACATATGCATCAAGTAACGCTGGAAATAAGGAAATATGCTGATTAATGCATTGTACTTATGATAGCCTCTAATTTTTCTTGCACAACCTTCCAAGCTATGATCACATGTCGATCCTCGGTCAAGGTAGCGCCGACAGCAAATCGTATGACATAAATGCCGGCAACCAGGCCGTGACTCACGTACAACTTCCCAGATGCATTTATCGATTCCAGCAATTTTCTATTGAGTTCGTTCCCAGTTGCTTCTTCGGAGAGCTTGTTTTTGCCCAGACACGACGGCAATGCCCGAAAACAGACCATGGCAAAGTTTCTGGGAACTACAACTTCAAACCTGTTATCCCCGGCTACCAGCTCTTCAAACAGTTTGGCCATTTTAACATGGCAGCGTAGGAAATTCCTGAGGTTGGCAACGCCATAGCTCCTGAGCACGAGCCATAGTTTCAAGGCTCGAAATCTTCGGCTTAGGGTTATCTGCCAATCTTTGTAGTCGACGACTAGCTTTGAATCGCTAGCTTTGTTCCTCAGAAACTCAGGATTTGTAGACAGGGAATTTATGAGTGCTGTTGGATTCTTCACCCACAGGCAACAACAGTCTAAATTAGTGAAGAACCATTTATGAGCATTGAAACTGAATGAGTCTGCACCTTCAATACCATCGATAAAATGGCGAAACTCTGGGCAAATACAAGCACTTCCGGCATACGCGGCGTCAACGTGAATCCATACTCCGTACCTTTTCGCCACGTCGCAGAGCGGCCGTAGTGGATCAACAGTAGTTATAGCGGTTGTCCCGACTGTGGCACAAAGAAATAACGGGATCAACCCAGCTTCTGTATCCAAGGAAATTGCTGCCTGCAGCGAGTCTGAGGTTAGAGCAAACGATGATGATTTCGTCGTCTTAATAGCTCGGAAATTCTTTGGATGGATTCCGGCAATTTGAGCAGCTTTTTGGATTGCACTGTGAGTTTGATCAGACCCGTAAACAACAAGCTTGGATATATTTTCTTTCCCAATTTCGTTCAGAATTTGATCCCTTGCAGCCACTAGTGTGCACAAAACGGCTTCACAAGTTGTTCCTTGTATAACGCCGCCGCCATTGCCCGACAAAAGGAAACATTTCGGAAGCTTTAACATCTCTCCAAGCCAATCCATAACTATATTCTCTAGCTCAGTTGCGGCTGGTGATGACATCCAATTAAATCCCACAACATTAAAGCCAGTACTAAGCATTTCCCCAAGAAACCCTGCGATGCTACCACTTGAAGGAAAGTAAGCAAAGTAATTAGGACTTTGCCAATGCGTTATTCCGGGGACAATATGTTCGTGCACATCCTGGAGGATTGTTTCAATGGGTTCAGGATTATACGGGGCGGATTTGGGCAAACGTTTTCTGAGATAACCAGGCTCAACTTGGCTTAAAACCGGGTATTTCTCAACATTTTTGTAGTAATCAGCAATGAAATCTATGATCATGTGGCCTTGCCTTCTGAATTCTTCCGAGTCCAGGGGATTAATCGCCGATGGTGAGATGTTTTCGAGCTCAAGGTCTGATTTGAGATTGCCCATTTGGAGAGGAAACAAAAGGAAAGAAATTAAGGAGAGCTAGGCTTGATCTTGATCTCTTGTACATGCAACGTTTTTCACTTGTTGAGTGCCAGAAACCAAATTGAAAAATAAGAATATATAGACAAATGATAATATTAGGTACACAATTTTTATATAAATTTGTTCTCGTTAATTAATATAATATTTTATAAAAATAAATAATAATTTTAAAAAATAAATTAAATAATAAATTTTATCGTATTAATTTATATACAGTATAAATATTAAATTTACTTAATTAAAATAGAGAGGTCTTACAATATGTTTAGTGCAAGTGTTCGACTCCTCTCATTAAATAATAATTGACAAATTTATACGAACAAATATTATTGTTATTTTTAATATAATATTCATAAATAATTGTGATTAACACTGTAAAACAAACATTTAGATCGCTCTCAAAAGTAAAGAAAATCACTGCATTCCTCAACTCCTCGAGGATTTTACTTTGACATGCATAACTAGAACAAAATCCGTGTGAGAGAAGAAAGATTGAAGGGCAGTTACAAATTCAAAGAAATATTCAAAGGAATATTTATTTTGTACAAGAAATATTGTTACAAATTGCGGGCCTGTTGTGGAATGAGTCTACTTTAAATAAATGTTCTTGGAAAATGTCTCACCTTCTTCAAGTAGGTTGCCAATTTCACATGCAAACCACGTATGAACCCTATTAATTTCTCTACACGTTCATCACTATCTTTAATTATTCTTCTTCTTTTTTCGTTTGTTATATATAATCTCATTATACGTAAATCAGCAACCCTCTTTAACATATTAAATGTTACTCTATTCAAACAAATGCCACCTAAAAATCACATCACTATAAAGTCTGGATTTCATATGCTTGGTATTGGCATAGGGCACGTGGATTTCATAGACATGGTATTGGCATAGGGCACGATTGTCTTGGCATATTCACAGGTTGGACTAACAGCTACATGAACTGAACACGTTTGGCTATCTTCATTGATATTTTTATAGGTATTGACAATCAAATTGTTGGTAATTTTTTATTTTAGAAATATACAAAAATAACCATTAATTATTTAATTAATAAATTACACACATACTTCTACAGAATAGTTTGTTCTTCAATTCAATTCACATTTTACGCATGTTTTAATGTAAAAATGAAGAAGACAAAGCAGGTCATTTTGTATATAAAAAAAAGTACGTGGGGAAGATAAAATTTTTTAATATTTTGTTATGAAGCTGTATTGTAATAAATATTAACGCTCATCGTTTTTTAATAAATAAATAAATATTAAATTAATTTTAAAATTAATAAATATTTAATAAATAAAGAATATTAAATTAATGAAAAACATGACAACACAAAAGCTAAAAGCCACGAGAGAGACAGAGAAGTCATTTTTGTAATATCTCTCGTGTTTGGTAATGCTATTCTATCATATTTAATATTATTTTTGTGGGCGCGTCGTCTGTGTTTGAATAATTTAAATTTTTTAAATTGAGATTTGAATTTGACCATTAAAGTACTCTTTAATAGAATAACATACATATTTTTTATCTTTAAAATAAAAGTATTATTGTTGAATTAACGTATTCAACTTCTCGATCATTAACGATTTTATATTTTAATTTAGAAAATTTAAGAACATATCAATAAATAAAAAATCAAATACCTCAAAACTCAAGCATTTGACTATTCATTTTTTTTTAAATACTGATATTTTATGATATTGATATACTAGAATTGAATTTTATATTAGTTTAATTGTGATCTTGCTTAAATTTTTATATTTATATCAAAAATATTTTTATTCTTTGGTTGAACACGGTCTTCATTGCATGCCCAATAGGTTCGAATTAGGCTTTAGATATATGTGTCCAATATGATTGTTTTCATATTTCCTTTTCATATGCAATGAATTGAAGGTGACTTCAAGGCCTGCCCGATTGCAGATCTCTTTTGTATATCCTAATTTTGTGTTATTGCTTCCTCGTGGCCCATAAATCTTTGTAATCTATACAAAGACAACCGAATTATGAATTGCACAATTATCAATCAAGATCATATCTGTGTTTTATATGCTATGCAATTTTAATTTTTCAAATCCTATATATACATGGGTTGAAGCTGCCTGTGAGTATCAATATTGGCATGAGAATTTGCTTCTCCAGTGGAAGAAATGTCTTCTGCTTCCCTTTCTGGCTTAACGCATCTTCCATGAGCATTTCGAACGAGTCCTTTGCTTTCCATTTGATACCAATATTGCCGGATTTTTAATTTATCCACCAAGATATCGCATGCCTTGTTCACTAGGGCAACATCTCTAAGAGCATCTGAAAGAAAACCTGAATCCAAACTTAAATGTCCATCCGCAAGGTGAAGTTAAGTTTCCTGACTGTGAAACCCTAACACGTTGGGAGACGAACGAATAGCAAGCTTAAGCTTGAGTTCACCTCCAACATGAGTGTAAACCCAGTTTAATGTACCTGTAATTTCATCAAATTTCTGTAAACTTTCGTTGAAAACTACTCCTGACATTCGTGGGACTAAGTCTTGCTTGACTACAACTCTTAATCTCTTACACCTTTTGGTGATGGTCGTCCCGAAATGCAGTGTTTCCGACTCTTAGTGCACCAAAGGAAATTACGCTGATGGGAAATCCTGGAATGGCGGCTGCGGCTTTACACGTATTGAGCAGAGACGATGAGCTGCCCAGGCTGTGGCTGGTCATCGTGAGGCTGACTTCTTCTCCTTTTTCTCTGCATGATTTCACCAGTTTTATCACTTCTTTCATGACATGCTCCGAAGCGCTAGACTTACTTGTATCTAGTGAATTCAGTATGTAAATACTTTGTAATCCATGTTCAACTATAGCATCTCCATGCCTGATCTGCTCTAACTTTCTCCGAAAATCCTTGTACCACTCTGACGGCGCCACCGTTCCCCGCCACGCCACGACGATATCAGTCCGGCCAATACGACGCGTTTCCTCGTTCGTCCCTTCTGGCAGCTAAACCCCATCCAGTTGGAATCCTTGCTCTATGTTTGACCCAAATGCGACCTGTTCCACCACTGCAGCATGTCCACATGCTACATAGAGCACTTGGTATTTGCATACCTTGTAGCCATTTTATCACGGCGTAGCTTTTCCATATCAATTATTTATTTATTTATTTCGTTTAAATCTCGTTATCGTCATCGTTGTTATTATTATTATTATTATTTCATTATTGTTCCAACTCCTAGTTTATTTAAACTCTAAATCAAATGCTTTTATTGATTTTCTTTTTCTTGTTAATGACAAACTCCATAATTAATTCAAACACCATGTCAATAAATAGTCTTTTTATTGTTCATGAACTCAATTTATGAACAATAGTTGTACAGATTACACATATAAATTCATGTTGATTTAACTCAATTAACATCTCTTATCAAACTCTATTTATTGCGTAAATTTTAACTTGGATCAGACCCAATTTCAATCAAAATTTGGTTTGATTTGATAGTCTATGTTGAAGCCGGTAGAGCTCAACACAAAGTGAATTGTTCGCATGAATCATACTTAATTTGTAAAGGAATAACTTTACTACTTTTGACGTTTCCATACAAAATGTCTTTTTTAATCCCACAGCCCACTCAAAACACATGGGAGACTGCCTTTGTATAAACATTTTGAGACTTTAGTTTCCCCTTTTCTTCCCCCTTCTCTCAATATCCCTGAAGGATTTATTAATTTTCAACGAAACTTTGTGTTTTCCATATTTGGTTAATGATTCTAACTCATTTGCTAACACACAATAAACAAGCTTTATTCACCCCAAACTTGATCACAGCTAAAGACTTGATATCAAAACCGCAAGTACTACCCGTGCATGGTATACATAAATCAGCAAGCAGGGCTAAACACGACACTTTTGAAGAATTGAAGTGGGAAGATTCATTCGCAATATATGTAAAACTTCAGTAGTAATATGATTGTCTGAGATGAATCATAACCTTTGTAGGTTGAATTCTTCATGTTGACTGTTGAAGTTATCTCTTAACCTACAAATTTAATCATTAAATTCTTAAACTTATTGGAATATTGACTTGTTTAAAACGTGGTAATACAACACAATTTTATGACCAAGCGAAAATGAAAAAGTCTCCAAACCGAAAATCATTTTTATGGACGAGGGAAATGCATATCAAAATTAAAGTAGATAGTTCTTTCATACTAAATTGCCCAAATGATATAATTATCACTAAAAGAAAATAAATAACAAAAAGATGAAAATTGATTGTGATAATTACCATTTGTTAGGCTATGAGTTTGATTTCTCTTGTTGAAGACTTTGAATCGATACCTGATTCACCCAAATTTAATACGTATTTTAAAACACACATTGAAAACACTCGAGGAAATAAATTACTACACCACATCAAATGAGCACGCCCCTAGTTACGAATTGTGCAAAGATTGATGTTGTTCGAGGTGTTGGAGTTCTTGAAAATCGCAAATTCTCAGCAGTTTGCCATGGGAGTTTTCATTCTGATTATGGGTACTTGAGTTTTGTTTATCATTTAGAACAAAATAATTCACTTTTAGATTTAAAAATTACAGGTAGGGTTCTTTCTTGCAATTGAAAATTACAGCAGCTGTTCTAGTTGACCATTTATGGACAATATTGGCAAGTTTATGTGAGAAGGTACACGTTCAACTGGAATTAATAATTACAAACATTCTCTTTATAATTTGCAGACAATTTACTAAAACACGTAAAAATACTACCCAAATTGAACTACGAAAGAATTACGACATAGCAACCAGCCATTGGCCCATTCTCCATTTTTCTTTCTAACCAAATAGAGTAAAATAACAGCCAGACATACCTACTTCGATAATTCTGTCTCTTTTGACTTTGCTTTAGAGAGCATCCAATGTCAACAATTGGACTGTCAGTGCAATTTGGATTTGAGAAACTTCTTGGAAATACTAGTTGCATACTTGAAAATTTCATAAACCAAAACCTACAATCACATATATAAACGCTATCATTTACACTCATCAACACAGCACAAGAATTTCAATTTCTGTCTCAAGTAATAAGGCTTTCAGCTATTTCTGAATCTCGGAATGGAGGTGTCACCAATGAGACATTTTACAAGAGAGAAAACAAGAAAAGGGAGAAGAAGTGTATGGAGGTTGAAGATTAGAATCACTTGGAATGCCATCAGAAAAACAATTTTAAGCACATTCGAACCGCATTCATTTCATCTAAGCTGTGCTTCAAGCATCAAACCACTCTCTAGCAAACAACTCTCCAACGCCGGCCGCGTTCATCATCAAGAGCTAGCCAATAAGCCTAGCCGGCAAGCAAATACACTGAGAAGGGCTTCTGATGATTCCACCAAAACGTTAGCACATCTGCTTCTTGTCCATATACAGCTTCCGATTTTATAGACAATGGGAACTACATGACGCCAACCAAATCTCCCAAAGAAAATATTTCAACAAGATGGAAAGAGCTTCATGGTTTGCAGAACTGGGATAATCTTCTTGATCCACTCCATCCCCGCCTTCGAAGGGAAATAATCAAGTATGGAGAATTTGTAGAAGCAACTTACGATGCCTTCGACTTCGATCCCTTATCGGAGTTCTGCGGAACTAGCAGATATAACCGGCACAAGATTTTGGAAGAATTAGGCCTTGTTGATCATGGTTACAAGGTCACCAACTACATTTATGCAACGTCTCATGTAGACGTGCCTAAATGGTTTGTGAGAACGCAATTGGGACAAGCTTGGAGCAGAGATTCGAATTGCATGGGATTTGTTGCAGTGAGCAATGACAAAGGATCCCAAAGAATTGGAAGGAGAGACATTGTCGTGGCATGGCGGGGCACGGTGGCGCCAACCGAGTGGTTTACAGACTTAAAATCAAAACTAGAACATTTCGGAGGCAAAAATGTTAAAGTTCAACATGGGTTCCACAATATTTACACATCCAGGGATGAGGATTCAAGATATAACAAGACAAGTGCTTAGAGCAAGTCATGAAGGAACTAAAAAGGCTGGTGAAATTCTTTCAAGGAATAGGTGAACAAGTAAGCGTAACTCTCACTGGCCACAGCTTGGGTGGTGCATTGGCTCTCCTCAATTCATATGAAGCTGCAACTTCGATTCCTGATGTTTTCATCAGTGTAATTTCTTTTGGGGCACCGAGGGTTGGCAACTTAGCTTTCAAGGAGAAGCTCAATGAATTGGGAGTCAAGACCCTACGTGTTGTTACCAAACAAGATATAGTCCCAAAACTACCTGGAATTCTTTTCAACAAAATTCTTCGCCAGCTTAACCCGATTACTCAAAGATTGAATTGCGTTTACAGGCACGTAGGGACGCAACTGAAGCTTGATAAGCGCATGTCTCCGTATTTGAAAGATGATACTGATTTTTCAGGGTGTCATAAACTGGAACTTTATCTTCATCTCTTAGATGGATTTTTGAGCAAGAAATCGAAGTTTCGATGTAATGCAAGGAGGGATCTCGCATTGGTGAACAAGAGTAGTGATATGCTGATGAAGGAACTGAGAATCCCAGAGTTTTGGTATCAGCAGCCTCACAAGGGGCTTGTACTAAACAAGTTTGGAAGATGGGTGAAACCTGGAAGACAACCCGAAGACATTCCTTCTCCATTTGGCACTGAAGGATCTCGACATTTGCTTCTTCAATAAGTATTTACAGTTTTCTTTTTTATTGTAAAGATTCAGAATTATGAACTTGATGTTGCCCTAGTTTGTATTCTAAATGTGATCTGTTATCTCTCAACGAAGATTCGTCCTTAAATATTTGACCCAAAGACTAGTTACATAAACCAGTTTTCCTTTTCACCAATGCGAGATCCCTCGAAGTTTCGATGGATTTTTCACCAAAGACTTAGTAGTCCCCCGTTTTGTTATAAATGTAAAAAAATATATTGTTATGGGTAATTAAGAAGGTTGCCTTTCACTTCTATGATCTCTTTATTAATTTTTTTTTAATAAATATTGAACAAAATTTTCTGCAACTTTAACAAGATTTGAACTCAAACCACTTTCTATAAATTAATTACCCATAAGAATATTTGGTTGGGAAGTTTCTAAAAGTGTTGTTTGATGTATGCTTACTTGCGGAACTACAAGCAGGCATGAAATTCTTACATTTGAAAATCAAAGCAGCCTTCAGCTTTTGACCCAATGAATTAATCATGGGGAATATTGTCGTTTGATAACTTGTGATTAATTAGTAGCAAATATTCCAATTAATTTTTAGAAAACAAAAATAATAAATAAAAATCATGTACTAGAACACGTTAATGAGGTATACATACAGTAGCAGCCATGGACCTTTATATTCTCCATCATTATTTCAATTGAATACAACGAATAGTTATTCCTCGAAAGTATGAAGGAAATCCAAGGTCAATATTGGACTGGAATATCAGGGAAACTTCTTAGAAATCACAATGGCGTGCTTGAATTTTTCGTAACATTGAATTGAAATAAAAAAAAACTGATTTTTCAGGGTGTCATAATTTGGCACTTTATCCTCTCTTCAACTCATAGATGGATGGATTCTTTAGCCAGAAATCGAAGTTTCGATGAAATGCTAGGAGAGATCTGGGTTTGTTCTTTAGTTGCTGAGAGTAGTGATATGGTGACCGAGGAGGTGGTATTATTATAGTCTCGTATCTGGGTTCAGACACGAGACCATAAATACCACAAACATTAAAGGAACTACACAAATGAACAATCATACAATTGATCCTGACCAGGTGACTAGTGATAAGCATCCACGAGCCCAAGCTTAATGGAATGTAAGATTTGAAGACAAGCTTGGTGTTAGGCGTTTCCTTCAATTCACATCAAGCTACTTCAAGAGCAGGGACACGTAAACAAAAAGCTAGAAAGTATAGAAAGTGGAACTAGGAGTGGGAAGTAGAAGAATTCTTTCGACCCAAACAATCCAGCCATGGTAACCTGATACAATATTGTCGATTTATCCTCTCAAAAAGCTTCATTTTAAAGTTGGTCCATATGAGTTCGTCGGGATTCAGGCGCATCGATTACAGTTCATGTGTCAACCAAATGGGCATGGAAGACTCTGAGCTGCAGAGGCTGCAGCAACCCTACTTGTGAAGAAGACCAGAGCGGCACCTAGTTGCTTCTCTGTTCGAGTGACATTTTGCTCCGCTTCCAGTTTTTATAGCGTTCTATTGCATCTACTCATTTACCAGTAAGACCATGGCAGCCAGTTTTGACAGCCGTTCTTGTTCCTGCTGGCTTGCTAATTTGTTTCGACACTGCATATACCACTTCAGCATGTGTAAACTTCTTTTTGTAGCCTCCCAACTATTCATAACTTTTGTTAACCTACGCGCACACATGGAATATAAAAGCCCCACCCCCACCAAAATTGAACATACCACAGACCACATAATACAGGTAGACAATCACCTCATGAATTCATCCTCTTTTTAATTGGTTTCAGCAATAAGAATACGTGATAAATTATTTGTTATACAATTCAATTACATGTTTGATGTTTGTCACATTTAATATATAATTCTCAATATGTTTAAAGATTGAACATAGCATTTTTTAAGATGACTATTTACTGACTTCATTAATTGTTGATAACATATAAATATACTTTTACTATGAAAAATTGATAACAGCTCTTAGTACGTGTTTTGAAGCCATTATAATTGATAGCCTGTTTGCTAATGTTTACTTTTGGTAAAGTGATTTGAGTGGAAGTCTACCCGAAAGGCAATAGCTTCCAACTTCACTTTGCTATTCAAAACGTGTACAGCAATGGCATAACAGTAATCTCCAACATGTGCTTGAAATTAAAATACTAAACATTAATTGCCATATTTGAGTTACAATGATTCAAGTTAGACAAGAGTAAAAGAAGCAGTTCAAAGTTATCAACTTAATGTAGACAGAGGAAAAGAATTTTTCAAAGTGTCATTTGCATATACAGCAAAATCAATATGCTTCTACAATTTGCACTCTGTTCTACTCATGCCCAAAATGTGAGGACCTAATCATGTGCCGCGACTGATACAATGAATGGGTAATCAGTATCCTCCAAAAACACAAGCTGAAACTCGACGCAACCATCAATGAAGCCCACTTGGCTGTTGAAAATTTGATACAGGGTTAAAGCCGGAAGGGGCATTGGGAAGAATAGTAACGAATATGCACAGTCAGAGCGGCTCGTCATCTGAAGTTACAGCAATGAGCTAGGCCTCTTGACAACTTGTTCCAAAGGCAGATCATCTGCCTTGGAGATTGGTAATGTGCAGTATAATAACCTTGCATGCACCCATATTGACAAAACTTCCAGCTATGAGAGTACTGGACAGCCGTGGAACTGTTAAATTGTTCAACCCACATTCCCATACTCACATCCTCCATCTTGAAGAGCTGCAACCAAAAAGAAACGAGTACACTTCAGTTGTTGGTTGAAGAGACACAAAAAGGGAGAGCATAGTCCCAATGCAAGAAAATAGATATAACATTTGGTGTCACTGACCCTTAGGCTCTGATTTCCATGTTGAGAGACAACAAATTTTGCAATATCAATTGAAATTACATATCCAGGCCCATTCGCATAGGGAGGGTATACTTCTTCTGGCCACTCCTGCAACAGTAGACAACAGTCTTTAAGATAAAGAAACAATTACATGCACAATCTTAACCAAATATCCACTTAAAGTTCTAAATAATCAAACAAAAACATAACCTAAACCCAAATAGTAATACGAACAGAAACCATCTGGTTCCAAAACTTAGCATCATATTATATTGCCTGCTGAAGCAAGGCTAATTGATGTTGATGGCTCTAAAGGGAAGGAAAAAACAATCCAATGGGAATATAAAAACTTGGAGATGTTGAATCCTCTTTGCCTTGCATATGCTTCTGAGCTTCGATCTAAGTTCATTTCACGCATGCATAGCAAATCAAGAAGGATTTTAGTGAAAAGTGACTCAACTAATGCTAGAATTGTAGTTAGTACAGCCTAGAATGCTTCTAGCAGAAAGGAGAAATATGTGAAACATTAATTGGGTTTTGAAAGCATAAGCTTGCACTTAGAGAAAGTTCTAGCTGACCTTACAAAAAAATTTAAAGTAAGGCTAGACACCGTGAGGGATTAGTCAAATGGTCAGGCCAGTGGCTTGGTCACACAAGTTCTGGGGTTTGATTCCATCACGGGGACCTATATGGTCAATGACCATAGTTTCACGTTTCCCAAAGAATGGATTGGCAGGGGGCCCAGTTTCCAACTTGGGACCATTACACATCTTTGGGGGTTTCTGGGTTCTCATTAAAAAAAAAGGTTTACTTATTAGTCCATAGATGCTTCAGGTAGGATCAAGCATCTGGTGAAGGACTATGTAAAATTTGGAGTGCAAAACTGAGTCTAGCAGATCATAACACAGCTTATTGTGAAAATATAGGAGGTAGAACTTCTGTTGCTTTGCAATATTGAGGCAAAGCTATTGAACTATATATATATATATACACACACACACACATATACATGTATATACATATATCTATATATATCTATATATACATATATATATACATGTGTGGATGGAAGTTTCATATACATTTTCTGACCCAATTAAGCAGATCATCCACACATACAGAAGACAGTAACATCCAGATGGAGCAATCTCATCATGAAGGATAACTGGTAAAGTCAAATTCACATAAAAGCATGCAAAAATTGCATACCTCATAGGTGACAGCCCATTTCCCAGTTCGCAGGGGTCGATGTAAGAGGTTGAGATTGCCCATGTAAAGAGACCTCTTGGGAAATATGCCCTCAATTTCTTTCAAGACACTGTCCACCCTGATAAATGTATCATCATCACATTTCATGATGTAAGCAGCTGTCACATTCTGAACCTGCACAAAGGAATTGGGCTAGTTAACATCTATAAATCAAGTTCAGCATAATGCAGAACACAATAATCCAGAATACAAGTGTATTAATGGCAAGATTAAAAAAGAAAACCTACAAAAGTTTTTAACAAAAAAAAATGGATTCCAACATACAGACTAACAATTTGACTCACCCCAAACTCGCAAATGGCGATGGTTTTCAGAACCACAAGCTCATAGCGGTCCATAAAAGGCAAAATAACAATGTCACCAAAGTAGTCAGCTTCCTTCTTCAGCACAGCATTCACCTCCTTTCTTGGATTCTACAAGGTGATTTCATAAGTGAGTAGGAAAACTAAAAAGGAATGCCAATAAGATAAGAATCAGATAGACACCGGAGAGTGTCAGAAAGAAAATTCTGCGAAGGAAATGACAAACATTGACAGCTGCTTAAGAATGTCAGCAAAATATAGACTCATCGCCCAAGTGCTTAATAAAGATTGAAGAAAGATATACCAGTGCAACAAAGAAACGCGCAACAACATTTGAAGCCTTAATTGCCGGAGATTGCATCCAAGTTTTCCTAATTGCCATGCGCTCTGCAAAGTGATTAGTAGCAGAAAGAACTCCAATAAAAAGATGGATAGGACGATTGGGTAAAGGATCAGCTTTCCACTCTGATGACATTTCCAATACTCTTTGAAGGGAGAAACTTGGATGAGAAGCTGGAAGATTGGTAGCATAAACTGAGTGGACATCCAAATCTCCTTTAACTGCTAGACCTGTGGCATCCTCTAGTGTAAATCCCTGAAGGCAGAGCAAAAAAAAATCAGAAAGGCATGTCTGGGCTCAATGCAATAAAAAGAGAAATGGAAAAGAAAAAAGAGAGTTATTAAAAGAATAAAGTGAAAATTGAGAGGTCGTATTGAGATGGCAAATTGAACCAAGGATAGACCATTGTGATAAAGTGGCCATGAGTGGACTCACAAAATCTACACATTTGCAAGAGTTAAGAAGACCAGTGGAAATGCAGAGGATTGTAACAGAAACTCAACCATAATGACTGATAGGATAACAATAATATACAAAGGGTAAATACTTTCTCATAAATAAAATATTTGCCAAAAAGATCATAGACAGGGAACCTGTTATAGACCAAGAGAAAGCCCCAAAAAAATGTGAGCAATTTGACATGTACTGTTTTCCCTATCATGGAGAACCATTAAGCAGTGCAACACTAGAAATGCAATTGAGCAACATTTGGATCCCCACACGACCAAGACCCTTAGAAAGCATTGTTTAATGTTTAACATATCTTTCTCATTGTCATGAACATACCGTTCGATAAGGGAATGAAGTCACATGCCGACCCCCAACATTAATATGATATCCTTCAACACCAGCTCGCAGGGTCAGGATAAACAATCGACCTTCTGCAAAAGGAAATGGCCAAGTAACTTCTGGTTTCTGTGCACGTCCAATGAATCTTTTGAACCAAGAGGCTGTTTTGGAGTCTTTTGAGTCAACAACATCATTCCGCATCCACTTTTCACATTTCACATACCCATCAACTGGCAAATCAATCCATTAAAAAACAATTAAACATAGTTGGCATACATCAGAGCTCAAAAGAGAAAAAAGAAAAGAAAAGAAAAGAAACAAGTTAAAGTACATCAAAAACAACTGCTTTCAGTGTCTAAGCAGCAAACAGCAGTCACATTCTTCAATAATGACACCCACAAAGCATGGTCAGCATGTTCAGCAAGAATGAGCTTGTATTAGAATTAAACGAAATATGAAATAATAAATGCAATTACGACTTGAATCAATCATGCCTATTCTCATAGCATACTTCAAAACACACACACATCATCCTTTTCTCAAGAAGCCCACCAACAATATATTCTGAGAAATTTACACTACATGGACAATATGATTGGTTCATATTCGCCCAATCAAGATTGAAAAAGAATACCCATTCTTATTTATTTATTTAAGTTTTATTCACCCATTTGATGGTAGGAAATCTTATGCCTCCTTTTAGTCATGACAAATCATCTAAAAGGATTCTTCTACCTTCTCCTTTGTAGCATATAATAAACTTGCATTCCTATTTAGACCAAAGACAAACTAAGCACAATTTGTTTCATTCAAACTGCTGTCTAAATTATCATTTTTACTTTCCTTGTTACCCTTTTATGACTAAGAAAGTGAAATATATTATACCAAAATTTACACATACGTTAAGAGTTGGTGAAACTTGCCAAAGGAAGCAAGGGAAATTATAATCACACCGAGGTTGAACTTTCTGAGCACAATAAATCTTACCAAGCATATCATCATCTTTCTTAGATGGTAAACCATCACATCTTTGAGATGTCCCCCATTGCATTCTATAGCATGTGTTGTGCTCCATAACTGGCCGCCCACTCCAATCTCCTTTGAGTCGAGGATTCAAATGTAAAATCTTTGGTGGATCCTCTCCATCCACTGACTTCAATCCTTGCAATTCAATCATAAACTGGGATACCATAACCAATCCATCAGCATTCCTCCTCCTTGCAAGCTGGGGTAAAAACTCCTGATGTGAATAATGAGGTGTTCCCACCACTGTAATAGAAGATCCAGCAGCAAGCCCACAAGGAAGAAACATTAATCTATCCCCACTCGCCAACTCTTCTCCACTCATGGATAGCCACGAAGGACAAGATTCAGGCTTCCCCTCATATACATCCCTCTGAAAAGTCTCCTTTACATCAAACTTAGCTACTTCCTCCCATGCCTTCAACCCTATCGTCCATGCCTCATCTGCCATTCTTTCAAGCATTGACAACCCACTAGTCCTATTTCTTCGCCTCATAATCTCACCCGTTATTCGACCGTATCGAAACTGAAGTGGCTTTATAGGTCCATTTTTTCCGTTTTTCAAAAGTACCTGCCTAGGCATCAATGGCGCCTCTAGGTTTTCATTATCTTCTAGCTTCTGGTGAAAAGTATCCTTATAAACAGAACTAAAGAATGGTTTACTCAGATCCGAATCTCCATTCTCCTCGACCATTTTCTCATCCAATCCAATATAATTATCATCTCCACTTAACATTGCCGCAATCTCTAAAAAATGTGGTAACTTAAATGCTATGAAAACCAAGTATAGTAAGCCTATGCCCAACAAGAAATGCGACAATTTGAACCTCCTACCGCCACTACCAGCCTCACTTTTGATTCTCTTCATCTTGTAAAACGAACAAGAAAACAAACAAATAAAATTCACAACTTAAAATTCTCCAAAAAACATTTCTTCAATCAATCAAAAGAACACAAAAGAAGCAAAACCTAATGTATCCAACACTTGAACGTAAACCCAACTCCAATGTATCAGTACAGATCAATAACCATCAGAAAATGACTTCAGCTCTTGGAATCCGAAAATGTAGAAGAGAACTCAAACCTCGAAAGAAAGAGAGAAAGAAATCAAGTTTAGCAATCAATCGACATCACGACGTACTGAATAAAAGCCCATCAAAATCCTCAACCCAAAACCCTAAATTCGTTTACCATTTCACAAGCATTCCTCAGGCACTTGATCTTCCAATCAAACCCACCCCAATGCTTGTATGCAAACGAAGAACACGTGAATGTAATCATAGAAACTAACGCAAACCCTAGCGATTGAAGCAGATGGAGGAGTTAATTTTTGAATGAGGTTGGTATTTGAAAAAGAAGAAGGGAGATGGAGAGAAAAAGTAATCTACAACGTGCGCGCATTTGAATGCCAGGAGCAAACTGTGATTCAATGGGTATTGTAGATAAAATAACGGAAAGTTTAGGGACTTAAATGTAAATGCAACAAACTCTATCGTCATTTTCAGGGAATGTGAAATGGAATATAAATTTTATAATTATTAGAAGAGATGATTGACCACTTTGTTTTTTTTTATTATTAATTAATTAATTTTATTTTTTAAGACAATTGAGGGACACGTCATCTCGGAATAATTTTTTTTAATTTAAATATTTATTATATATTTTAAATTTTATATTAACCGTTTTAATTTATATATTTTATATTTTTATATTAATTATTTTAAATTTAAATTCTAACCCTCAACCATGCAAACAGAGCCATAATTTTCGGTCCCTGAATTTTTAAACCCTAAAACTCCTCCGATTCAATCCAACATCAAATATAATCATTTTAACAAATTGAGTATCAAACAAAACAAAATAACAAATCGAGCGCGAAGAACTTGCCGACGATGGCTTGAAAAGTGACGGCCTGGCAGACAAGCAGCCTGGAGAATGATGAACTAGTCGACTATAGCTTGGAAAGAGGCAAGCTTGGTGGGAGAGCAAGCATGATTTGGAGTGAGAAAATGCCAAAAGCAAAAACATTTTTTTATTATTTTTTTAAACTGCCCTTAACGCAGACAACGGTAATTGATGAGAGGTGACTGCAGGGATGAGTTTGGTAAAGTTGTTCAAACGTTATCCTTATTTGTGCTTGATCTCTTTTTTTTTGTCCCCTGGATGGTGCTGACAGTCGTAATAAGATGGAGTTGAGTATGGGAACCATTGGGGGACTTGAGGTATGCAAAAGTGCAAAATTCTATGCACTTTTGCATATTACACATATCAATCTATGTTACTTGAGGTATGCGGACCATTTTCTGATTTCCAAAGCAGCACTAAATGCAGTGTTCAAGTTTACATACCCTTGGTGCTTGGAGACCAAACAGACATTTAATTGGTTTATCATTGTTAAATTTCATGCCAATCGGTATGTTTATCTTGTGTAGGTATATAATTTTCTGTAAAACTATCCAGACATCATTTGTAGGTTATTTCCAACTGGAATATTGCAAATTAGAGTTGTTTGCACCCCCCCCCAAAGAAGGGCTTCTGTGCTACCTTATAAAATGCGAGAAGAATGATGAATCATCCTAGTACGTGTCTGTTGAGCGTCCTCCCTACCATTGTTCTATGCACTCAACATTAGGGCATCTTGAACCAGCATCTGGTGCTCGCTCGTGCAAGTATTCCAGGAGAGGAGTACTGGCCAGAAGGCACTGCCTGTCGAGTAAGGATTTGCAAAGGCTCCTGAGCCAACTGGTGAGTCAACGGGTTCTCCTTCTTGTGGAAAACATCCTGGGAGCAGGAGGAAGAAGTATAGAGCATCTGCTGCTGCTGCTGCTGAATCTTCTTAAGTGATTGTGGAATCAAATGCTTCTGTGGCACCCGAAATTTTTGAGGATACAAGAGATGATTCTAAAGATTCCTCATCTGAGTATGTTGTTTATCAGGCAAAACCCATGGAAGAAGAAGAACCTGGATATGATGCCCACATCTATTCATTGATCCTGAAGTTAAGAAGCTAACAGAAGAACCACTAACTAGCTAAGAATTATGGTGGAACTGGAGAAAGCCATACAAGGAACAATGGTCTTGATGACAAAGAAGGAAAACTGATGTTGAAACAGGTAATGCAAATAATAAATAAATAAATAATATAGGGATATACAGTTTGACAGATAAAATGTGTAATGCACTCGCACCCAATTCAGCCTTTCCTCAAAAGACTATAATCCAACATTAACTGAAACTTCTCTTTACAGAGCTAGACGGCATCTTTTCAAGGAAGAAAGGGTTTTAGTATTTATTTTGACATCTCTTCGGATTCTTGATTTCTCTCTCGATCTCTTTCCAACTGCACACATCCAAAGTGATTTTCCTTTAAAAAGAATGAGACAAGATACATGGAACGTAGCCTAGGTGAAACTGGACTTCCTTTTCCTTGGATGATAATTATATAAGGCAGTGCCTTTAAAAAGTTGTGATATTTTAAAGACCTAGCCACTAGCAAGCCATTCAAAATAATGTACGACAATCTGCAAACTAACTAATCAGATTTGACATGCCTTTTTTTTCAAGGAAGCTATCTCAAGCAATTCCATGGTGAAAACTTTTACATTTATGAAAGTTTCAACAAAATGCCTGAAAAAGTGAACAAAATATACAGAAACCTATGCGATATAACCTTGTTCATGTCAAATAAAAAGATATGCAAGACAAGCAAAGAGAACAAAAGGTTCTATGCCAATATCTTTGAAATTTACCCATAGAATTATCATAATGTGTAAAACTCTCCTGCCAATTATAATCGTTAGAACTGGTTATGAGTATGGTTCATACATGAAAGGACAGAACCTTCATCAACTATTATATTTTTTATGAAAAAAATTTACCATATCCCTAAAATTGGAAACTTTCAGACCCAGCAACCACATTGATTTGCAAAAGTTTAGAATATAAAAGCACAAATTCTGAGTTTTATATCAATGACTAAAGATATGGGTTTTGTTTCTGTTGTTTTAATTTTTTACTGTATTTTGAATTTTATGTATATACATATATAATTCTTTTATGTCTAACATCTTGTGCTTGTCATAACTTATGTGAAGATTTTTTATAAAAAAAACAAATAAATGTAAAGAAGTGAAGTTTGTTTTCACGCATCCTCACACTTGTCTCTTATGTTTCTTTAAATTACTTCACAACCTGATTGGTTGACTCGAAAAACCTGGTGTAGCATTTCTCCAAGTGAAACGAAATATGAATATTTTGTTCATTTTGGTAGTGAGCAAGAGAGGCTGGAAAGAATAGGACCAATAGCATACTACTCACTCTGAATGGCTAAGAGCATGGAGGAGGGACACTTCACGTGAAGCTATTCAGAAACATTACGAGGAGACTGGTGAAGATGAAAATATGCGTTATTTTAAATGTTTCCTCACCAAACAGATCAAGAATTTCGGATAATGATGGGGACTGATGTTCTCGGTAAAAGGGATCCGTTAGCAATGCGGGAAGATCAAATAAAACAAACTATCTACTCCATGGCTATTAAGTTTGCGCATTATATCCTTGTCTCTGGTTATTATCATTTTGATTTATCACCTCAATCTTTCTCTTTGACAGCATGAGTTCTCAGTTAATTGATGTTTACTTATTTGACACATATATTTTGGCTTCTCCGGATAAAGAAAATGTTTAAATTTATCTATCCCATCCTTTTCAGTTTATTGGTGCACATTGTCTAAGAAAATGTTTACTTATGACAAAGTCTGATGGTTTAGTGTTTTTGTTTTTTTTTGCACTTGTTACATGGCAAAAGCCACCTGGCAAACCCACCATCTTTTTGGTCCCATGAGTGGGAAGCTCACGGCACCGGCAGAAATTGATAGAGGAACCCGACAGACAGTTTTCTGGAGGATCATAGAGTAAGTGACCAAAGAATATGACTACGCAACTACTCTGAGAGCCCTAACGAAACTATTAACGAGATTGCTGATTACAAACAGCGCAGGGACGCAATAAAGGCCATAACCGGTCACGCTTCCATAGTTGCAAATCGAAAGATAATTATCGGTAGCTTTTACAAGAGGCCTAGCCAATAATTTCATTTCAGGCATTCGAAATGAATTTGTTAGGGATAACTGTGTCCGAAAAACATGCAGAGGTGTGAAAGAACAAATTCGAGTCAGAGAAATTTGTTGATCTCTTTGAAAAAGAAATAGAATCGCTCGAAACATAAGAAACTAGAGAAACAATGATATAGTGCTATAAAAGAATAAAGAAATTATATGGTTAGCACCTGCAGGCACATCCCACTAATAAAAACAATAAAAAATAAAAAATAAATATAAATAGGAAATTTCACAATTCCATGGCACCAAAAAACCTAAAAAAAAACTGCACACTGAAACCCGACTGCATCCAAGCAAAATAGAAAGCCAAATAGTTTGTTTTTCTGACTACTACTTACCCTTTAAAAGACATCTAATAGAGTGTGCAGAATTCGTATTTACAAAATTTAAGAATATCTTTTTCTTATTTAACTATGGAATTTCATTGCATTGTGCCGATATGAACTATTTTTGTTAACATGAAGGTAACTTGGTTGGTGAAGAATCTCACAACCTAATAGATATTAAAATAATACACACATACATGTATTAAAACTTTATTAAATAGTTTATAGATAACTTCGTAAAATTATTTCATTAAGCAAAATATATATATGGGATTAGTTATAATAGTGATAATAATAACTTTAAAAAATTAAAAATGGCTATCGTGATTTGTTTAATAATTTTATTGAAATAATTTCATTGATTTTATTACGAATCTAAAAAAAAAGATAATTAATCTTTTAGAAAAAGAAAAAAGTAAAAAAAGGTATTTGACGAATTTTAAAGAACTAATTAGTATTCAAAATCTAATAGAAATTGATAAAATATTTTATCATATAATTACCGATAATTGTCTCTCTCATATTTAATTATATGACAACAAAGATTAATAAAAATAATTAATTAAATCGTGTACTAGACAAGAGAGGCTAGGCTTAACTTGTTATCAATTCATTCTAGAGTAAGTTAGCTCTTCGACCTTATTCTCTTTGTCGAAATTGACCAAGTAACATGTACAACATTCACTTTCCCTTTCATCATGCAACCCGAAGATTAATTATAAATGTTGGACTATACATAATTATAAGTTTCAACCATGAATTTCTTGCCTTTTATTAGCATAAAACCTAACTCTAACCTAAATTTGTATTTAAATCCTATAATTCTAGTTCTTGTTAGCATTTAAATGGGAACAACAAAATGACGTGAGAAAATATTTAAAATTATAATACTTCACCTTAATTTTTAAAATAACATAGTTTTATTGTACTATACATTCCCATAAATATAAAAAACGATTCTCAATTAAACTTGTAATAAGTGTGTAGTAACATAAGCACCAAGAGTAACACTATTTTATTTAAATTTATATTAAACTAATAAATTCAATTGGGATATATCATGTTGTAAATAATGTTTTAGCATACTTTTTTTATGTAAACAGATTTACTCTAACCAAAGTACAATATTTGATAAAAATTCACTTTTATTTACTACTGAATATTTTCGGGATCAATTATATTTATACTTAATATCGAGTGATAATATTTCATAATAATTGTAAATTAAACGTCATATAACTTTAATTTCAGATATAGTATAAATAGTTTTCTAAAAGTCAATTTGTAATCAATATTTAAACCAAGATTAAGTTATCCCACCTATGTAATATTTACCTAAAGTACTTGGAAATAAAGCAAAAAAAATTAAACAAACAATAACGTGAATCAAATGAAAACTATATATATATATACATATATACATACATATAACTTAGATGAATTTAACGTTGGATTGTCACTTGTAATTTGAATAATTCTTTATGTCTATAATATTAATATTATGTAATTAGTTATTATTATCATTCAATGTTCATTTGAATCTAAAAGTGATTAGCCTTAATTGTTTCAATTCTTCTAGTTGCAAAAAAGAAAAAAATCAAATGGATCTTATCAAATTAATGAATAAACAAAAAGTGAGCAACAATTAATTAGTAAATAAAAATTGTGAGTTAATTATTTTTTAAAAAAATTTAAGTATCTGACACGTATATAAATACTTTATTCATCAGGCAATAATTTAATACCATATTATAGTATATTTGACTTCACAATTTTGTACTTCATTCTCTTCAAATACTAAAATCTAAAATTTACTCAAATAAATTAAAATTAAAGATGGACGAAACCAAATCGAACCAGATCACAGATCATTTTAGGAATATTGATTCAATTTTGATTCAAAAAACCAAACCAATAGTTGTCGATTTGGTTTTTCTTTAGGTTTGATCCAAATTGAATCGAACTAAACCTATCAAACTAATTTTTTTTTGTTTTGAATTTCAATAGTTATTGGTTCAACTCTGTTTGAGCCAAATCAAAATCAATAACTTTAGTTTAATTCAAAAGTTTACTCAAATAGAATCGAAAATGAATCTACTTTTAATAAAAATATTAAAAAATTTAATATAAATATTAAATTCATGTGACTTCTTTAAACAGATGTCATTAACTAAAAACAAATCAAAATTTTACAAAACCACTTGAATAGCAAATCATAAAATTGTTTTAACGGTAACCCGAAAAGAGTTTCTATCATATCATCATCCTACAAATCTCCATTACTTCTCACAATCATCTCTTTTTTGTTTAGTTTCCCTGCGATAAAATTTAGAGCACTGCCAGTTGCAAATGTAATACCAAAATGAATATCAATTCCCACGCATCGATAAGGATGATTACCCAAAAATAAAAAAAGATAGAACAAAAAAATTAAAAGGAAACATCAAACCCCCATATTTTTTATTTTTAACACAACTGTTACAACCTTGAGCACTTGTGGTAACAAGTACTGGTACAAATGTTCTAAATATATCTTAAGTTTCTGCTATTGTTTTATAGTAGTTATGCTTTCTTAGTTTTTATTAAATTTCACAAGCTTAATTATTGTGTCATTATTTCAGCTTATTTTATATATCAAAGTAGTATTACTAATATCCGTTGATCTTTATGGACAAGGAGCATCAGGATTGATGTCAAAACCAAGGTTAACACCGCATGCAATTTGAATTTGTGCCGAGATGGAGACTCCTATGACATCAGCTTCGGCTGTAAGACGATGGCACGGATATGGAGGGCTCGGTCTCGGACTGATCGTAGGGGTAGGGCTGGGACTGGGGCTCTGTCTTGGACTAGGGCTTGGTGTCGGACTGGGGCTCCGTCTTGGACTAGGGCTTGGTGTCGGACTGGGGCTCCGTCTTGGACTAGGGCTTGGTGTCGGACTGGGGCTCCGTCTTGGACTAGGGCTTGGTGTCGGACTGGGGCTCCGTCTTGGACTGGGGTTGGGTGTCAGTGTAGTAGGACTTGGACTGGGACTCAGTGTCGGAGTCATCTTGGGGGTAGGGCTTGGACTGGGATTCGGTATTGGAGTAGGACTTGGACTGGGGGTTTGTTTCGATATAGTCGGGCTTGGACTGGGGCTCGGTGTCAGTGTAGGACTTGGACTGGGGGCTTGTGTCGGTATAGTATGGCTTGGACCGGGACTCAGTGTCGGAGCAATGATGGGGGTAGTGCTTGGACTGAGGCTGGGTGTTGGTGTAGTAGTGCTTGGACTAGGACTCGGTGTCGGAGTAAGACTTGGACTAGGGGCTTGTGTTGGTATAGTATGGGTTGGACTGGGGCTCGGTGTCGGGATAATTGTGGGAGTGGGGCTTGGACCAGGGTTGGGAATAGGTTTAGTAGGGCTTGGACTGGGTCTCGGCATGAGAGTCGGACTTGGACTAGGAGTTGTCTGTGGTGGCAGAGTAGGGGTTGGAGGGTGGACAATGCCCATATTATGGTGAACACATTGACATGTTTTTCTGGGTCCAAGTGTTAACTTTGCTATTTGGACAGTCTTAAGGACAGAGCAACATCCACTAGGCACGGGACCATTCAACCGTCCGGCGCGGAGGATATTGGCACAAGCTCCGAAATTTACTGGCACCGCCTTGCATATAATTGGGTTAGGAATTGGCGGTGGTGGTGGTATTCTTGTGCAGCTGGTTTTCCTCACTAAACTTACCAACAATAAGAGGAGCAACGCTCTACCGAGAAAACTTGCCATGTTTTGTTTCTCACTTGATGAAAATATTCCTGGATTAGTGGTTGCATGCATGGATGAGTCTGATTGCAATGGCTTTATATAGAGTGGACAGATTACAAGACAGTACCACATCATTTAGTGTTATAGGTAGGGAAAAGGACGAGCAGCTAACATAGATGCCACCCGCCCTCTCGTCGAGGGGGGAAAGCATTTGCATTTGACAATTCTTTCTTCACTTTTTTTCCTCTTGTTAATTAATTACACCATTTTGTACATATTTTAGTGTTAGAAATCCAATTCGAAAGTAGGGTTTGTTTGATAGTTAGTACAAGTACTTTACCTCCAAAGTTCTTTTATGAATACTTGACTTTAGTAAATAAAAAATACTTGTAAAATTCAATAAATATTAATATATTATTTTTTAAAATAAACACCGTATAAGTGTTTTTCTCAATAAGCTCGTGTAGTTAGGAAAGTAATCCGAGCCTTGTTTTTATATCTCATTTCATAAGTTTCAATGAACATGATTAAATTTTATTTGCAAAATATAAATTAAATTTTATTTATAATTTTCTTATAAACACTTCAACATAACATATATATATAATTTATTTTTTAATTATCAGTTTAATTTATTTTCAATAATTGAGATTAAATCTAATTTGTATAATTAATATATCATAATGAGTACTTATGTTAAATTTAACTTTCACCATTAAAAATATATTAATCTAATAATTAAAAATTAGTATAAAAAATTATATAAAAATTAAGAAACTATTGATTTAACGCGAATATGTCTGTGTATGTCCACAACAACACCTTGCTTTTTCTTTATAATTACACAACAAATTAGTGTGTAATATATAAACTGGAAGAACCAAACCTAGGTTTGATTTAGTTTTAAAACCATTTTAGTTTTTTTATTTGGTTTGGTCCAAAGAAGGAACAAATTTAACTGAATTACTACTATAAAATTAATATTTTGTATATTATTTTTGTTATTTTAATTAATAAATAATATTTATTTAAATCAAATTAAAATAAAAATATAAAATATTTTAATTTTACAATTAATAAATTAAAAAAATTATTTCTATTTTTATGGTTTAGTTTAAATCGACAAATTGAACCTAACTCAATTGAATTAATTATAAAGATTAAGCCGATTTAGTACAACTTGACCTTCATAGTTGATTCCCTTCAATCTAATCTCAAATCAAAATCAATAATTTTGGTATAATTTAAAATCTAACTCTTATTAAATTAAACATGCTCAACCCTAGTTAGATAGATTTTTATTTATTATGGTAAATTTTTATGAACAATAAATTAGGATAGGGTTATTTTTATAAATATTTTTCAAATAAATTAATATTTTTATTCTAAAATAATCTCCTTTTTAATTTTTGTACTATTTTTACTTTAAAAAATATATTTTTTTTAATTATTTAATAATATCAATTAATTTTTTTAGAATACATATAAACACTTAATACATGACTAAAAATATTTTTTAATTTTATAAATAACCGCTAATATTAATTATTTTTTAAAAAAATTAAGAAAAACTTTTTTAACAATACTCTTAAATTAATCCTTACTATTAGTTAATTGTAGAGGGTTAATTTAAAGACCTAATGGCAGCTTCTCATAGTGCAAATTTTATAAATTAATTTATATGTATAATATTCTTTTCCCTCTCATCATGCAACTTCAAGAATAATAGATATATATATATATATATATATAGCATTAAACCTACTTTTAGCCTAATTATACATTTAAACCCTAATCTTAGAGTTATTAGCATTTAATCAACAATATGTGTAGAAAAAACATATTGGAAAAATTAAT